>OW203771.1:12519034-12948334 GCA_934045905.1 Leuctra nigra | reverse complement strand
GAAAATAGCGGCCGAAAATAATGTCAACTTGAATTCATAATTATAATTTCCTACATAATTGCATAATTGGTAGCAATCGGTACAGCCGTTTTCGATATATGACGTCACTTCCGGTTTTAAAATGGCTGCCGAGAACACTGCAACCTTGAATTTATAATTTACAATGTAATTTTACTAAATATCTATTTTAAAGTATAAAGTGTTGAATTTAGTGGCATTTAGCTTAATAATGACGTAATTTAGCATATTTATGACGTCATTTCTGGTATAGGTAATAAGAAAAACATTTTAGTTTTTCTAGTTGATACTTGATGAATGGCCTTCTGAATTCGCATTAGGCTAATTTCCGTCAAATTGGTCATGCCGTTTTTAATATATGACGTCACTTCCGGTTTCATTTAGTGGTTCCAGCCGCCATTTCCACTACCACTAATTTGTATGTTCATTTATTCCGATTGATTTTTCAAAAAATTTGCAGAATGAATACACATGAGCTAAATCAGTTGCAATCGGTACAGGTTGTTTCAATTAAAGACGTAAATTCCGGTTTCAGGAATGGCGGCCGAGAACACTGTATATTGAAATTATAATTTGAATTAGCTATGTTACAATATAAGTTAATTATAAATGTATTTAAAGTATAATTATATGAAATAAGCTAAATATTGCGTATTTATGACGTCACTTTCGGTTAAGAAAATAAGAAAAATATAATTTTTTAGTAACATATTACATATAAATGACCATCTAAATCGAATGGCGCTAATTTCGTTCTAATGGGTCCAGCCGTTTTTGATATATGACTTCACTTCCGGTTTAAAAATGGCGGCACAAAAAAATTGTAATGGCAAGGTATCATCAGACGCCAAAAGTGCACATGTGGTACAAATTTCAGGTTGATTGGTTCAGCCGTTTAGGCTGTGGCGGTGACAGCAACTTTTTCTGATAAGAAGAAGAAGAAGAAGAAGAAGAAGAAGAAGAAGAAGAAGAAGAAGAAGAAGAAGAAGAAGAAGAAGAAGAAGAAAGCGGTGTTATTTCACAGTTTGATCGAAAATTAACAAATTCATGATACGTGATGATCACGTCAACGTAATAAACATTTGTGTTCTTATCCGACTAAATGATGATGTTGCTTGTGTCCGCCAGGTTTCCTAGCTGAGCTGAGGACTGCACATTCCGTGGACGGCATGGACAGACTGTTTCGCTCGCACGGGCAAGGTCAAGCTGACCTCTACAAGGTGCGCACAGGACACATTGGACGCATTCCCGACATCGTCTGCTGGCCAGGTACAACGGACTTGTCACACCTCTAGAAGGAAACCACCACAAGACATTTTTGAGTTTCGAATACTCGAATGGGCTGACAATTTAATTATGTACATCTAGATGCTGCCGTTAGGCCAAAGAGGGGTGGTAGGGGTTAGAGTAACGATATCTCTGCATCTGTCACTCGACTTGCGTTGCACCGTCTTTGGGAAGGGACGTTAAGCCATACGACCCTACTAGTTTGAATTCAAAGAAGTGAATCCGTAACAAACTATACACAACATAATGCGTATCATTAGTTGACCGAAAATCCCGTAGGTAACACTATTAAAAGATGGGATTGGCAAAACATCGAAGAGTCTGCCATATTGAAGTGACAATGTAGCGACGTACCAGAATAAAATAAATATTTACCATGTTGGATAACTATGATCCCTTCTTGTAAAAGAGTCAAAATACTTTTAGGGTAGGTCTTTCAATAATCTGCTAAACCAACGAGTTAAGTATTAATCGGTCATTCGAGGATTGTCATTGGTTGTTGCCATGATGTTGGTAGTCCTAATTGACTGTTTAAAAGTTAGCAAGGCATTGAAAAACCGGACCGTAGACGCATTCAGCTATTAAATTCGTCTTAGACAATACTGTCTGGTTAATTATAGCGGACATTCTTGTTACAGAGAGTCACGAGGAAGTGGTCAGTCTGATTCAACTGGCAGTGAAACACAATGTGGTGATCCTTCCATTCGGCGGAGGAACTAGCGTGTCGGACGCTTCCACTTGTCCCGAGTTCGAGACCAGAACCATCATGGCGCTCGACACTACGCAGATGGTAAGAATATTATTTAGTTCGAGGTGGTGAGAAGACACTCAACCTTCCTAACCATTTGCCCTGCTGATATCTTACCGATCTGATGAAGCCTATTGTATTCTACCTCGCCTTCTCAACTACCAACCGTCCTTTCCGTAATCATTTTCCAATCAGCAACTGAATCGGCTGACGCAAAGTTTTGTTTGAAGGAAAGTTTACTACATATTTTACAATAATGTGAGAATGAGTCAGGATAATGAGTGATGCTGAGTTTTGTTCTAGAACCGCATATTGTGGGTGGACGCTGAGAGTCTGGTCGCTTGTGTGGAATCCGGTATCTTTGGGCAGGATCTGGAGCGAGAGTTGCAGGTACGATTACGAATCAGTTATGAATATGCTAGACACTTTTTTTTTTATTCCTACATTTTGAGATGAAGGAATGTCAAAATGAATCATTATCATTGTTTTCCTCACTGTAACAGCTGCAGGTTTTGTTTTGATCGATTTCGCCATCAATTTGTTTCATTTGGCGTTACTAATCACAATCAGACTGTTTTACCATCTCCTTACACCTTGTATACGTGACGTGTGGTCTAGACAATAGGTTAGACTCTACTTTGTGTACTAAACCATCGTTTACAGCATTAAAGGGCTAAGGTTAAAGGTCACTGCGACAACGTCGAGTGTTATCGCTTCAAAGCCACAATTTTAAACGAACCTTCAGGTAGGAAAGGTTCGGGAGAAATTTATCTTGTAATCTTGTGTGCAGGCTCGAGGCTACACACTGGGCCACGAGCCAGATTCCATTGAGTTCAGTACTCTAGGAGGCTGGGTGTCAACCCGGGCAAGTGGCATGAAGAAGAACGCCTACGGCAACATCGAGGATCTCGTCGTGCATGTGAAGCTCGTCACGCCTTCTGGAGTGCTCGAGAAGGGAAGTCGAGCTCCAAGGACATCTACCGGGCCGGATTTCAACCATCTGATCATTGGATCAGAAGGTAGTTAACACTTATAATGTTTCTAAAATGTCTCCAGGTTTAATCTTGATACCATGTTTTGAGCAATGACATTGAACAATAGACAACATTTTAAACCCCGAGCGCCATCTACAACTATCAACATTGCATTCTGGGTTTAGGATGTGAAGAGTTTGACAGCTGCCTGGTTGACAGTGCTAAGATGCATAAAGGAAGAATGTTTTTCGGTGTTTATTATGTTATATCATCTCTGTAGACTGTATTTAAATGTAACTAATTTTAGTGGTATTCAACATAATTATGAATAATATTAAGAATAGCAGATCGTACGGAACAATGTGTTGTGTTCCATTGTGCAAAAATAACACTAAATTTAGCCGTGAAGTGTTGTTTCAATACTTTCAAGGGACGTTGATTTGAAGAAAGAATGGATAAGACGCAATAAATTATGTTTTTGTTGAAAATTTTTAGTGTAAGATGTAAATCCAATATTGTAGATATTATTAGCCTGGGCTTGAAATCATATTTATCGCTTTCAGGGGTATTCAAGTTATTTTTCCTCTTAAGAGGGCTTGGTAGTGAGCGTGGCCTTGACGAGTTTTTTAATTGATTTTTATCAATATCTTTTTCAAGTGTAATTGTTAACAAAATAGGGCTATGGACGTGAATTCAGAACAGTTCAATGAAAATAATTTCATAGTTTGGAATAAGCTATTAGTTTAATTTTGTCCAACAGGTGTTTAGAACCCGAAAATTACTAAATTTTCGGGTTCTAAACACCTGTAGGACAAAGTATATCTAATAAACAATTACAAGCTATGGAATTATTTTCATTGAACTGTTCTGAATTCACGTCCATAGCCCTATTTTGTTAACAATTACACTGGAAAAAGATATTGATAAAAATCGATTAAAAAACTCTTCAAGGTCAAACTCACTACCAAGCCCTCTTAACAAACAGGACATTTGTAGGTAGCCGAAAATCTTATTTTTGTCAGAAATTCTGACAAAATGTGACAAAGTATGTTCCTGTATACATAACTAATTAACAAATCAATCTGACCTATTGGTTATTCATTTCGGTTTATTCATTTATTCATTTTGTTAGGGGAAAAACAGGGCAATTTTTCTTCATATTTCTTATAACCAGTTAAAATGTGCACCACATATTCTGTGGTTCTTAATAGGGGACCATTTACTACATTTTCCCTGAGATCCAATTCGCCTCACACGCCTCATTCTTTCTTCAAATCAACGTCCCTTGAAAGTATTGAAACGACACTTCACGGCTAAATTTAGTGTTATTTTTGCTCAATGGAACACAACACACTGTTCCGTACGATCTGCTATTCTTAGTATTATTCATAAAATAATGTTGAATACCACTAAAATTAGTTACATTTAAATACAGAGATGATATAACATAATAAACACCGAAAAACATTCTTCCTTTATGCATCTCAGCACTGTCAACCAGGCAGCTGTCAAACTCTTCACATCCTAAGCCCAACATGCATCACGGCACGTCGCGCATGCGCAGTGAATTTTGAATGTTGTCTATTATAATTTAAAATCTTGGTTCTTTCATGTTCCTTTCCGTGCTCTTTCCGTGTTTCCGTGGAATATGACAATCCAAGTACTCTAGCTAGATGTTACTCTTCTAAAAACTCTGGGAGTTGTGGGCACAATAACATTGTTTACAAAAGCTTTGTCCACAATACATTGATTTCAATGATCATTGATATTACCAGGTCCTCACTTGAGCGGTATCTCCTTGCACCTCGGTTCCCAGCCCTCATGTTAATCAGTGTCCTCCGAACTGAACAATTTCCTCCTGGTATTCCGAAGTGAATGAGCTCGCTCTTCCATTGGCTAAGACGTGTGGCTTTTGGCGAGCTGTGACTACATGTTCGTGCGATGAAACACTTCCTGGACCTGAGCCGGCGACCTTGAAACACACATCCGCTTACTGGGTGTCGGGGATCCTTTTGTGATATCTCGATGTGTTACTAATATATCAACTAGGAAAACGCTCTGTGTAACGCGTTGATGAGCGAGCACGGATACGCGCAACACCTCGAACCAAAATTCTGTCTATTGAAAATGTCATTAAAAGCCAATACTTCTTTAATTTCGTCACAGACTGGTATGAAAATCTTCAAAATTCCAAAAATATTGGTCCCAATAAGCATGTAAAGTTTTAAGTTGATCGATTGAACCTGAACCTTTATGATTGAATGGTTCCTTGTTAATTTTCAAAAATCACAGGATCTTGTTCAAAAAATATACCTGGGACCACTTATATGATATAAGTGTGTGTACACAATATCCCAGAAAAAAACACTCCGTGTAAAAAAGGCAGCCAAGTCTCTTTACTTTAAAAAAATTCAACACCGAAAAGGAGTGATATCAAAAAAGGAGCCAAGTCAATGACATTTCCAAATATTTAATCGTATCTTTGAAATAAAAGTATAAACACCGAGAAATACTTTACAAAAGGACTTGGCGCATCGTTTTTTTAAAGACATCATTCTATCCTAAAAGTGGAACGAAATTTACAAGTAGGTACATTTTCCTCTTTCTATTAGAGCCAGAATCTATGAATCAAGCTACTTTTAGTAATGACTATTTTATAGTTTTGTCAATGGCGATAGAAGCATGATTTTATGCTGTAATATATAAGTAATATAAGGGTGAAAGAATTACATAACAATTGGAAGTGGTGAGAATGTAGGTTTCTTTGGAAAACTTCCATGGAGTCAGGAGTCAGGATCCTCATCAGTGTGTTGTGTCTAATGTCCGCCCGTCCGATCGGGTAGCTCAGTTGGTAGAGCTCTCGCCCGGCAAGTGAGAGGTCCCAAGTTCGTGCCCCGGTTCGGTCGGATATTTTTCACAACACACATCCCTTCATATCAATTGGAAGTGGGCTCATACATATTCTTGCAGTACTGTTAATATGGCGATATTAGACTGGTATCTTTTCATAATTTGATCTTGACTGAAGGAAATCATGAAACGTTGTCAAATAATTACTAACTAATGGAACACAATTATATATTTTTGAAGTGTCAAGTGTATAAAGTTAAATTTTTTAATAGAAATTCAATATGACTGTCTTCTTTGTGAAATGTATTTTTATAAAATGTGTATTAATAGAAATTGTTACATGATGAGAAGGTATAACGCATGAGACTTAATTATATTCACCACGAAACAATATTACGAAGATTACTATTGTGTATATTTATAGAAAGCATAGACAACAAGTTTCATAGCGTATATATTCATATAGAAAATATTTTACAGAAGGTATGTATAATATGTCCCTAATTGAAAGATGTTTCCCTATTATTCTAAACATTCAAAATGACGGTTGTATATAAATGGCACATGCTTATGAATAGAAAAATGTCTTTAAAAAAACGATGCGCCAAGTCCTTTTGTAAAGTATTTCTCGGTGTTTATACTTTTATTTCAAAGATACGATTAAATATTTGGAAATGTCATTGACTTGGCTCCTTTTTTGATATCACTCCTTTTCGGTGTTGAATTTTTTTAAAGTAAAGAGACTTGGCTGCCTTTTTTACACGGAGTGTTTTTTTCTGGGATATCACTTCTTTTGTTAGTTTATTCATACAGCTTGTAGCACAGCTTGTGTCCGTGCAAGAACTTATTTCTTTAAAAAAATACGCCTATGCCGATTTGGATACTTAGAAAAGTTGCGTTTGGTATATAAGATTAAAATAATTATCCAAGAAGAATAGCTTTAAGTTTCGTTACAATCGGTCCAGCCGTTTTCGATATATGACGTCACTTCCGGTTTTAGCAATGGCGGCCGAAAATAATGTCGTCTTGAATTCATAATTATTACTCCTACACATTTCCAAAATTTGGTTGCAATCGGTACAGCCGTTTTTGATATATGACGTCACTTCCGGTTTTAACAATGGCGGCCGAAAATAATGTCGTCTTGAATTCATAATTATTAGTACAACACATTTCCAAAATTTGGTTGCAATCGGTACAGCCATTTTCGATATATGACGTCACTTCCGGTTTTAACAATGGCGGCCGAAAATAATGTCGTCTTAAATTCATAATTATTAGTACAACACATTTCCAAAATTTGATTGCAATCGGTACAGCCATTTTCGATATTTGACGTCACTTCCGGTTTTAACAATGGCGGCCGAAAATAATGTCGTCTTGAATTCATAATTATTAGTCCAACACATTTCCAAACTTAGGTTGCAATCGGTACAACCGTTTACGATATATGACGTCACTTCCGGTTTTAAAAATGGCCGCCGAGAACACTGCAACCTTGAATTTATAATTATTTACAAAGTACGTTTACTTATATCTATTTTAAAGTATAAAGTGGTGAATTTAGCGTCATTTAGCATATTTATGACGTCATTTCCGGTATAGGTCATAAAATGTGTGACGTCATTTCCGGTTTCGATATTTGAATCATCAAATATTACTGATTACATAAAGTTGACCGTCTAAATCGTTTAGCGCTGGTTTTGTTCTAATCTGTTTAGCCGTTTTTGAGACATGATGTCACTTCCGGTTTCAAAATGGCGGCTTCCGGTTGGTTTTATAACAAGTCAAATGAAATATCAAAAGTACAAACGTTACATAAATATCAAGACAATCGGATCAACAGTTGTTGCTGAAATGCAAATCGATGTATATTAAATTTCATGACGTCATTTCCGGTTTATTTAAAATAATGTTCAGTCTTTTGATATTGATAATCCATATAGATGACCGTCTGAAACGATTGGCGCAAATTTCGTTCCGATCGGTCCAACCGTTGACGAGATATGACGTCACTTCCGGTTTCAAAATGGCGGCACAAAAAATTCATGGGGACAAGGTTAAATCAGACGCCAAAAGTGCACACGTGGTAAAAATGTGAGATCAATCGGTTCAGCCGCTTAGGCTGTGGCCTGTTTACCGGATTTGAGCTCCAGCCTACTACTACTAAGATTATTATTATGAAAACCGCCCTAAAACACAGTTTTCACGGCCCTCTAGCGCGCAAAGGGCGTAACCTATTGTTCCCAAATTTAGTATATGTTGTAGGGTGGGCCATAGCTCGAAATTAAGATATTTCGCAACAATGTGAGATTTCTCAATTTTAAGATCCAGTAGGCCGAAAATGCCACTTTGATGCTTACAGTAAAAGTGGGTTTGCTCCAGCCTTTATATGAGAGTGTGCGCGCGCCGTACGACTTGGCTGGCGTGGAGCGACCGCTCCACTAGATCAGATCGATCTGTTGATTATTAGTGTCATAATGCGTTTGAAAGTTTCTGTTCTAACTACCTTGGAACATTGGAACTGAGGCGTCAATGTTGCCGTGATCCGTAGCAACAAGCAAAATGTCCTTAAATGTCAATACCTTTTGGATTTAAACACAGATTTGTCTGAAAATTGTCGAAAACACAGATAATGTTGGTTCCAATGACCATGCAAAGTTTTAAGTTGATCGGTCAAATGGTTCTAGTTTAAATGTCAAAAATCAAAGAAAAGATGGTTTTAAATTTTAACCAATGGGAGGATTTGGCTGAAACTTTGTATGATTGGGTAAAATGTTAGTGGTAATGACTTGTCAAAATTTCAAATTGATAAAACAAACCAATCGAAAGATTTTTTTTTTTAAATTTGAACCAATCACGGGATCCCGTTCAAAAACGATCCCAGGGACCGCATAGAGACTAGAGTACGTTAGTATGTGTACAAAATTTCATATTGATTGCTTGAGCGGTTTGACCTGGGGTGTGACCACAAAAAAACACACACTGAGAAAGTGCCATAAGAGTACCGTGGTGACACTCGCTACGCTCGCTCAATTAAATGAAGTCCAATGTCTAGATAGAATGTCTAGCTAGGTGTTATTTAAAAAATGCTCGTTTAATACTAATTTTTTCATAATCTCCTCGTACTTCTTAATAGTTTCGAGAAATCAATTTGTTTGAATAAACCCTAACTGTTACTCGTACTGTACCAAAGTTATGTGTCCTTCAATACTCGCTTCCAGGAACTCTTGGCGTTGTGACGGAAGTGATCCTGAAGATCCGCCCAGCACCGGAAGCGTCGACATACGGCTGCGTCATCTTTCCCGACTTCGAGACCGGCCTGGCATGCATGAGAGAAATCGCCAAACAGCGCTGTCAACCAGCCTCACTGCGTTTGATGGACAACGAACAGATTAAGTCATCACAGATTCTTCGACCTACTTCTTCGTTCTTCGGTCATCTGGTGGATGGAATTAAGAAAACGTACCTCACTCGTATCAAGGGGCTTAATGCTGACACAATGTGCCTTATGACAATGAAGTTCGAAGGTTTGTGCGAATTAATATTCATATCATGAACAGCCCTGTGTGGGTATAACTATGGAGCTACATCACACGGAGTTCAAACTACACGGAAGGAATGGCGCCAAGCCATAATTTAACAAATCAACCATTTTGAACTTATATATGGCCAAGTGTTGTGCGCGCAATTTTTCCTTTAATTTTTTTTTGGTTTTACCTAGTATTTTGCTCAAAACGCGGCAAGCTGTAATTGTTACTGAACGCTGGTTGTAAGAAGTTGTTATTGTCAAGAGTGAAAACGAATTTTCCTATCAGCGAAAGTAGTAGAATTGTTCCGAAATAAGTAGTCTATGAGTATTCCATTGTCACAATGGTGAAATATTAATACAAAACACTTTCTATAACAAGACTTAAAGCCTATAACCTAAAAGAGACGTTTGTTTACATACATTGCCTTCTTTAACTAGCATAGTTCGCGAATGTTAAGCACTGTCATTGAAGGAGACACCGCAAAATGGCGGACGGTAGATCAATTTTTTCACAATCATCGAGGACGACCTAATAACTAGAAGTCAGTGGCGTAACTATCGGGTGGCTGGGGCGGCAAAATGCCAGGGGTCCAGGCACTTAGGAGGCACCACGAGCACTTCTCAAATAGAGCAGCATTTTATTAACTTTTCCAAGTGTCGTGGACGTTTTCGGAACCATCGGGATATAACATGGCAGTGGTGACGGATTGTTCCGATGTATGTGCTGGTGGCCCTGATAAGGGCCGTTCGCGACGTTTCGAAGGAGTTACTTCTGGCGGCAGTCGCCGCCAGAAGATGAAGGAAGTACCTCCTTCGAAACGGCGCGAACGGCCCTTATCAGGGCCACCAGCACATACATCGGAACAAGCCGTCACCACTGCCATGTTATTTTCCAAGTGAATTTTTCCAATATTTTTATTTTACTCAACGTGGTGTGGTATACATTGCTTCCAAATTCTATTCTGATTCTATTACGGCTTATGTTTGAAATGTTGAGGCTTATTTTTTGTCAAATTCAGGTAGAACAAAGTTAAGTGTAGTGCTTGGCGGCAGTATCAGGGTTAAATGATTTCACATTGCTAGACCCTTTGATTTCAATACTTTTAGGTGAGAAGGTGCTTGGCTGTATTTTTAAAAACATTGTTTTTGTACAGTATTAAATATACACAAATATAACTATAATATATTTGGGGGGGGGGGGGGGGGGGGCAGAAAAATATTTTGCCAGGGGCCCATTAATCTTTAGTTACTGCTAGAAGTTTGATCTCCAGTGCAACCTATGAATGTATCTCCATGGTATAACAAGGTATAACCTTAGAGGAGCTGGAGCCCTATTCCAGACCTTTTGAATTCCCAATTCTGATGGAATTCAATTCCATGCAATGTTAATCCTTATGGCCGTGAGCGAATTCCACCAGAATGGAATTGGAAAACCCCTCTAGAATAGACCTCCTGGCCACACAGTCTAATTCCTCTAAGGTAACCAACTCTGAGTAGGAGAAGATCTTTGGATCCTTCTCCCACAGAAGAGATATCCGACTCCCACTGAACAGAAAATTCTGTGTCATCAGGAACTGCCAAGGACGTGGCTATCAACGAGAAGCAGATCAACGAGATATCTGCCAAGTTCAGAGGGATTCCAGCTGGCGCGGCAAACTGCAAGCTGGGCTACACGATGAGTTTTACCATCGCTTACTTGCGGGTGAGTAAAGGCATAGACATTGTATAGCCTATGGTAAAGGGCAAGGGGTAAATCCAGCTCAGTTCAATCAAGCATTTTTATGTACATTTTCGATTTTGACGAAACTTGGCAGAATTGTTAATCATCCTAAAGAAACACATGGCTCTTTCAGCGTTTTTATCAAAATTGCTCCGTTCGGGAAATATGGCCCCCCAAAAAATCAAATTTGAGTCGGAAGTGTTGAACATAAAAATCGTTAACTTTGTAAAGGTTTGACTTAGAAAGTTGATCTTTTTTAACATATGAAGCTAATTCTAAGGGCTAGAAGATAAATTTATATTGAAAAATGTACAAAGTAAAAAAAATTGGTGGGGTTTCCATATTTAACCTTTTAACGACTCCCCCTAAAAAGTATATTTTTTTAAATTCTTTAATAAATATACGTGTAGGCTAATTATATTGTTAACACACCTGCCAAGTTGTGGAATGGCTTTTTTTTGTTTAGAAGATATTAAATATTATATGTGCGAACATCAAGTGCACCGCTTTTGTCAATGACATTAGATAGACAATATTGTTTAACCGGGCTGTTCAGTTGGCCTTTCATGTAATGAATTTTCAATTTATGGTTGACCAGGAATTTTTCACTAATTATGCGCATATTTTGCACCCCTGTATCTGATTTTATTAGCACCCCTAAGCACTAATAAATCGAATTTAAGTCAGCGTTAAAGTCGAAGATTCCAATGTTGTTGCTTGTACTACAAACCTATTGCTCACTATATGAACTTCAAACGGTTCTTTGGTGAAGGTTGGTGACGGCGTTTAAAACTCATAATCATATTGCGCTGGTGCAACAATATTCCATCATATCTATTTGAAATATCCAATTCATCAAAAACCTGATTGACAGGTGCTCTTTATGTATGTCATTGTATTAGTGTGCGTGCTGAACTGTCATACTTGTTACAGGACTTGTTCTATGATCTTACCTTCTTACCGGATGCAATTGAGACTTCAGTACCGTGGGACAAAGCTCTATCTCTCTACAAGAACGTCGAGAACGCTTTCCGAAGTAAATGTCAAGGTGAGTTGAACCTGGATGTCTTAGAGATATACAAATGACAATCATTTAAATAGGTTATACATACGTACGTCCATACGTCACTGTACGCAATCCCAAAATATGAACCTACAACATTCTGAAATTATAATCAATCACGTTTTAATAGGAATTTATTAATTTATATGAAATTTGTTAGAGGATAATGAGACAATATACATTTTAAAATATACCTCGTTATCGTAGGTATGGCCATTTCAGAGTATCTATTTTATTTTCGAAAAACTTCAGGGCCCGGATCCTTAAAGCTTTTCTCCGAGGGGTTTTGTAATAAACCCCTTAGTTCACAGCTTTTTAGATTTAGACTATCAGTATGGTAAACTTTGAATTACCAGGGGCAGTATTCTAGAATGTTTAAATTCCCAATTCTGATGGAATCAGATTCGGTTCAATGTTAATTCTTATGGCCGTGACCGGATTCTATCAGGAATGGAATTGGGAAAACGTTCTAGAATACGCCTCCAGGGATTCTAGGACAAAAAAAATCATTCCGGCCTGGAATTATTTCACGACCATAAGGATAACATTAATTTGAAATGATTCCCAGGCCGGAATGATTTCGTTTTCGTTATAGAATAGGCCTCGAGGGGAAAAAGCTTTCAGGTCTGGATTATTTTCAGTTATTTTCTGCTCTAAGAAAAATCCAGAACACCTGTTATGGAGACTTGTCAATAAAAATAAGTTTAATCAATGAAAAAAAAGATGAACACATTCCAAGTTTTTCTCCTTGTTTTAGAACACGGCATGGTCGACAAGCTATTCTACAGTGTCCGCATCTCCCAGGTCTACGACGCCGGATGCCTCGTCTATTTAAGCTTCGCTTTCCCGAGCATCGGACTGTCCGACCCTCTGAAAGTCGCAGACGAAGTCAACTCCGCCATCCGAGACGAGATGCAGATGTCGGGCGGATGTCTGTCTCATCACCACGGCGTGGGCAAGGTCAGAGCCAAGTGGATGCCTCGAGCTGTGTCGGAAGTCGGAGTCAGTTTGTACAGAGCCATCAAACAGCATCTGGACCCGATGAACATCTTCGCCAACGGAAATCTCGTGTACGTCAAGGCGAATATGTGAACAGTACAATTGACATCAATAAAAAATATTTTCGGTTCTCAATTATACGGTCAATTATAAATAATTGTACTTATCCAGAATACATTTAAAGCTTTTTAGTTACTGATCTCTTTTGTACTATCTATACCAACAGAAAAGATCACAATTATCAAAGCAGTTATTCTTAGTTGTACGAACTCCTTTAATTTGGCATAAAACTATATTGTCTTTATTGGCAGCATTTAGCTGATTGATGGTTATTCGTTGTGTTTTTGTAAATGGAGTGATTGCTATGACGTCAAAGATTTCTCCGGAACATGAATTTGTGCAATCAACCGACACCAACCCAACCACAGATATGACAATATTCTAAATCGTGCCAAAAAGATGACTAAAGATCCTACTTTATTTTGTTTGAACTTGGCTTCGAACATAGTAATTCAGATTTCGATTGCGTTGTTACAATTCAATCGAGATTTGGATCATAATCAATTACGATTGAGTTGTGTTCACACACATTTCCGATAACGATTGAGATTTTTGATCACGAAAGAGTCGTCATTTTGAGGAGTCTTGGACTACCAATCGAAGACTACCTCAACACGCATTCCTTTCCTTTGTCGTCGGTTGCATTGCCTCAAGGGCTGACTGTGTATGCGACGGTGCACCACTAGGCCTGTGTTTCCGAAACATCACCGATTTCAGCACTATGCCAGTTAGTCATGCCCGGTTGCTCCATGACCGAGAAACATGAGCCAATATACTTTTTTGTTTTACTATACCAAGACATTTGAACCCCAATACGTACTCTAGGTGCAGTGTTACAGTCTATACAATCTACAAATCCTAACAGTAAATCCTCTTACATAATGTACACTATTCACGCATGCGCATATCGCGTATGTCCGGGTGTCCTGTATGTCCTGTATGTCCGACAATGGAAATGAATCGAACTGTCATTTCAAAACGTCAAAATGTAAGCACGAATCTTTATATCCACTTTCAAGTAAGTTATAACAATAATTCGTTCAACTAATATACGAAATCACATTCTACATACCAGATCGATGAATAACTCCGTTTCACTAACGTTTGACAGTATTTTGAGAGAAATTACATGAGAAGCAAGAGTTTAGCCAACTTGCCAAGACGTGTAGCCCATGGAAGAACAGACAAACTTCAAACTTTCAAATTGGCGCATGTAGGCCGTGATGTTTTTTTTTACATTGAACGAAAATTGGAATTAACTCTTGGGACCTTGACTTAGTAGAACCACGGGTAAAGCAACATAATGTAAATAGATGATATTTTTGGGGTTGCAAAGGGTGAGGGGTTAGGGGAGGGGGCGTAAGTGAACTTTTAAGCCCGAGTATACATACCTAACGTCGCAACTTCTCATTAGTATATTGACAGTTACGTTTTGGGAATCAAAATTGTACTAAAGCGATCGATCGTTGATGTTTCAATTTCAATTTCAATTTCAATTATCTTTATTTGCATCTTTAAGTACAAATAGGCGACATTCAGCAATGTGGGAATCGACTGAGAAAGCTCAGCGGCTCCCTGCTGATCTGCCATGTAACCTGATGTGAATTCCTGATGTTGATGGGAATTGTGCAGAGATGCAGACTTTTATTTCATCAGGAGGCAAGTAAGATCACGTGACAGATTTCAGTCAATGAGAGAGCTGCTCTGGTTTTATCTAAATTTGATATGAATATTCCATGTTTTCTTAGAAACCTTTTTAAAATCTTTTTACCCAATTTTTTATTTTTAATTTCTTATGTACTCATTGGGCCGTTATTTTTTTAAGTTGCGTATAATTCACTAATTTATGATTTCAGATTTGTAACTTGGATTCGTTTAGAAATTTTAATCTGTAGTAGATTTGTAATTTCCATGTAGGTACCTATTTGTTTTAGTAGTGTATAACGTCGCACTGTTCTGCAGCTAACATATTATGATGATGGGAGATGATGGTGAATAGTAGGTAAAGATGGAAGGTGGGAAGGAGGCGGTCGTGGCCTATTAGTTGGGTATACCTTCCCAGCATTTGCCTGTTCACTGAGGTAATACCACGAACAAAACCGTCAGGAAGGACGCTTTTTAACAATTCCCAAACTTTGGTACGTAGTTGGTGATAAATTAATAATAAATTCGAATCACACAACTTAGATGATGGTGAATAGTAGGTAAAGATGGAAGGTGGGAAGGAGGCGGTCGTGGCCTATTAGTTGGGTATAACTTCCCAGCATTTGCCTGTTCACTGAGGTAATACCACGAACAAAACCGTCAGGAAGGACGCTTTTTAACAATTCCCAAACTTTGGTACGTAGTTGGTGATAAATTAATCATAAATTCGAATCACAACTTAGATGATGGTGAATAGTAGGTAAAGATGGAAGCAGGGAAGGAGGCGGTCGTGGCCTATTAGTTGGGTATACCTTCCCAGCATTTGCCTGTTCACTGAGGTAATACCACGAACAAAACCGTCAGGAAGGACGCTTTTTAACAATTCCCAAACTTTGGTACGTAGTTGGTGATAAATTAATCATAAATTCGAATCACACAACTTAGATGATGGTAAATAGTAGGTAAAGATGGAAGCAGGGAAGGAGGCGGTCGTGGCCTATTAGTTGGGTATACCTTCCCAGCATTTGCCTGTTCACTGAGGTAATACCACGAACAAAACCGTCAGGAAGGACGCTTTTTAACAATTCCCAAACTTTGGTAGTTGGTGATAAATTAATCATAAATGCGAATCACACAACTTACAATTTGTAAGCGGGTCCCTCTAGTAAAGTCATATTAGTTTGAATAGTTTAGTTTAGTTAGATTAGATTAAACTTTTACACAAGTATAGTAAAGAATTAATCAAACCAATTAAAAACAAAATTTTATGCATGGCAGTGTTCATGGCGGCTTGTTCCGTGTGGTGTGCTGAAGGAAGCAAATCCTTCGAAACGGCGCCAACGACCCTTTTCAGGGCCAACAGCACACCAAACGTAACCAGCCTTCATAAGGACTGCCTCGCATCATAAAGGTACCGAAATCATCCATGATCACAAAATTAAATGTTGCCTATCAATTTGCGTAATTCCCAAGATCGAGAAATATTCATATTTTGTAGGTGCTTCTCTTGTTCTGCATTTCGTACATACGATAGTCTTTTATAGATATTTGGTTTAACTTTTTCTTCCATTTTTAACATAATATCATGTAAACAACTTATCAAGCGAGCGTAGCGAGCGTCTCCACTTGAAACTTATGGCTCGAATCTCTGTTTTTGTGTGTATTTGTGCATTTGGCGTCTCCTGCCAAACGAAGTAATGGATCAGGCCAATTTTTTCACACAACTTAAATTACTATTCTCGTTATAGTCAAAATGATTTTCAGCAAGTTCGCTCCATTGGTTGCATCGGAAACTTGATGTGTAGTTATAGTTAGCTTGGCAATGGGGATGAAGGAAACTCTGTGTATATAACTGCAATAGTTTGACCGATCATCACCAAATTTTGCATGGTCATGTCTACCAGCATTATAAGTGATTTTTTACAAATCTGTAATGAGCTTCAAGAGTAATAGACATTTTACTGACATTTGTATACTTAATTTAAAACGGCCTATAGCCACACCACCATTTGACCTATCAAATGGTCTTCGATTAATCTGATCAATCAAACTCATATTTTGCATGGTCGTTCAGACCAACATTGTCTCTTATTTTACGAATTTTCAGCCCTACCAGTCAAGAACATAGATGCACTATTTGACAGTTTCAATAACTGTCAGAAATGACATTTCAAAACAGAAATTCCACTGCATTCTGGGTTGCTCTATGTAGCAAAGCAAAGTTTATAGATGGCTTTTCTCAATATCAATGTAACAGTTTTTTACAGTTTTATTTTTTCCTTTACACAAGGTAATTTACAATATACAAAAGTACATGTGCATACACAAGCATGTGACCCATAGGCTTTATGCCTTGTTTGGGTATTTGGAAACATAACATTTACAAATAATAATAACAATAATACTAATAACTAAAAAATAATGCTAAGTCTATTTGGCTATGCACAATTTAACTAATTACATTACGGAAATAAAAATTTTCAAATAATTTTCAAATAATAAAATAAAGTTAAATGTTTGTGGGGTCATGATGTACTGTTAGTGTTACTATAATTTAAAAACTCATCTATTGAGTAGAACACATTATTTGTAAGACTTTACTTGCTTCTTAAATGTACAATATTTTTCGATATTCTTTATTTTGGGGGGCAATGCATTGTAAAGTATTGTATTGCTATACTGTGAGTTATTTTGTGTGCATTTAGTTCTATATTGTTCAATATGGATGTTTGCTGTTTGTCTAGTGTTATGAGTATGTATATCGATATTTTGAATAATATTTGTACTTGATTTAATGGCTATAAGAGATTCTAGTATATAAAGACAAGGAAAGGTAAGTATTTTATATTTTTTGAAATGATTTTTGCATTCAGGTTTTTTGTATGAGTTACAATGTTTATATTTTAGTCCAAATAGTGCTCTTATAGCTTTTCTTTGGACCGTAAATATTTTGTGAGCATCCGTAGAATTTCCCCAGAATCTTATTCCGTATCTCATGTGTGACTCAAAGTTCGCATAGTACACCATTTTCGCAGTTTTCATGTTTGTTAGAGACTTTATAGTTTTAAGAGAAAAGTAAGAAGAGTGTAATTTATTTAATAATTTAGAGCAGTGACTCTTCCAGTTAAGGTGTTCATCTATTATGATCCCAAGGAATTTAGTTTCTTTAACTTCAATGATCTCAGTACCATCATTTTTATTTACAATTTTTTTTTTTTCCAATGTATTATTCAAATCATTTTTCATTTTAAAATGTATGAAGTTAGTTTTGTTAGAGTTTAAATGTAAGCAATTATCATTGAACCAATTTGTTGTATTGACTATAGTGTTTTCTGCGTTTTGCTTGAGAATATCATTTGTTTTTCCTATTATGGTTATATTTGTGTCATCTGCAAATAGTTCTGATAGTTTAATAGTTTCTGGCAAGTCGTTAATATATATAATGAATAGTAGGGGCCCAAGTATCGATCCTTGTGGTACTCCCCATGTGACGGGCTCAGGATCAGATAAAAATTTTGATTCTTTGTTGTTTATTATTGATGTTATCTCTACATGCTGTATTCTATTTTGCATGTACGACTCTAAGAGTTGAAGTGCTACTCCCCTCACACCATAGTGTTCCAATTTAGCTATAAGTATAGAGTGCTTTATGCTATCAAAAGCTTTTGATAAGTCGCAGAATAGTCCTATAGTTTGTTCTCGATCTTCTAGTCCAACTATAGTGTTATTTATGAAATTTTGAATAGTATTCGATGTTGATTTGTTCCTTCGGAACCCACTTTGTTTATTAGTTAATAGATTTTCTAGTTCTAGGAATGAAGTTAATCTTACGTGAATTATTTTTTCAAAAATTTTCGAAACAGTTGGAAGCAGTGATATTGGCCTATAATTTTCTGAAACTTTCTTATCTCCTTTCTTAAAGATGGGAATGATTTTAGCTATTTTCAGTTTCTCTGGGAATATTCCTTTATCAAAACAAATGTTGAATATGTGTGATAGAGGTGTTGCTAATGGTTTGATAGATTTCTTTAGAATGTTAGTGGGTATTTTGTCTATTCCGCAAGATTTCTTGTTTTTCAACCTCGATACTATTTTTATTATTTCTGTCTCTGACGTGTTTTGTACAAAAAAGGAGTTGATTGGTGTTTTTGTTTTATTTAAATGCTTGTGGAAGTTATTGTCAGATGTGTTGATTGATTTCTGTAGTGTTTGTGCTATATTAGCAAAATCTTTGTTGAATTTGTTTGCAATCTTGTTAGGATCTGTAATCAATTCATTATTTTCTTTCAATATTACGTTATTTTTATCTCTAGTTTTCATTGTATTAGTATGTTCTTTAAAGACAGATTCTTTTCTTAGTGAATCAACTTGCAATACATAATGTAGTTAAAATGTAATGTAGGTATTTCATATACATAGGTATAGGTAAACCTTATCTAAAATAATTTATTTTACGATATGGATTGTGTTTCACAGTTATGAAAACAACGTTTTGACTAGATAGCATAATATTTTACACATTTCCAGCCCAATCGGTCAAGAATTTACAGACTTATTTCTGTTTTAAGTGTTTGAATATCTGTCCAAAGAGATTGATGGAAAAATATCAGTACAATAATCTGTTATTTAATTGATCCAGAGTGTTTATGAAAAGTTGCAAGGAAAATTGGTAATAATTAATGTATAGTTAGTTATCTTTGATTGAATGGATCGTGCTTGATTGACGATGTCGTGCGTGTCGGTGCTCGCTCATCAACGCGTTACACCGAGCGTTTTCCTAGTTAATATTAATGAAATAGAGAAAGAGGACAACAATTAAAAATAGTTATTCGTCTTAAAATTATTTTTATTTTCCTTTCATGACATATTAGTCCAATTAAAAACTATGGAACACAGTAACAAATATGTACATTTCTTCGATGCAATGTTTAGAAGAAAACGTTTTCATATACTCCCGTTTAAGTGTTCCTCTTGTGCAGCTGAATCGTGTATCCACCGAACTTGTCACGCAGATGAAGCAGAAACCCAGCAGCCAGGTTCTCAGTCAGCTGCGCCTCGCTCAGACGAGTGGTCACGTGGTACTTCCTGAGCACCTCGCTCAGCGTCGTCTTCATCTGCAGCAGCGAGTAATGCCGACCAAGACACCCTCGCGGGCCGCCGCCGAACGGCAGGAAAGCATACGGGTGGATGACATTCTCCTGCAGCCAGCGATCCGGCCAGAATCTCTCCGCATCCGGGAAGTTCGCTTCGTCCCGGTGCATCGCGTATGGAACAACACAGACCGTGGCGCCCTTAGGCAGCGTTCTCCCATCAGCTAACCGGATGTTCTCAGGAATTCGTTTGGGAATTAAGGGAATAACTGGGAATAGCCTCAAGGTCTCCTTAATGACGCGGCTTAACACGGCCATCTTGTTAATATCCTCCTTTGTCACGTCGCGTTCGTCGTCTTGAAATATCTCCCACAGCTCCTTGTGGATCTGGTCTTGAACGTCGGAATGGATCGCGACGAGGATGAGGAGCAAGGACATGGTGATGGCCGTGGTCTCTGAGCCGGCGATGAACAGAGTCGTCACTTCGTCTGCCAACTCGTCGGCGGATAAGGAGGAGCCTTCTTCGCTCTCCGCGGCTCCGATCATCGTGTCCAGGAAGGAGTTGAGTTTCTTGGAGCTGGCCGTGATGACGTCAGCACGTCTGATGCCGAGTCGGTGGGAGGAGAGTTTCTGTGAGATTACATGCTCACTCAGCTGGCGAAAGTCCTATAAAATTAGAGCAGTTAGATCTTCAGTTCATAAAACTAGGCGTATTTCCATTATATCTTACTATAATTAATTCCGGAGCTTATTTCCTCAGTTTAAATTAACCTCAAACTACATTGACTGCAGTTTCAGAATATAATGGACCACATACACCACATTTCCGAAGTGGAGCTTAACTAAACGGTAGATTAAACTAATTGCATATTATATATCGTCAATTACACATTTTCTGTAAATGTGTAAGTTCATTCTCAGCTCAGCTCAATAAAGAGCAAAATAAATTCAATCCTTTGAGAGGTTGGATTTCATTTTGAAGTATTATGGGGAAATGCGAGGTGTCGAAAGAGCAAAAATCGACTCTTTCGCATCTGAAAGTCATTTTAATTTAGCGTGACTTAACACAACATCCGACAATATTTATTTTTGAATTAACCAAGTGGCAATTAGTGAATTTGAGTACTATAAGATTTACATGCAATTAACAAAAACATGTAAGAAGAACAACGATACATTTGAGGAATATCTACAACAATTAAGATCTTCCTTTACTAACACCAATTTTAAATCCGGTTTTATCAATGTATTGAGCAAGCGAATGGATATGGTGATACCTGATTCAACTTGGCCGTTTTTCTACCCCATTTCGTGGAGTAAAATATCCAATCAAAGAACAGCCACGGTCGAGATAATCTCTTCGGAATCAACTCGTTGTAACTTCTAATGTACTCAAACACTCGCATATCTCCACTTTCAAGAGAGTTCACTTCCTCACCTAGAACATTACAAGAAAACCAAATTCAAATGTAAATAGGTTCGTTGAGCGAGCGTAGCGAGTGTCACCACGGGACTCTTACGGCACTTTCTCTGTGAGGTTATTTTTGTTATTGTTGGCTATGTCGAAACCGGTCAACCGATTAGTCTGAAATTTTATAAGCACAATAATTTCATGTGAGCGGTTCCATGTATATATAGTTTTTTTAAAGATATCCTGCGGTGATAAGCTGGGGTTATAGCTAAGTATTGTATTTAATAAATGTTAACCCAACGGCTGGTGTAATGGATACCTCGGTTCTCGTCAGACCACCGAGGTTAAGCAACATTGAGCGCGGTCAGCGGTTGGATGGGTGACCATTTAACTTTGGCCTGCCAGTTGCTGCCGTTGGGCCAGTGAGACTGGGGTGGTTGGGGGTTAGTGTAACGACACCCCTCTACCTGTTATCAGTCTCTCGACGGGCGTTACACCGTCCTTGGCAGCAGGGAGCTAACTACTCACTCGCTTAACATCCCTAAGTTACGAATCCTCAACCAACTTCACCTCCTGTATAATGGCGCATCGTCAATGGAGTAGAGTTGATGAGGCGGCAGTAGGACTACTAGTCCTGTAACGCCATAACAAAAAAAAATAATAATAATTGTATTAAATTCTTGGACAAACAATTTTCCGCAAATGCAATTTCACCAACGTTTTATGTGCCACTCACCCTTTTACCCCCTCAAAAGTTTGATTTGTATACAATTGTGAATAATAGGCCATTTAAGAAAGTAAAGATACATCTGTTGGTGATGTGTGGTACTAATGTTGTCAGGCTTAAACGCATGCGCAGTGCGTACTTCAAAGGACTCGGCGTGACGTCACCCCACCCACAGCCTTCTCGAAAACAACACGTAAATATATGACAGACACTAAACAGACACTAGTCACTACACACTAGGCGGCTGTGGACCTGCCAGGCTTTATCGCATGCGCACTGACTTTCTTAAATGGCCTATTACGTTCTTCGTAAACCTCGATGTGTCCTAGCCAATATTATACTAATTATAATCAAAGTAAACGTATCTTAGTAATTTCTACGAGTATACCTACATACGAAGTGCTACATACCAATGACCGATTCAGAAATCCCATCCACTGAACATCTACCAAGATAGGGATAGATATTCAAATCTCTTCCGTCAGCAATCTGAAAAAAATATGCCGAATCTTTGAAACAACTTACGATTTAATAATTGAAATTTTGCACACATAGGTACATTTATGGTATTTGAACTGTCACAGATGAAGTTTTTGAGCGAGATCCTGAAGGTCAATAACACCTAAAACAGGGGTCGGCAACCATTTTTAGTCAAGGAGCTAATTTCCAGAAAATAAATTAGATAATAATTGGAGCCGCAGTAGCCCCAATCAAATTTAAAACACTGAAAATAATAATACAAACTGAATCCAACAACCTTCCAATTGTTGGCCATGCGGGGCAACAATTGGAAGGTTGTTTGGCTCTTTATAATTTAAATAAAGATCTGGAATCTGTTCTGGAATCTGCCAACCCTTACATAAAACGTTAGTCCCTGAATGACCATGCAAAATTTTAAGTTGATCGTTTCACATTTAATTAATCTTCAATCATACACCGGATTTCGCTCAAAAACTACATCTGTGACAGTTATTAAAACAAAAGTAAATACACACGACGCGGCACAATCGGGCAGAAGATAAAAAGCGATTATTATACCATTAAGTGTACATGTGCAAAATTTCAATTCGATTGATTTGTTGAGGCCCGGTATTAACAAAGTTAAATTTGCTGGATTAACTAACTTTTGGATTAAATTCAACTGTTTCAATCAATTTGAGGTATCTGATTGGCTATGCCACCAATTTAGTCCAATATTTAGTTAATCCGGCTCAGATTAAGTTTGGTAATACCGGCCCTGATGTGACCTGAGCATCGCCTAAAAATGCAGAAAGTGGCACATGAGTCCCGTAATAGCGGGACTGTTAAGAACTTGATAATAAAATGAGATTTTACGGACATTTTGTGATTGTTTGAAATATTTGACAAAATTGACGGGTACTTTTACACGTTAAAACAAAATAAACTCGAAAGTGATATTTTTTATTCGTTAACTATATTTAACGGATTTAAATAGTAATTTTTAATTTTTATTTTCAATAAACATTTCAATAAATGTTTAAATCTCAAATTGGATGTAAATATTTTTTTTTCAATGTAAGTCGAAAATGTGGTGGGGTAAAATAGTTATAAAAAGTCGATTTCGGTAAACTTTTTATTTGACATTGTATATCAAGTGAGGAATTTTCAGTGCAAAAATGAATTCGATAACTTCATTAACGACTCGTTGTAGAGCAGTTTTAATAAAAATGTATGATTTTTTCAAACGGATATATTATTTGTACAACAATGAATGCGATCAAACTTATTTTTTTTAATTGCTCAAAACATTTAAAAAAATCAAATATTAACAATTGTATATGGTTGAACACTACAAAAAATTCCTTTACATTTTCAAGTGAAAAATGAAATTATAATTTTGACAAAACACTTGATGAAAACAAAATGGGACCCAAAATTTGGTAAACTTTCGTTAATGAGTTATGTAGGTAGACCTCAATAATATCGGCAAAAAACATTTATATAAATAATTATTTTGGAGTCAAATCATTAAGTGACTGAGTATTTCTCAACAATGAAGTTTTGCAGATAGTGCCGCCTTGAACCAGGGGGACGATTTTATGAAATACTTCAAAATCGTATACACATACCTCAACGAGTGCTTTCGAAAGTGCCCGAGCCTTTTTCGCGAAAGTCTTTACGTACTCCTGCAATATTAGTGTATGAAACGCCGGTGCCATCAGCTTACGATGTCGCTGCCATTCCTCACCCTCCAGGGCAAACAGCCCTTGACCGAGCACAGACAACGTCCTCGACATGTAGTGGCCATGATCCTTGACCTTGGGATGACTGAACACCTGACCAACAACTTCAGGATCTTTCACTAAGATTACCAACTCAGGACCAATCCATGTTGTGACGATCGCACCGAAATTAGAGAAAAATCCCAATACGTTTTTGAAGTTTTCTGTGTAATCTTTTGAAAAGAGGTGTATGTGACCGATGAAGGGCAGCCGCCTTTCTCCGGGAAACGAATTGCCGTGAATCCACACGTCTTTCCTCTTCCACCAGAAGCAGATGTACGCGGAGATGAGGAACACTCCGAACCAAAGTAGCAACATTGTGTGTTATCCTCCAAAACCACCTGAAACAACTACTTATAATAACAAAGTCATACCAGAGGCAGAGGCTTTTGTTCGATTGTCCTCGAATATTAAATATTTCCGAGGGCAATCCAATAAAAGAGATTCACTTAAAAAAAAAAAAAAAAAAAAAAAAAAAACAGTCCGTGTAAAAATATCAGCCAAGTTAAAAACCAAAATATATACTTGAATGTACCTAAATAGTAATGCCCAAAATAAAATGATCCTAAATATAAACCATATTATTTAATGGCCTACAAAACGATGCATTAAGTATATTTTGCTTTTTACATGTAAGTTTTGACTTGGCCCATTTTTTGATATCACTACTTTTCAGTGCTGAATGTTTAGATTTCTTCTATTTTTTTATAGTTGAAGAGTCTTGGCTGGTATTTTTACGCGGAGTGTTTTTTTATGGGGATATCACTTATTTTTTAGATTATTCTCACAACATGTAACATATAGGAGCAACAATGACTAATTCTTTAAAAAAAAACATTTCCGATTTGGTAAATAAGAAAGGTTACGTTAGGTGCACAATAATGATTAAAATTATGAAGAAAAGCGAAAGCTTCGTTCCAATAGGTTCAGCCGTTTTCGAGATATAACATCACTTCCGGTTAACAAAATGGCGGCTGAAATCACTGCCACCTAGAATGTATTCATATAAATGTTATCATTATAAGCCTTCTCAATTAGTAGTTATTGTAGTAATTGGTAAACTTATTACCTACAGTCTGATTTTTCATTTTTATGACGACCCGGTTTCGGTAATAGTACATTTCATTTTTTAATATTGGTATTTCTTGACCGTCCGAATCGTTTGACGCTAGTTTCGTTCCGATCGGTTTAGCCTTTTTCGAGATATTATGACGTCACTTCCGGTTTCAAAATGGCGGCTTCCGGCTTATTTTGTAAAATGGCACCTCAGACGCCAAAAGTGCACATCTAGTAAAAATTCCAGATTGATCGGTTTAGCCGTTTAGGCTGTGGCGGTGACAGCGATGATTTCTGATATCATCATCTTTGGAAGAAGATACCTTTTAAAAAGGGTGTAATTTCATTATTTTCACGGGTCCCTAACTCACAAATGGCATAAAATATTGTTCCCAAATTTGGTATTGGTAATGTGGTGGGGTGGGTCATAGCTCGAAATTAAGATATTTCGCGACAATGTGAGATTTCCCATTTTTGAGATCCAGTAGGCCGAAAATGGCATGTTATTGCTTACAGTAAAAGTGGTTGGTCTGGAGTGTGTGTGTGTACAGTACGACTTGGCTGGGTGGAGTGACCTCTCCACTGGATTCATATTATGCACTTGTTATCTCATATTTTATTTATTGCGTCACGGCTAGTTTAAGTTTAAATATACAATGGCCTCCAAAGATGTAATTAAGGTGCTGCAAGCGCGAGCGATTTTGCTGCTTTTTTGTAGACACTTTTTGCGATACGATTGGAGACGAAATGGGTAGACAAAATTATTTGAAATTTTAATCGTGATAAGATTAAAGTCAAACTTAGGGTTATCCCTTGGTAAATTTTAAATTTTTTGTTTTGTTAATTAGTAATAATTAGTGGATTTTTGGTGAAAAATTTGCTATTTTCTTGTCTCCCTGGGCGCCGTATAAAATTAAATTTCAAAAATGTGCCAAGTGATAACCCTAAGTTTGTCTTTCATCTAATCATGATTAAAATTTGAGATCAATTGGTTAACTGGTTTGGTCTACAATCGTATCGCAAATTTCATAGCTTTGCGCGGTTTTGTTGAATAACCGGCGCCTAATTAACGATGCAATAAGCAAAAATGAAAAAGTGCTACTAATATACAATCAGACTGATCATGTGAACATCCTGTAAAAGTTACACTCACTTATGAAACAATTTTTCTCTCTCAATTTTCTAAAACGGCTGAGCGCTAGTATCACCTTAAGTGCGTCACAGTATATAGATGGACTAAGATGGACTAAAGGATCATAAAAATCATAAAAATCGATAAATGTATTTACAACTTACATTAATGAACAGTAGTCACTAAAATGGCAAATGATAGCTTATAAGTTACAAAATTTAACTTGAACAAAATATTGGCTCAAGAAATAGCTGTGTTGTTGTTATGATTTCCTTCTTTTATAATTTATTGTTCCAAAGTAATTATTCACGGTCGGTGAACAAGAATAATCATCTTCAAGTACGTCTCGAAAACATTGTACCTGTTACAATACAAGATATTATAATTTGTTGAAAAAATCGTATTTTATAAGCTGCGATCATATAAAATGTTTTGTCGCCCGTCCAGAATTCTCTCTTCATCCGAGAGGGCCATCAATAACATTGAGATGAGAAAAGTGTCACGCGTGAACATAATTGTTATTTTATATGATCGCACCCCAGAAGGTGAACAGAAATACAACAAATTTGTAATGTGTAGTTACGGTAAAGTAATTACATTTTGGCATGGTATTAGGAGAAAAGTTTGAAATGAAAATTAATTATACAACACTCAACTAAAAGCATTCATTCTTGATGATATGTTAATTAAATGAGCATACATTATTGAGCGAGCGAAGCGAGCGTCTCCTTTTGACTCTTTTGACACGGACCTCCGTTTGTTTTTTTGTGTATATTTTTGGCTGCTATCTGGAGCAATAGAAGTCGCACCGTTTCACCGATCGATCTGAAATTTTGCACACATGTAAAGACAACCTTTTCGTTTGCTGACCCTAATTTTTTTTAAATCCATTGATTGGTTAAAATTTAAATAAACATCTCCTGATAGGCTGAAAAATGAAAATGGTCTTCGACAAATGTGATCAACCTTATATTTTGCATGGTCATTAAGACCAACATTGTCTCTTATTTTACAAATTTTCAGCCAAATCCTCTCATTGGTTAAAATTTAAAAAAATATTTCATGTGCTTTTTGAAATTTAAACCAGAACAGTTTGTCCGATCAAATTAAAAATTTGCATGGTCATCGGGTCCAACATTATCTGTATTTTTGACAATTTTCAGAATAAAATGTGTTTAAATTCTAAAGTAATTGACAGTTTACGGATATTTTGCGTGTTGGCTGTCATAGTTCTCGAATGTCACATTTCACGGCATCTTCGAATCTTCACTTCAAGGTTTGTTAACTTTCAAACGTATATTACGAAACTGATATGATCGTTTAAATTTTTTTGAACGAGATCCTGTGATTTTTGGAAATTACCAAGGAATCATTCAATCATAAAGGTTCAATCGATCAACTTAAAACTTTGCGTGGTTATTGGGACCAATATTTTGAGAATTGTTGGAGATTTTCATACAAGTATGTGGCGAAATTCAAGAATTATTGGCTTGTCCTTAATATTATTGGCTAAGGACATTTTCGATGAACAGAATTTCGGTTCGAGGTGTTGCGCGTATCCGTGCTCGCTCATCAACGCGTTACTCAGAGCGTTTTCCTAGTAGGTAGTATAAGGTACCCACCCATTTGTGAACCGATGATCGAGGTATTTTATAATATTTTTGGTAAATCTTTATTTTTTTGAGAGTAAAACAATTTAGGCTTGGACGCTTGAAACGATTCAGAAGTATTTATAGAATAGGAATCCTGCTCGTGACGTCACAGTGGTAGAAAAATGGAGGCTGCTCTGGTAGGGGAAATGTTAATAGCTATAAATCATATTTATTAGATGAATATTTAACTTGAACATGCAGTATGGATAAATATTGCGTATTATTATTAACTTGTACTTACTTAAATATCTTTCTTTCATAAATAATCACTCTAAATATGAGATTTGGATTGCCGCTGTCAGATTTGTTTGTTCCCTATACCTTTATATAGGTTACTATGGCAACCATTTCTCACGCAGGGTGCCTATACAAAAACGTTTCTCAATTACAATTTGATTACACATGAAATCGCTTTTGCATTTATTAAGATGATAAATTTACTTTCTGATGAACATATTATTCAGTACTTTGACATAGAAATCTTGCCATGAACTCTGAGTCTGTAAATGCACGTGAAATGGGGATTCCCGTAGTTGGAGTACACTTGCAGGGCGACGAACTGGAAAGCTCTGTTGCGTGGATTGTCAACAGGGAAATATTGCAGTCTGCTGTCCTTGATGTTGTAGATGAACTCACCCAACACGACTCCGTTCTTATCTTCAGCCATCTTCAAGCCCTGAACAAAGGAGGCAATTTGGAGAGGACCCTTCGACCAGAGTTGATCTCTTATTTAAAGTGTCACAGATTTTTTATAAAGAAAGGAAAAATGAATTGGGACCCATTATTTTGTGATATTTAATTTTGTGATAAACGTTATAAAAGTTTTTTTTTTATGAATTAGGAAACGAAATTTAAACAAGATAATATTGGTAACTAAGGTGATACTCGCGCTCGGCCGTTTCTGAAAATTGTGAGAGAAAAATTGTTTCATAAGTGAGTGTAACTTTTACAAGATGTTCACATGATCAGTCTGATTGTATTATATAGTTTTCATTTTTGCTTATTGCATCGTTAATAAGGCGCCGTTATTCAACAAAACCGCGCAAAACTATGAAATTTGCGATACGATTGGAGACAAAACCCGATAACCAATTGATCTTAAATTTTAATCATGATTAGATGAAAGACAAACTTGGAGTTATCACTTGGCACATTTTTGAAATTTAATTTTATACGGCACCCAGGGAGACAAGAAAATAGCTATTTTTTCACCAAAAATCAACTATTTATTACTAATTAGTAATTAACGAAACAAAACATTACAAATTTACCAAAGGGATAACCCTACGTTTGTCTTTTATCTAATCACGATTAAATTTTCAAGTAATTTGGTCTACCCATTTCGTCTCCAATCGTATCGCAAAAAGTGTCTACAAAAAGCAGCAAAATCGTTTGCGCTTGCAGCACCTTAAAACAATTCATTTTCGCCTGCGCCTTGAAAAAACGTATATTTAAAAAAGTACTATAGTACCAGCACTATACACAATATAGATTGATACGATCCAAAGTTCTATTTTATGGTTGGACTATGCATTTGAACTTTTTTTCAACCTCAAACCCACTGGGAATCAAAAGAGTTAAGGGGAAGGACCGGCTGACTGCTCCTAGAGAATCAGCCCTAATTGCTATTGTAGGCGGGGTCTTTAAAGGTAAATAAGGCGGGATCAGATTTGGCGACGAATTTGTTGTAATTACTGTGATTGGTCTAGCTGGGAACAATGTTTGATATGAAAGTTTTCTTCCGACTTTAGTTCCCATGCAAAAAATGTAAACAGAAGTGAGATCGGATACCCCGAGTATTGTTGTTATGATCGCTGGGTCCAGACTGGTTACCAACTCAAATGACATCATTGGCATCACTTTCACAACACGAACAAAATCATCGAGGATCAAGAATAATCACACGCAATAAAGTGTTCAACACTTATCTAATAGATTCAAAGATTGCAAATCCTTTTATTGTTTTTTAACCATTATAACGGCGATATATGACACTGATCTTATTTCACCACCTGAGAGTATAATGCCATTGGAAAAATTTGTTTACGAATAGGTATAGGTAGTCTCATTTCTCTTTGGGTTCTTTACTAAGAGAATAATATTATCGCAATCAGAGCAAGAAAATCATTTTAGTTTTTGTGCATGTGGTTCTTGTAGTAGAATGTAGACACTGTCTACTGTCTACTTCTTGTAAGTAGAGAGTAGAAAATACGAAAAATAATGAAATAAAGTAATAAAAATACACATGAATATTTCCAGCCTTTTCTCCGGAAAAGATATTATCCGGGGATATTATGAAATAATATCATATATTATTTCATCGCTCAAAACTAGTAGAAAAAATCAACAAAAAGTCACACACTTTATATGTTATATTTTGAAACCTTTGACACCTACATCGATTTTTTTTTAAAATGGAATGGTTGGAGTAATGATAACGGTCAATACAACAATTAAATAATTATTCGCCGTTTGTCTGACAAATCATAGCTATCGGTGACCTAAACCTGTGTTCGGGATTAACGTGTGAAATAACACGTACAATGTATAATTATCATTCAGTTGCTATGATACACATTGCAACCAAAAATATGTCTTTACCTTTATAACATACAGTTTTAAGTTATAAATAATAAAATAGTGCATACAGTAGAGACACACATTGATGTGCTCTTAGCGAGCGTCGAAATTCATATGTTATTCTGCACTAGTAATTGTAGACGGGAAAACTGTTCGACATTGTTGTCACAATGAGAATAAATTCACATCGTGACATAACCTTGCCGAGATTGACTCAAGAATAATAGATAGCCCGAGATGCTACTATTTACAGTGAATTATTATGGATGCTTAGAGAAGTGTTGCCGATTTCAACAGTTATTCAATTAGCAAAAATATATTTATATCTTCAAAAAAACATAAATATTCAAATTTAAATTTAAAAAATAGCATAAAAAATAATATTAAGTGAAGTCTTTATTAATACAACAGCGAATTTTCTTATGATAAATTAAATTGTTGGGAAGATTTGTACATGGCTGTTTTGAATATCAACATTCAATGTTTCTGAAAATTTTCACTTACATTTTATCAACTTACAATGAAAATTTAATTTTAGGCCATTTCCAACATTTTAGACGGTATACACTTTATGATAGATAGATTTTTATAAAGTAGGTAAGATGATTTAGACAACTCTGAGGTCCGTCTGTCTCCAGTCGTCGTTGATTGTGTAAATGCCGGGGAAACTGATGATTATTGTTGACATACAAACTCTCGCTATCAGTGCACTATTTATATTTCCATGCTGTCTCTTAGGACCCTCCCATCATCCCCTTCCACACCGTAACTGAACTCCCAGAATGTTTACTTGCAACTTCAGTCGGTTTCAGTGCCCCTGGTTTTATGCAAAACTCATAACATTGATGGTGTGAGAAAGCAAATTGTGCCTCTACCGATCAAGTTAGAAAAAAAGTTTCAAGAGCAAAGTTGCTTGAAATTAAATCTAGTTTAAGCGTCGTTGAACCAATTTTTAAAATTATTAGTTTTATTTACTCAATAATTACGCAACATATAACTACTTATAACTTTAAGGTGATTAAACATTTCAAATAAGTGGTCAACGCTGCATTATCTGCAATTCATTCTCCACAACTTTGTCGCTTTAACATCTAGTCTATCTTCAACGAGACGGGACGATAACTGCTTTCCAGCCGAGGTCCTCATTCAGAGGCTCTTCCTTCCCCTTAAGAGTCTACGATACTTGATGAAATCCATGTTATATGAAGAACAAAAAGGCGCCCCCATCTTTTTTCTAAACGGCTTTACCGATAGTCTTCAAATTTTCACAGGTTATAGATAAAGAGTTGATCTGTGTCTCTAGTGGCCCCAAAGTTTTATTTTTTGTTTAGTTATTTCAGGGCAGAGGTGCCAAAAAGACTCATATATTCCTCAAACACTTCCTCAAAACGAGAAAATAAATTTTTAATTATTTTTTCGATCACTAGAGACACAGATTTACTCTTTATCTCTATGCTGTTAAATTTTGAAAACAATCGGTCAAGCCGTTAAGAAAAAAGTAGAGTTGGGGTCGCCTTTTTATGGTTTTTTGTGGTTTTCAATATTTGAATTGAAATAACTTACGTACAGCAGTATATGCAACACGCAACACACGATTAAATGTCACAAATGTCACGTACAACCCAGAGCTAACGCATTTTCATGCATATCTAGGATTTTTTTTACATCGGAATCGAAATTTTCTGCGAGTCCTGTCGACTCTTAAACATGCGAGCACTTCAAAGTGAAATCACCCCGTGGATTCTATCCGCCCTTCTCTCGTGTTGATAAAGTAAACATATCTCTCTCTCTGTCTCACCAACACGGCGAAGTCTCTGGGCGCGCTGTCGGCGATCCCAGTGGGCGACTGGGCATTGATCACGTGTTCCAGCGACACGGCGTCGATGACGACCCTGTAGCCCAACCGGATGACCACAACTGCCCGGTACCCAGTGAAGGGCCAGCAGTTGCCCGTCAGCGTACCCGGCTGTGAGGCAGTTAAACATTATTAGGTCATAACTGTAGGATATTCTCAACAGAGCCAGGCTCCACTAGTGAGAATGTAATAGAGAAGGGAGGAGAGGAAATTCGGTACCGGCATGTAGCCTACCCCTGATGAAAGATACTAAGGGGCCAACAGATTAACGTCCCATCCGAAGGACTGTGTGACATTCACAGCACGGGCCTCCACAACCCGCGCCGTTGAGAGACTGATAACAGGTGGAGGGAGGTCGTCACACTAACCCCCAAACACCCCAGTCTCTCTGGCCCAACGGCAGCAACTAGCAGGTCAGAGTTGAACGGTCACCCATCCAACTACGTGATCTGACGAGAACCGTGGTATCCAATACACCAGCCGTGACAAACAGAATGAGCATGTTATGACTCACCTGAATTATGACGACAGGATCTGTGATTTCGTAGCAGGTCCTGACGCCGAAGTAACAGGTGTGACTGCGAGGGTAGACCACGGTGTCTCCGATGCCGACTATTTGACCACCTGAAATCACACAAGAAACTTTCAATAAGAGAGAAGTGAATCCACAAAAAAGTTTATATTTCTTGGTATCGTTTAAACTGTTGTTTTAATTTGATATGCTGGATTTTTAACAACAACTTTCAGTGAAGTTAGGATGGTATAGTATGATGGGCTCGAACTCCGGTCGTACACTATAGTGTTGGGTAATGTGAATTGTATATAACAATAAAGGAGTCGAACCTGCGCTCTCCAGAGCGAAGTCCATAAGGCCGTTCTTGTCCGAGTCGAATTTAGCGATCTCAGCCTGGAGCTTGTTGTCTAACTCTGTGGAAGAAAAACAAAACTCTGGAATCAGCAGCACTTCATCAAGTGGTTGGTATTGGGTGCGTTATGAATATTATTATAAAATGTTTCTTCTTTAAAACTTGAGATTTGTTCATTGTGTTCTTTTTCATGCACATTATTTTTATGAACGATGCAGAAGTTCTAGAAGGTAAACGCTTCCAGCATTTCTAGCAGGGCGATGTTTGGGATAATAGACTTGATAGACGACTTTGGGTCTTTAAAAAGGACACATTTTTCTAAAGCTAGAATTATTGTAAATTGCAAATAACTTTCATTTTGAGATGAAAACGTGCATCTTTCGCTTCTAGCCAATAGAGGAAAAGAACTGCATTCGATTTGTTTCGCGATTGGCTAGAAGTGAAAGATGTACGTCTCAAAATATATTAAGCTACAATAGAGCCTGAGATATTCACATGCTATTCACAGGATCAGTTGGAATAAACCGGCCGTTCTCACTAAATAAATAAAATAAAATGTTCTAGAATAATCTTACCAGCGCTTAGCTCAGCCACTATGACCTGTAACAAAAGTAATGATAGTTTGAGTTTGACTGACCCCCTTTGAAACCTCACTGAAGGCAGGAATATCACAGTATTGGAGGTTTTGACCTTCATTGAGTTGGGTTATAACGGCAATTGAAACTAATTGTATTATAAATCTGTAACTCAGAGGTAGAAGGGTGGAAGTCCATTTAAACCATTCTAGAGGTGAGCTCATAAACCGTTATTTCTGCCTTCATACAATTTATTGATATTTGTGAGAACTGTGTAAGGGAATACGTCGATATAGTAACTGTATTGTGGACATCAATCAAATGACAATTATTGATAGAGCTTGATATTATTCCAAAAGTGCGCAACGCAGAATCGAGAAAATGGACTTCCGTCCTTCTACCTCTGAGGTGCAGAAAATGTATCCTGGAAACGAAGTAATTAGTGATTTGTTTGTGATTGTTGTGTTTTGGTGGTAAATAATCAAATCTGACAAACTGAAGAAACTTTATTTTTTTCAAAATTGTCCCAAGTTTTGTTATAATAGTACTTATTATGATATTGTAATTTATAAGAGTAGGTGACTTTACTTCACCTCACCTTCAATTCACGTAGTTCTTGTTTCATACACCACACAGTGCATGCCATTACTGAAAATAGTCACAGACTCTCATAGATAGATGTAAGTAAATATAGAGAAATTATTTTCATTTGCTTTCGAGTTGGTCCTTGATACTTGCATGAAAGTAATGTTGCACCAACGAAAGCCATCAAAAACACAAATTTTCTTGTTGTGATGAGACGTGCCAATACTGTCCAAATAACATCCACCGTAACCACAAATCCTGAGGAATAAATAGACAGTTACTTACTGTTAAGGTCCATTCACAAGGTTGATTGAAAGTTTTATTGGCTGTGCAAGATTTTCCAACACAGACGTCAAAGTTCTCAATCAAACGACCTTGCCTGCTTCAGAAGGCGTTGGAACGAGATTGTGTATTTTGCTTTTGTTGAAATGTTCGAGAAGGAAGAGATTTCATCTTTATTGTATTTTGTCTCTAATTATTTGTTATAATAAAACAACAATTATTTCCGTTCTAATGTAATTGTAAGCTTTCGGAGCCATTTTGATTTCCTTCTAAGTATCACGCGACTGACATTATCACACCTGATTGGTAATGACGCTAATCAGAAATCTTGAATCACCAAGTTTAGAGCTATAGTTTCTATAATCGCGATTCGATCGAATTGGTAAGAACGCGTTTACACGCGCACATCCAATGAAACTCATGGTAAAATTATACCAATCAGTTTCATGCAATCACCCGTGTGGATGGACCTTTACAAAAACAGTTCCATCTCAGCATGAAATCTTTGAGAGATCGGACTCCATTATCTCCATTTGCGGTGCATACTTTTATAATCATGTATTGTAACGAAGTCCATCAGTTGCAGTAATGACTTTAAAGTCAACAATTATTACTATCTACATAATAGACTGGATTCACAAATAAGTAATTGCTTTATGATCGATACTCTCTCAGCCTCCATTTTTCTATCCTTGTGACGTATTGTGCAGGAAAGCAATACATATTAGCATTATCGAATGATTAAAAAGTTCATAAAATACATTACAAAATAGGTACGTATAATATGAAAAAATAGTACATGGTTTCCTTGAGGTCATAGTGAAGGAGGAATCTGGATAAAAACAAAACAAATTTGCAAAATGTATTGACTTCTTACAGGTGAGGATGTAAAGTTTGTGTTGATCGTAGGTTATACTTGGTTATACTACCGAAATTGTTTTTTATTTCAAGACTTTTACACGTACCTGCCATGATGCCGAGATGATTTTTAAGTAGTGGTCGTGTAGCAACAAAATAATTCACTTCAAAATGTTACTACCAGTAAAATAGGCAGGATTTATATAAAAAAAAACATCGTACGTATCATAGAAATGCCGATAAATATTATGACAAATCTGGTATTAATTTGTTTTGCTGGCATAGACGATACCAAAAAGTATCTGAGTGGCTCTGGTTTTTAAGAAAATGTCTCATCTGTTTGATTTCCACGTACTTTTCACTGATCTCAAGGTACTTCCACATCTACCTTTTGACGAAATCAAACTGCATGTGATTTATTTCATAAACCGGAGCCACTCGGACACTTTTGTAACATTTTTAAGTATCTAGTGGAGCGGTTGCTCCACCCAGCCAAGTCGTACCGTACACTCACACGCACTCAACATACCGTAAATGCCTAATAAACTGAGGAGCAGACCAACCACTTTTACTGTAAGCAACAACATGGCATTTTCGGCCTACTGGATCATAAAATTGGAAAATCTCACATTGTTGTGAAATATCTTAATTTCGAGCTATGGCCCACCCCACTCCATATACTAAATTTGGGAACAATAGGTTATGCCATTTGCGTGCTAGAGGGCCGTGAAAACAGTGAAATTACACCCCTTTTAAAACCTATCTGATGATGATATCACGAAACACCGCTATCACCGCCACAGCCAAAACGGCTTAGCCGATCGATCTGAAATTTTTACCACATGTGCACTTTTGGCGTCTGAGGTGCCTTTTTATAAATCAAACCGGTAGTCGCCATTTTGAAACCGGAAGTGACGTCATATCTCAAAAACGGCTTAACCGATCGGAACGAAATTTGCGCCAATCGATTCAGACGGTCCTCTTTATGAAATAACAATAGTTAAATTAAAGTTTTCTAATTACTGAAACCGGAAATGACGTCATAGTTTAGCGAAATCTGCTTAAATTCACTTCCCTTTATATAAAAACCAACTATATATTCAGAAGGCTTATAATGAAATATTAGTATTTATATACATATTAATACCTACAATGTGTAAGAGCTTTCAGCCGCCATTTTGAAAACCGGAAGTGATGCCATATCTCGAAAACGGCTGGACCTATTGGAACGATGCTTTCGCAATTCTTCATGGCATATCACTTTAAGTTTAAATTTAGCTCCAAACAATATTTTTTTAGTAAATAATTCGGAAATGGCGTATTTTTTTAAAGGAATTAGCCATTGTTGCCCTAATAAGTTTTACAAGTTGTGTAAATAAACTAAAAAAATAAGTGATATCCCCATAAAAAACACTCCGTGTAAAAAAACAGCCAAGTCTCTTCAACTAAAAAAAAAATTATGAAATCTAAAAATTCTGCACTGAAACGTAGTGATATCAAAAAATGAGCCAAGTCAAAACTTTATTTGAAAATTAAAAAATACTTGGCGCATCGTTTTTTTAGGGCATTGTAGGTATAGGTACTATAAGTATATGTATTTATATCTAGCCTATACTTCTAAGCTATTTATATACACGATGCGCCAAGTATTTTTTAATTTTCAAATAAAGTTTTGACTTAGCTCATTTTTTGATATCACTACGTTTCAGTGCAGAATTTTTAGATGTCATAATTTTTTTTTTAGTTGAAGAGACTTGGCTGTTTTTTTACACGGAGTGTTTTTTATGGGGTTTAGTTGACTTGGTCGTTATCGTGACCTATTCGCTCAAATACGTAGTATACGTATTCGTATCGATTCTATAGTAAAAATCGATTATTTTTTGTAATAGTTTGGGTATTAAATTGTACAACCTAAAGCTCATAATGTGTCTCGAAGAAGTGTGATTCTCACACTACGCAAAGAAGTTGCGTCCGCAAGTAGATATTTGCGGATGTCAGTCCTCAACACCACAAGACCGCGAGCTAATAATCTTATGGACGGAATCCAGTAGACTCTGGCCACTTGCGTCGATAAATCTGGAAAATCTTTTGAGCATGAGGCTGTATGCTTTCAAGTTCCACTTCAGTGCAACGTTGCCAGAATTGTGGAAAATGTCTCTGTAACATGTCATTCGATTTTGCGGTTTTAGGAGCATTATTCAGGGATTATGTTTCAGTTTAGGGATTATTCGCGTTTAAAATCAAAGGAGTCGACATCTGGAGGCTGCTTCGCCAACTAACCTATCTAGGTGAAAAATCTTTTGTTTTTCATTTGTTTTATCTGTCAATAGATATTCAACCGGTGAATTTACCTATTTAAACGCAAACTAAAAGCAGCAAATCGATACTGTAGTGTTCCTCAATGTTCAAACAAAGAATCAACAGCTGCAGATGGACTCTCCTTTCATTTATTCCCGAAGGACGATGTGCGGGAGAAACAATCATCTGCAATCTGCTTTGATGGTTGGGAAGAGGGTTTTCCAAATGCATGTTAGCTTCATTATTCTATGATGTTAGTGTGTGGGAAACATTTCAAAGCAGAGAACTTCTTTTACTCTGGTAAGACTTGTATTATATTGTTTTGATATATCTGAAATAAGTTCATAAATCGTCAATGCAGGCTGCTCTCACCCGGTAACACTACACACTACTTCTATACTCCTTGTCTATCCTACACAGGACAAGTGCTGCTACCTAACCAGGTTTTAAACGCCAATATTTTTTGCAATTCGCGTTTTCGAGCAAAGGGGGCACACTCTGGTGTGAGAAAGTATAAGTGCTATATCGGAATCGTTTTCGTATCGTCCGACTTTTGTTATTGATGTTATCAATGTCATTTTGATCAGAAAGGCAGTATTTATTATCTTTGGAAATGAACCACAATTAAGGTAAGGAATCTGGTGGAAATGATAAAATGAAATAATAACAATGTAATAACGTAAACAACACAACTCACAAGTTATTCCACCATCACTGACACTTCGATACCGCCATGACGCCATGACACCAAACAACGTAAACAAACCAATGCTCGTTACTGCGCAGTGTCATGGTGGTTATAGCGGCCTGGAAAGTGCTGCCATCTGGTCAGCCCGAAAACGCGAATTGCTAGTCATAATCTTTGGTATAAATTAGGTACATCAAATTCTATTCCTATGAAAAACCTTGGAAATAGCTGGTGTAGAAAATGTCGATATATCGATATATTTCGATATCAAACAATTATCGAAATATCGAAATATTGAAATATTGAAATATCGAAATATTGAAATATCGATATATTGAAATATCGAAATATTAAAATATCGATATATTGAAGCCTTACCGCATGATACAATTATGTTTTTAATTGAAGTTTATACCTACTATACATATAATATGGAACGAAAGTTATTGAATCTTGAAGATGAGCGTAAAATCAGAGTAGATTTTTTCTAAACATTTATTACACACGTTATAAAAAGTGATTTTTTCCCACTATTCAGTTCGTAAAATCAGAATATGTAGATTATCTCTAAACTTTTATTACACACGTTATAAAAGTGATTTTTTCCCACTATTCTGTTTTCAAGCTCATCTTCAAGATTCTATAACTTTCGTTTCATTCATTCAAATTGACTGAAATTTTTACACAATCGATCTTAATCTATTTTGAATATAATTTAAAATTTTCAGCTTGATATCGTACGTAGTTTTGAAGAAACAGCGTCCCAGTCATTGGAAGTTTTCTGGACGTGCGCTATTTGAGCTCCGTATAATCAATTTTTTGACAACCAAATTTGAACAGCTGTAACTTTTTTCCTACAATAGTAATGTTTTTGAAACTTGTACATATATTAAATTTTGGTATGTTTTCTAATATGTGTACACATCTCAGAATCCTATCTATAATAGTTTCGATGTAGTGACCTCTCAATCAGGGGGATTTTTTTGCACCACCCGGTATAAATAAACATCGTGCGTACAGAAACAATGAAATAACATATAAGGTGCGTAACATACTTATAACAATAGAGCACACAAAAACAATACATTATCCTAATAAGGCAGCATTTAGGAATCATTAGGAAGCAATAAATGTTCTACCAAATTCATTTCTAGTTAATAGCTACATCTTTTTTTATTATACAATTGTAAGTATAAGTATCAAATTTTCTTAAATATTGAGGTAAATTATTGAAAACTGTTAGTACCTCATAATTAAGCAGTCTTTGTCCATACTTATTAATACATTAAGGTATTCTAAATTTTCCTTGCGATTTAGTCCGTATTTGTACTTCACAGTATATAGAATTTTGAACTAAACAAACAAAGATAATCACATTTTGAAACTTCTAAAACGTGGGTTAAATCAATTCTTAGATACAAGCAGTAAAAGTAGTCAAAGTGATGGGGATTTTCGTCTCGTATGACTTAAAACAATGAAAAGGAACAGAAATAACCCATCTATTTTAAGTTTATATATTTTTTAATTTGCTGTTTTCAAGTGTATTAAAAAAAATACAAAACATTTTGCTATGTATGACCTCACTGTGAAGGTATGCGTTGTCCGCATCATCAAAATGTTTATATTTTTCACATCATTCTGCTAATATGACCTCACTGTGATTGCTTAGTCTTGCATCATAGTGTAAATAGAGTGAATGGAAATCACAGCCTTGTTACATTGAATAGTGATTCCCCTCAACGCAAAAACATGTTACATTTTTGAGATTGGAATATTACCTTGAAATGTCGGGTGAACGACGCGATCCTAGCGGCATGTATGGGCACCACATAGTTTATGATTCATTTTGAAAATTAAATTATGATAATGATGCATACATTTGTTAACAAGAGTTATTCTTATTATATTATTGGACTTTCTTATTGTATTGTATTGCAGATTGCTTTGCATTGCATTGTTTTGTAAATTGTATTGTATTGCATTGTAATGTATTGCATTACATTGCATTGTATTGTATTGTATACCAATGTCCAAACAAGAGTTTGGAATTGATTGAGAAATTAAATGTCAATAAAAACAACAACAGTGGACAACTATCTTGCATGCGACAGCAAAGATTGTTTGCGCATGGCCAAATCTGGCGGCGCCATTTTAAAAGTTCGATCGCTGCTAGCGATGCTAGTGGGAGATGTAATGAACAAGCCGATTCGCATTCAAAATGCTCACTTATAAACGCGTTACCCGGTGCATTTTCCTAGTTCACAGTTCTTAGGGGCATTGTTTCGAGATATTCTTGTGATTGAACAGATGCCAGCAGCGCGATCGTACATAGTAGTTGTATTTCCGTCCGGGTTGTTGTTTCCATTTCCGAGTTGTACAAGTATACATCTCCAATTTCTATTGTCATTCATCTCCTAAATACTGATGTAAAACTCAGTTTAAAGATAAAAGTCCAATATCTCTGCCAAAAGTTAAACACTACAACAACCAGCTTCTAGCGATAAAGTTGCCAGCACCCAATATTTGACACTAATATTTGCGATATAAACAGATAATATTATAAGTAAACATACTCACTTCTTAACCTTCACACATGTATATGAATATTTACTTTAAACTTATTTGAAGTGTTGTTCAAAACATAATGCTGAAAGTAGCTAAAGTCAAACTGAATTGGATAATCTAATAGATGACATCTAGTCTAGTTGTCTCCGACATTCTTTGATTAAATTTCCCAATTTCCAAACAAGCGTAAAATATTTTTAAATATCAATTTCTTGACAGATTTACCTGCAGAATATTGTCAAAAACACTTACATCATGCTCAATTTAAAGGTAATTTAATAAGGAAAAAGACTGAAAACAATACCACCGCGTGCTATAAACTAATAGTTAGAAACCAATTTCGAAATGATTTTCCTAGAATTGAAAACTCAATATTGGATGGTAGTTGGAAATTACATGACATCATGACTTTTATACAGAAATACGTAGGTAGTTGGAATTTTAGATACAAGATTTGATACAGATCATGAGACTGGACTGATACACATCACGTGATCACGTCCAGTGTGCAAATGCTCATACGAGTGCGCACTGACTTTGGTCTAACAAATACCTTCACAAAAACATTTTGTTCTAAGGGCAAAATTAATATCAACCGTTTTGTCCTGTCAAACAAATATTTTATTCTCTCGACAAAATAATTTTCAACAAAATCTTTATGTTGCCGAGGCCTGGGCAAGCGAACGTCAATCGCAAGGTTCGTCAGAGCGTCTTTTTGAAATTTTGTCTTCCCACTAAATAATTTTTAAAAATGAGATAGTAGCGACCCATCACAGCATAAGATACTACATAATGCCACACACTGGAGTACTTTATGACCTCTGGTACGACCTCAAAGTGTTAAATACGATATTTATGGTAAAATAATATAATACCATGAGGTCGTATACCAGAAGTAATAAAGTACTCCAGTGGGTTGCATTATTTAGTCTATTAGGCTGTAATGGGTTGCTACTATCAGATTTTTTAAAATTATTTCATGGGAAGACAAAATTTAAGAAAATCACTTTGAAGAACAGTGCGTTTCCAGGGGTGCGATCACATAAAATGATAACTTCCTTGTCACGGTGACAAGTCCCTAGAAGGCCGTGAATAACATTGAGTGAGAAGCTTGTCACCGTGACAAGAAAGTTATCATTTTATGTGATCCCACCCCTGTTCGCTTTTACCCACCCATTCGACCTATTGCTCCCGGACTATTATTTCGATAGAGAAGATACTAATAATAGCAGTTACGTAGTTGGGTCGACGGCTATATAACCCACTGTCAGAAGCAATGCACACAGACTACGTCGAGAGGAACCATGAAGGTGTGTGGCGCGCTGCTATTGGTCGGGTTGGCTGTTGTTGCCGCGTTGCCCGAAACATCGGACTCCGAGGCGTGGGTGAAGTCTGGACACTTTCAGGGAGACATCAAGGTGACACTTGGACAGAGGAATGGCATCACGAACAGCAAACAGTTCTGGACCAACAGGATTGTGCCTTACATCATCACAGGATCATTCAGTAAGTTACAGTAGAGGGCCAAATGGTCGATTATTGCGCTCCCGTATGATCGTCGTGAAGGAAATGTATCTCCAGGCGCGTAGGAACTACTTTCATCATGGGGGGGATTGCGACACCCGGAAGGGGGGGGGGGGGGTCTAGAGGGCGAAGCCCCCCAGTTTTAGCCCACAGGGCGTTTTTTAGAATTTAAACCCAGTTAAAATGATTCTGGGGCTTTAAATTGCACAAACTGAAGCAAAACCCCTCCAATTGTTGCCTCGCAGAACATTTTTTCGAATATTAACATTTTAAAATCGATTCTGGGATCGATGCTCATTTTTTTTTTTTTTTTTAGAATTTAAACAATTTTAAATATAATTTTTGACATTGAACTTAATTTTTTATGGTGAATGGGGGGTCAGCCTGCTCGAGTGGGAGGGGGATAATCCCCCCATTCCCCTACCCCTTCCTACGCGCCTGCCTACGCAAAAAAATATCCCCCCGATTGAGAGGTCATTATGTCGAAACAATTATAGATAGGATTCTGAAATTAGTACATATATTAGAAAACATACCAATACCTATTCAATATGTGCAAGTTTCAAAAACATGTCTACTGTAGGAAAAAAGTTACAGCTGTTCAAATTTGGTTGTAAAAAATTGATTATACGGAACTCGAATAGCGCGCGTCGAGAAAACTTCCAATACGCGGGACGCTGTTTCTTCACAGCTACGTACGATATCAAGCTCAAAATTTTCAAATTATATTCAAAATAGATTATGATGGATTGTGTAAAAATTTCAATCAATATCAATATATGAAACGAAAGTTACTGAATCTTGAATTTGAGATTGAAAACAGAATAGTGAAGGAAAAAATCACTTTTATAACGTGTGTAATAAAAGTTTAGAAAAAAATCAACATTCAGATTTTACGCTGAACTTCAAGTTTCCTTAATATTCGTTCCATTCATTCAAATTGATTGATATTTTTACACAATCGATCTTAATATCTTTTCAAAATAATTTTACATTTTCAGCTTGATATCGTACGTAGATTTGAAGAAACAGCGTCCCGGCTAATGGAAGTTTTCTAGAAGCGCGCTATTTGAGCTCCGTATAATCAATTTTTTGACAACTAAATTTGAACAGCTTTAAAGTAATACCAACATCTTGCTCCAATTCATATTTTTCTTGTTCAATTGATCAACACAAGTAACCAAAAAAAAATTTTGCTCGATTGGTCCTGTTTATCCCTGACTAATCCCGATTTCTAACATTCAATTTCAAACTTGCCGCGTGCCACGCTGACGTCATCGTGGGCTCACCGCCTAGTAGGCAGGCAGGGTAGCAGGCGGGCGGTGGCGGCGGACGACTTCAACCGTGATTTAAATAAGTTGGGAAAGTACGTACGGTCGAGTGAGCAGTGTCATCGTCTAAGTTAAAATGTCTACGAAAAATCCTTACTTATTCGAACCGACCTCTACAAACGACGAATTACACAAGATAAATTTAAAAAATATTGAAAACAGAGCCAGGGTAGAAACTTTTGGCGGCAGAGCTGGTAACCGTGATTAGTGTAGGTGCGTGTTTTGTCAAATAATGCCGACGGACATGGAATCTTTGAGTGATTAAGATGATTGCATTGTCTTGAGCGGAAGCTTCCTCTTTCTCGAACTCTCTTTACTGCAAGACGGCAAGCGAAATCAATCACATCTAATAATTACATTTCTCAATATTTTGCAGGTATGAAGATTTTCGTCCCTTTAACAGGACCCAGATGCAAGTATACCTATTTAGAATGCATCTGGGCCAAATCCACACTTTTGTGTGATGTGTATTTTATTTAACTAACCATCTAGTCATTATACATAATAATTATGTATGCGTAAAATAATATCAGAAGTTAAACTGTACGATTTAATGAAAATGAACTCGGCGCAATATAACCACGTCGTTGATGCGCCGTTAAAACATAATAATCTAATCTGAATCTAATCTAATCTAATCTAGATTGAATTGATTCAGGTTTACCTAAATTACCGGATGGAACTGCTGTAGATTTTAATCGGGGAATGAGTTACTTACGGGAAAAAAACCCTGTTTTGAGGCGGTTAGAAATTTCAAAATCTTCAGTGTTAAAATGATCAGAACAGACTTATGTAAATTTACTCGGCACAAATTTTTCTCGGTTGACTTTGTGTAGTGTAACCATTGCCGCTGCAGTTGAGGTGATTTTGTGAATGACGGAAGTCTATGGAATGACACACTTTTTGTGTCACTTTTGCTTTTCAAAGATTGTTATTGCACTCATACACAGATTAACGTTGAACCATGTTGATAAAATAAAACTAAATACCAAAATAAAAAGAAATTCACTTGAAAATTAATACATAAAGATACTTCGCTGCACTATCAAAACTAGAACACAAATCGAACACTCTCTGAGGAATGTGACAGGAGACTGTCTCGCCACGCGTCGTACGCATTCTTGCTGTCCATCCGGTGCGAGGGTTGAACAGGTAGAGCCCACGATGACGTCAGGTGCTGCTTTTACAAAATAGCTCCTAACTCGGCGAAGGAATTTTTTTACAATTTTTTTGTAAGGAAAATTTAGTAAGTTCGCTAAGATTATAAATTAAAAAAAATATTTGGAGCAAGATGTTGGTATAACTTTAACTTTTTTCCTACAATATAATATTTTTAACACTTGCACTTATTACATTTTGGTATGTTTTCTAATATGTGTACAAATTTCAAAATCCTATCTTTAATAGTTTTGATACAGTGACCTCTCAATCAGGGGGATTTTTTTGCGCCATCCGGTATAAGACTATAACAATTGTTGGAGAGGGTACATTTTTACTACTTAACTAATTGCTCACTGCTTGGTTTTGTAGAATTTAGAGCTTTAGACGATTCAAAGTGTTAACCTATAATAATTTTACATGTTTTTATTTTTTGTTACGTCGTTTATACAATTCAAACCAGCAAGATTTTGCCTTGCCTACGGGGTAAGTTCGGCAAAAACAAACAAATTGTCAACAAAATACAATCATTTCAATCCAATTGAAATGTTCATTAAAATATATATAATAATTTCCCTTAGCATGCCGGTCACGAGTTTCAACATTACAGATTTGTTTATAAGGTTCTAGATGCCCCTAGAAATTCAAGAACTTCCCAAAATATATCATTTTCATATTTTTACTTTATGTTATTAAATGTTGTGTAATAATTTTTTAAACCAACCCTAAAGCAGATTGGACTTGTGGTTATTTTACAATTAACTACCTATTTAGTATCACATCCCCTGCCGAAAGAGTGTACGTTTGTGAACGAACTGTATGGGGAGCCTGGGGGAGCCCCCCCCCCCCAGCAAAAAAAGTCAGGGCCGCGTAGACCCGTAAACATTTTGAATTTCTTAAATGGAATTGATGTATTTCTACGCGTTTTGGACAAAGACTTTTGACAAGAACACCGCTGTAGAAGGCATTATGCGTATGAAGATGGGCAATTCGAGGGCTAGAACAATGTAGTGTGTGGTTTAACTGCTTTTTACTCGAAACTGTATTTTAGTGCATTACTATCAACTTCTAACACATATTTTTTTTGAACGTTCTTCAGTTCAGAGTAGACAAATGATCATGTTCTATGGAGCCCAGAAATTGTGTTTCTTTTTCTGAGATAGTAATATTAAAATCTATTGTATATGTCTCGGTTTAACAAAAACTGTAAATAAAATCACAAAATTTTCATTTTTATTATATATTGTCTGGTAAAAATTTAAACAAATTAGGTCTCAAGAACATTTGTATATGTGTACTGATTACAATTTTATTTTTTTTTTATTTTTATATGTTGATTTGTTTAATAGAAACAATAGCAGCAATAAAAATGGGTATTAGTTCAAAATCGCAATGTTTTCCCTCTGGAGTATCTAGTACATTTAAATTTATTATCAAATATTATTGATTTTATCGTCATAGTTGCTGGGTCTATGATTCAAGGAGACTTTCCCCCCTGAATTCCCATGGGGAACAGAAGAAACAAACATAAATGTAGTTACTGACTCTTAATTGATAACAGTAAAAAAGCACATTGATAACTACCCAAACTGGGCCCTGCATTTAAAAAATGCCCTGATTGATACTCCCTGCCTTTATTGTTGAAATGTTTGTGATTTTATAATCTTCCAGGCTCTGCACAGCGAGCTCAGATCCAGGCTACAATTAACTGGTACAATTCAAATACTTGCATGAGATGGGTGCCTCGTACTCATCAAACCAACTACGTCAATATCAACAACAGAGCAAGGGATAAATGTTGGTCGTTCGTCGGCATGCAAGGAGGGGTAAGACACTCATCCCCCCACCTCACCGCACCACCTCCCTCCCTTAATGAGGGCAGCAGTCGAAAACATGTAATTAAGGCTATTCAAGTGGTACCACGTGACTAAACATATAAAACACGAAATTGGCCAAACTATTGCACATAAGAGGAAGATAATGTATTTTCCTCATTCCATAAGTGGTTCTACAACCACTTGACCCTTTTCGACTCCAATATTTTGGTCCCGTAAATTTCTGGACGAAATATTGCTGTTGCATTCAAACAACTCCAGCGACCGCAAATATTACTCTAGAGACTTGCAAGTGGGCTCGTTGTCTTCGTTATGAATAGGCGAAGACAACGACTAAGAGTTTTGTTTCAACAACTTTATTAGTACCCTGACCACAGGCAATACAAAATGAGGGGTTTATCGAAGAAAAATCCGGGACGTACCGATTTAATTTTAGAAATATTGAAATAAAAATTTTAAAAAAGGGCTTAGCCGTTCTTTTCGTATATGTATTAAGAATATTCATGCCAAGTTTCAGCTCTCTATGTTGAACGGTTATTGTGTTGGGGTTGTTCGTTCGTATGAATCTTATTTTACCCGTTTGGATCGTCTCGGATAATTTTTTGACTTTGCAAAATGAAGTGATTTCGCTGAATATCGGTCTCTACTAACATCTTCTTACTATATTTGCCCTAAAATTAAAATCTCATACCCCCCTAGAATCCCCTTAAACTCGCGGGAGGCGTCTTTCCATTCTGTAATCGAGCCCAACTCATTGATTTGAAAATTTGCATTTTACTCGCATTTAACGCCGAATCTATTCGGTATAACCAAACATTCTAACACTCCCATTCATAATGAAGCAGCTAAGTGAGGTGTCTACGTAATATTGGAGGTTTTACTCACTTAATTGTTGACAGTTTGAAAGTAAAGAACATTGTTTGGAAAATAGATTTAAACACTTTATAAGAAGATGCGTGATACAAATTTATCGATGTCAAAATTAGGACACGAGACAAAAAATGCAGTGGATTATAAGCAAGGCGAAACAAAATAAGCAGAAGAGTTTGGATTTAATCAATAATTATAATGATCATGAATACTAAATTATGTCCAATATTTCATGTCAACACCATAAGCATACGCAAAAGTACGATATACCCCAAGTATCTACTTTTGGACTTAACGAATGTCCAAAAACTTAACAAATACCAACGAATGTTTAGATCAGACTAGATTCTCTAATATTGTCGGCCAGGTTTATTGAAGGTACAATATACCAATTTAAGATGGTTGTTAGTAAGCGTTTTTGTGTGACGATACAGGTATACCAGGTGTTTAGGTGCTTAGATAACTACCTAAGGTACTAAGAATTGTCATAGGAAGTCATTTGAAGGACGTCATAAAATCATTTAAATTGCTAGAAAATATTTTGTTCAGTACTTGAGTCTCTAAACAGTTGTATTGAGTTTGGCTCGATTAGGGTATGGAAAGTCGCGAGCGGGAGCGAGCGTCTCCACTTTAGGTGATGCAAGCGCTCGGCCGTTTTAGAAAATTGAGAGATGAAACTTGTTACATAAGTGGGTGAAACTTTGATAGGATGTTCACAAGATCAGTCTGATTGTATATAAGTAGCACTTTTTCATTTTTGCTTCGTGCATTGCTAATAAGGCGCCGGTTATTCAACAAAACCGCGCAAAACTATGGCATTTCCGATACGATCACATTTCTTAAATTAGTAAATTTCATACGGCACCCAGCGAGATAAGAAAATATACAATATTTCACCAAAAATTAACTAATTATTACTAAATAACAAAGCTCAAAATTAAATATGTACCAAGGGATAACCCTTAGTTTGTCTTATATCTAATCACGATTAAAATTTCAAATCATTTCGTCAACCCATTTTGTCCCCAATCGTATCAAAAAGTGCCTTAAATCTTATGGCTACACTGAAAAAACAATTATCCAAAACAGGGTGAATCAAAAATAGCTCCACTGTATTTTAGGTCGCTTTTGTACTGAAACAGCCCCTAAAATGAGAGCCAAAATGGCAATTATTTTCAGGCAGCCGTTTTGGCTCACATTTTAGGAGCTGATTTAGAAAGAAAACGACCTAAAATACACTGGAGCTGTTTTTGATTCACCATGTTTTGGCTACTTGTTTTTACAGTGTAGAATCTCTGATTTTTTTGTCTGATTGTCCGTCTGTTCCCAAACGAAGCCGCGGATCATGCAATTTTCTTTAAAAATTATTCATTACTATCCCAGTTTGGTGGACATATAAACAAAATAACCTCTATTGCATATTTTTAAATCTCTGTTCCCCAGGGACAAGATTTAAACCTCGGCACCCCCGGCTGCATCCATCATAGCGTGATCGCACATGAGATGATGCATGCCATGGGCTTCTGGCACCAGCAGAGCGCTTCTGACAGAGACAAGTACGTCACCATCCTGTGGCAGAACATCGCACCAGGTGAGTAGCACTACGTACCGGGGGGGAGGGGGGGGGGGGGGCATGAGATGATGCATGCCATGGGCTTCTGGCACCAGCAGAGCGCTTCTGACAGAGACAAGTACGTCACCATCCTGTGGCAGAACATCGCACCAGGTGAGTAGCACTACGTACCAGGGGGGGGGGGGGGGGGGCATGAGATGATGCATGCCATGGGCTTCTGGCACCAGCAGAGCGCTTCTGACAGAGACAAGTACGTCACCATCCTGTGGCAGAACATCGCACCAGGTGAGTAGCACTACGTACCAGGGGGGGGGGGGGGGGGGGGGGGCATGAGATGATGCATGCCATGGGCTTCTGGCACCAGCAGAGCGCTTCTGACAGAGACAAGTACGTCACCATCCTGTGGCAGAACATCGCACCAGGTGAGTAGCACTACGTACCAGGGGGGGGGGGGGGCATGAGATGATGCATGCCATGGGCTTCTGGCACCAGCAGAGCGCTTCTGACAGAGACAAGTACGTCACCATCCTGTGGCAGAACATCGCACCAGGTGAGTAGCACTACGTACCAGGGGGGGGGGGGGCATGAGATGATGCATGCCATGGGCTTCTGGCACCAGCAGAGCGCTTCTGACAGAGACAAGTACGTCACCATCCTGTGGCAGAACATCGCACCAGGTGAGTAGCACTACGTACCAGGGGGGGGGGGGGGGCATGAGATGATGCATGCCATGGGCTTCTGGCACCAGCAGAGCGCTTCTGACAGAGACAGGTACGTCACCATCCTGTGGCAGAACATCGCACCAGGTGAGTAGCACTACGTACCAGGGGGGGCATGAGATGATGCATGCCATGGGCTTCTGGCACCAGCAGAGCGCTTCTGACAGAGACAAGTACGTCACCATCCTGTGGCAGAACATCGCACCAGGTGAGTAGCACTACGTACCAGGAGGGGGGGGGGGGGGGGGGGGCATGAGATGATGCATGCCATGGGCTTCTGGCACCAGCAGAGCGCTTCTGACAGAGACAAGTACGTCACCATCCTGTGGCAGAACATCGCACCAGGTGAGTAGCACTACGTACCAGGGGGGGGGGGGGGGGCATGAGATGATGCATGCCATGGGCTTCTGGCACCAGCAGAGCGCTTCTGACAGAGACAAGTACATCACCATCCTGTGGCAGAACATCGCACCAGGTGAGTAGCACTACGTACCAGGGGGGGGGGGGGGGGGGGGGGGGGCATGAGATGATGCATGCCATGGGCTTCTGGCACCAGCAGAGCGCTTCTGACAGAGACAAGTACGTCACCATCCTGTGGCAGAACATCGCACCAGGTGAGTAGCACTACGTACCAGGGGGGGCATGAGATGATGCATGCCATGGGGTTCTGGCACCAGCAGAGCGCTTCTGACAGAGACAAGTACGTCACCGGGAGCTTGAACACAACATCCGGTGCGCGGTAAATTTGCCTGCCGAAAATTTGCCTGACCTTTTATTATACCTGCCAAAGATTAGGTAGAAAATTTGCCTGGAAGGAGTTAAGTACTTGTAGGATTGGGTGGAAAATTTGCCTGACAGACTGAGAGTGGAGCAATCGTGACTTGGTTGCATGATAATTCGAATTCTAAATACTTGCTGCAACCTATCATCAACCCCTCCTCCAAACCTCGACTTCGGATTGTTTCTGCGATGCGCAGGCTATACTATTATGTTTTAAGTTTTTAAGATTAAAAACAAGTCATTTACCAACTATGATCAGGTTCTGATTCGACTACCTGACAATAGAATTCAATTTTTTTTAAATTGATTCATTGTATAAAAACACACGAAAACACACGTTTAAGGTATTTTAAGTTAATGTGAAGTTTTTATGATTGTTTTTTTAAATTTGAGAAAATAAATAACTATTGATTTCGCACAATTGGTTTTGTATAATATGTATACATTTACCTAAAACCCTACCTGAATAATTTGCTAAGGTCTCAGTCTGCCAGGCAAATGTTCCACCTCATTGTTCTTCCGGTAGCCGATCACTCAAGAGCCGTCAGCCAAATTTTCCTATAGTTCTGTTTTCATAATTTGAACCCCCTTTCCTGTCAGGCAAATTTTCCACCCAATCCTACACGTAACCCCTTCTAGGCAAATTATCCTCCTAATCTTTTGGCAGGTATAATAAAAGGTCAGGCAAATTTTCGGCAGGCAAATTTTCCGGGAATCACAACATCCTTATGACCGAAATGAGAATATGAGATTGTCAAGTGAGACATTCTTACGAAGCTGCACACTCACGCACAATCACCATGACCTCTAGAACTGACTGACTTAAGTGATTCTGTTCACCAGGAATGCAGAGCAACTTCGACAAGTACAACAGTGACCAGGTGCAAGACTTCGGCGTCGGTTACGATTACGGAAGCCTCATGCATTACGGCGCAAGAGACTTCTCCGCTAATGGACGGATGACCATTCAAACCAAGGTGAGTAAATCCAGAAAACAGAAGTACTAATAAGGAACGAAGGGATAGGGAAAATAAGGGAATAAGGGAATAAGGGATAGGGGTGAGGGAGGTATGGAGCCAGTTAGACGTCACGTTTTGATAGACATTTTAAAGCATTTTAAATTTCATTTGATATTTCATGACCTGTAATTTCTCTAAAAACAATAAATTCTGAAAAATTTCAAAGTCAGACAAATTCTATTTTTGTAGGTTGATAAAGATGTGACACAGCGTGACAAGAGGGACATTAGAGTGACTTCGTTTCCTCACGGTCCCTTTTCGTCTCTGATTTTGTCTGATTTGTTTCAGACTCGCAACGCACAAGTGATTGGTAAAGCCAAGGGTCCGAGTCCAAAGGATATTCTCAAGCTACACCGCATGTACAAGTGTCGGGCGTAGTAAGAAGTCTTCAGCATTTACTGCGTTGTCAGCGAGTGGTGGACAACTTTACGAATCACATGGACCATTAAAATATTAAATTATAGTGAAAATAAAAAAATCACATGAGAATAAAAGCTACCTGAAATATCTCTTGAAAATCAATAAATAATCAAAAATCATATAAAAACCATTAAATAAAAAAATGTTAAAAGAAAATCAAAATATCATTTGAAAATCAAAATATCTTGATACTCAAACAAAAATAATAAAATTAAGTGTAAGTATAGTTTAAAATCGAGAATAATAAAATAATAGTAGACACGAATCAATTAAAATCAAATTAAAGTAAAATAATAAAAAAAAATAGTGTATCCACTAAAGTAGTTATTTGTTAACCCCTCGGTTGATAGATGGAATAGGTGAAGTAGATTATTGCAGTAAATTTTTTAAGGCTGAGTGGTACAATTTGTTAAAAATAGGTAAACATTTTAGATTATCAAACATGTGAATGTACTAACAGCAGTTTGCTAATTTCATAATTCTATACTTTCTTATGAGAATTAGGAACTCTCTTTAGTTGTAGAATGGATTAAATAGTGAACATTTTGATAGTATACATGTCATGCCAACCTGGTATGTATACAAACAATAAATTATTATTGTGGGATGAATAGGTTTCAAATAATTGATATAGAAAGATTGATAGAAATCTCAGAATTTTAAAATATATTAAACTTGTTAATAATGTTAAGGTGGCTCATCCAATCGGGCAAAGTCTTAGATCTTCATAATGTTTTGTCTACTTATTGATAATCATGCCATACACAATCCTTGAAAAAATTAAACACTTCTCGTGTCTAGTTTCTGAGATAAATTGAGTTTTCTTCCCCATGTTATCTTATGGCAGACAAGTAAAATCGTGTCACATTTAGGCTAATAATGAAGATCTAATTTTTATGTAGTCCCAACTTTGATCAAAAAACTTTTTTTCTGGTAGATATATGGATATCCTATTAGGGAAAAAATGCAAAACAATACCAACATGTGCTTTTTTAGAAGTTATAAACCAAAAACGCAATGATTTTCCTATACCTCCTGTGTTAAAGTTTTCTTCAATCTCGGAAGTCAATAATTTGAAACCTCGCTGGAAGACAGGAGTTGCAAGTTAAATGACATTTTATGATTCTTTTATACTTAAATATAGTTGAAATGTTGGAAAAAATAATTCATGATGGTAATTTCAAAAAAAAAATATTTTGGAATGTTCGATCGGTTGAGCCACGTTAATATACTAACCTTCGTCCTTTAGTGCCATGGCAATAAAGAATTCACAATGGTACACATTAGTGTGGATTTAGAAATTATCACCAAGTTTATACATACGTCAGTGTCACACATATAGCTTTTCAAGCAAAAATGTGTCACGAAATTTTAATGAATATTTTTTTTTGTGTGGGTAAGTAGAGTATTAAATGTCAATATGTTTGAGATAATATTTTCAAATGTTCAATAAAAATATGTATCAGGTTTGTAAAATATGTATTTTTATAGGCAAATCCCATATCACACCGTTAAACAAATAGACCTAGAACTTTGCACTCACCGAATGTGATCAGCGGTCACAGGTAAAGTTTTTGAACGTGATTCTATAGCTTAGGTAAATGAAAAATAAAATGGATCAATTGACTAATGGAAGTGGGCGTTGCCTTATGAAAAACCATAGTAACTCCAGGGTTCTTAGAAAATAACAATTTTTACATTCAGACAAATGAAATTCAGAAAGATCAAAGAAATAGCTCACGCGTGTTTAATCTAGTTCAATATATCACTTGAAATAGTACAATCAATATATTTAAACTCATATAAATCATGTTTGATGATATGCTGGACAAATATTATACAACAAAACAAATTATATTTTGACAGATATGTTGCTAAAGCGTTTTACTTTTTATTGTCTTCTGTCACTGGATAGTTTCGTCAACTAAAAAGGCCTTACATCACTTATGAGAAAGTAATTAAGACTGAACAATATTCAAGTAGATTGTTCAAAGCATTACTATTATTAACGGCAATTTGCAGATTGTAAAACTGTTAAATTCTGTAAAAATTCAATATTATTCACATTTATTTAACACTATTACATTTATGACATTTATTTAATGTCACGTGTACATTTTGTCGGTCTACATCTCGGTCAACTTGTTGGTTTGACGATCTACATTGGTCAATTTACCGATCCACTTAAAATTGTGCATGATTCTTGGGACCCACATATTAGGCAATTTTCAGACAACTAACTTCAAATGTTACATACATTTTATGCTTGTTTTGAAAAGTCAGTAAAATTTTAGTTAAATACATTTCGAAAAAGTATTACTTCTTCGTTGACATAATGTAAATAGAAAGTTATTTAATATTTGTACTGAATGTTGTCCATACTTATAAAATGTTTAGCATGAATGCCGCTCCACAATGACAAACGACCGCGCAATACTAGTGTAACATAGGGAGTATCAAAACGCCGTGGCTCTTTACATCTTATTTGTGCTGCGCGCGCATCCGATCTGTTAGTTGCTTGTTGCGGATCCTTCTTTGGAACGATTGGAGATGAAATTTGTGGAAGAAATGAGTTGAATTTTTAAACAAGACTAGATAAAAGACAAACATTCGAGAAAACGACTGACCTCTGATGGATTCTTTGGTACTAGAGATAGGGTGTATTATGGAGGATATAAGGGGGATATTTATATAAATAAATAATATTATATTTGCTTTAAGTTGTTTGTTATGGCTGTCAAAGAAAACTTGTAACTCGGTAAATCAAAATTTCAATTGTTTCTCCTTTTTCACTGCCCTATATGGAAGCTTCTAAATAAATAAAAAATGCATCTAAAAAGTTTCCCGTCAGAAGTGGCTCCAACACGTATCGCTTATTTGTTCTAATAGGGTTGTTTTGCATTTTGCATGGACATCGGAAACAACATTAAATTATGTGTTTCGGTAAATTTTCAGACTAATCTGTGACTAATCTAGACATTTTACGAATATTTTACTCGTATGCGTGTTTGGATACATTTATCAAAATTTCTTCTTAAATACATTAAGTTTCATCATCAGCAATGTAGCATTGAAGGATTAAATATTCAAAGAATGTAGGGCTCTAGGAATCTTGGATAATGACATTCTGATAAAGCTTAGAAATATTTAAAAGAAATAAATCATTATATTTTCTTCACAAATTCGTATTTATAATGTTTGATGCAGGACCAAATTATTACAGTTACATGATTATTCTTAAAACTGTTAAACTGTAAGAATTTAAACTAATTGCTTAGAAAATCTACCCTAATCGGCCATTTTTGTTGATGACTTCTTAGGGAGCAGATATACATTGGTCAATATTTACACAAAATATGTACCTACAACCATAAAGCTACAACCCTCTTGAGCATATTTGTAGATGTTTTAAATGATTACATGATATAAAACATAGATAATAGGAAATTAACAATGCAATTAGTAATCAGTTTTGTTGTGTGGAGTCGCTTTTTTCGTGCAGAGATCAGGAGCCCCATTCTAGTACGTATTCCCAATTCCATTCTGATGGCGTCCGGTCACGACCATAAGGATTAACATTGCATGAAATCGAATTAATATTGCATGAAATTGAATTCTATAGAATTCTATATCATGACATTTTAATTCTCTGGAGAATTCAACACCCCCTTCTAAATCCCCCCCCCCCCACCCCCTCCTCCCAATTCACAAGCCAGAAGTGAACTTTATAGGTATCGTTGACTCGTTTCATTGACTGTTCCTGTTGCCTTAGTTTCAGCCGATAAATCCATTCATATCGCTTGCACGACTTCTTTTGTTTCATATCGCAGCAATGCTTTGAATTTTACGGACATTTTGTTGGCAAGTTGACGGGTCAGATTTATAATTTTATTGAGGTAAAACGATGTAATTTTGTAATGTGAGTGATTCCTCTTCGTACTAAAGATACTCTAGAGCCTATACAATTTCACAGGCACCCATTAACTATAAAATATCGTCAAAAAAGCAGAGAATCACAGCTATTCTGCGTGCCATCAAGATGGTAGCAGGCAACAATGAGATGACATCACGTGCAATCTATGAATACCTCTAAGGATCTAAATATCGGGAAATCGACAACCGAGCCTACGTGAAGTACAGAAGTTAAAAGGCGGTTGGTATGGCCTTCATTGTAGGCCATCTTGGGAAATGCACACGTTGTTGAGCGCTAGTCTCTAAGTTAGAAGAACTACATTATGCAAGTTAAAATGCAAGGGAGGAATACAGAGAATGTACGAGGGAGGGGGGGGGGGGGGGGTCATTATATTCGCGGACTCAAAGGGTTATAGTAGAGATGTAAGTTTCTAGAGCAAATAGTTTAATTTGTGACCATTTTAAGGAATATATACCAAATTTTAAAATAATTGTGTCATTGTTGTATAAGTTATCGCCCAATAAGCAAGTCAACCTCGAAGAAAATTTAAATGGTCAAAATGAGTGTCACGCCATCATCAAATTCATTCAAAATCAAGGAAAAACACCTCAATCCATCTCAAACCCTTTCGGAAGAGATTTTAGTGTTTACGGAGACTGTTTCATGGTTTTCCATACTTAATTATTTGGCGATAACTTATGTAATAATTTCACAATTATGCTAAAATTTGGTATATATGCCTAATATGGTCACACAATTGAACTATGTGCTCTAGAAAATCACATCTCTACGATAACCCTTTGAGTCCGCGATTATAATGACCCCCCCCCCCCCCCCCCGTACATGAATAAGGTGGCATCGTATACATTCAGTATCTCCTCTCCATCCACATTTTGTAAAAGCCCTCGGGCAGATTGATCGTGACACTGAGTGTAATGAGATCGTTGATCTGCTTCATGGTGTACGGCGTGTAGAACTTGAACCTCCTCAGGATCAAGCAGAGCATGGACTTGACGGACATCATGGCGTACTTCTGACCCACGCAGTTCCTGGGTCCGGCGCTGAAGGGGATGTAGGCGAAGGGATGACGTGAAGGGTTCTCCTCCAGCCACCGGTCAGGCCAGAACCTTGAAAATAGGATACAATCAAATTAGTTGAAATAACTTAGTTTAATCCTGAGTTTTTAGGCTTTTTGATTGCTAGCATTGTCAGAGATATGTATAGTTAGTTAGTAAAACTTTCCATTTCTTGATAGATCGTAGAAGTTCATTAATAGAATTTAAAACATTCTGAGTGTTGGGTAGTGAGACTGAGAATACTAGAAGAGTTTTTAAAGTTCCATCAATATATTTGATTCAATTATGAATGATTGTGAAATAAAAGGGCTGTGTACCTTCTAGTCTTTATAGAACTGTAAAATATAATTCAAAGTACCTAATTACTGGACATTGATCAATATTGTACAGAGTGACACTGTTCGGAAAAAATTTCAGCACTTAAGAAGAACGAACGAACAATACCTCACATTAATTACTTAAATTTGTAATAGTAAGACATGTCGGTTTAGAGAGTACTTATTGACGGACAAGTTCTCATTACCCTGCCGTTTTGTGGACAGATGGAAGGTAATTGATCTAAGCAACTCACTTCTCCGGCTCGGGGAAATGCTTGGGGTCTCGATGCACCACGTAGGCCATGACCCACGCATTACATCCACCGGGCAGTGTGTATCCACTCGACAGCTCGAGGTCCTCGTCGATCTCGCGCGGCAAGAGGCTGACACTGGGGTACATGCGCAGCGTCTCCTTGACGACGCGGTCCATGACGGGCAGCCGCAGGAGGTCGTCGCCGGTCGCCGCGCGAGGGTCGTCGCCGAACACCTCGACCAGCTCCTCGTGCAGTTGCTGCTGGACCTCGGGGTGGTTCGCAATCAGGAGCAGCAGGAAAGCCATCGTGTTGGCGGTGGTCTCGTAGCCGGCGGCAGCCAACGTCGTCACCTGGAGTCAGTCATAGGTAGACGAAAGTTGACGAAATTTCACAATTTACCATTCTAATCAAATTTTGCATAGTACCTCTTAAGAACCATGTGCAAATTTTAGACAGCCTACACCGTTCCCCTGACACCGCCCTTTGCCATGAGCAACACAAACGGCTAGTGAATTGGATTCCTCAATTCTCATCAGATCACCGAGGTTAAGCAACATTGAGCGCAGTAGTTGGATTAGGTGACCATTCACATTCGACTCTGACTTGATAGTTGCTGCCGTTGGGCCAGAGAGACTGGGGTGTTTGGGGGTTAGTGTGACGACCTCCCTCCACCTGTTATCAGTCTATCGACGGCGCGGGTTGTGGAGGCCCGTGCTGTGAATGTTACACCGTCCTTCTGATGGGACGTTAAACCGTTGGCCCCCTTGGTATCTTTCGTCAGGAGTAGGCTACATGCCGGTACCGGGTTTCCTCTCCTCCCTTCTCTATTACATTCTCACTGTTGGAGCCAGTCTCTTTTGATGGCCATAAAATTTACCATGTTCACAATTGAACTCAGCGTCCGCCCAGAGAGTACGTCGAACTGTAAATGAAACCATAGACGATGAACTCTCAGGGGCTGCTCACATCCTCCTTGCAACGCTATTAACTGTTTAATAATCCTCCCCTCCTCTCGCCCTCTTCGACACCCACCTCGTCCTGGATCTCCTGCGGCGACATCAGCGTCCCCTGCGACTCTGACGCCTCCACCAGCATGTCGAGGAAGGAGGTGACCTTCTTGCCGCTCGCCGTGATGATGCCGGGACGACGTACGCCTGAGCGGTAGTCGGACAGCTTCTTGGAGATCACGGCGTCGCTGAAGCTCTTGATCTTCTGTGGAGGCAGTCAAGATGGCGGTCAGAAGAAGGAAGTGTCAGCTGTCAATTCCAATGCAAGGGGCTCGTGTACAAAAACAATTAGTTGATTGAACACATTAATATGCTATTATCATGTTATTTTTGTGGTCATGAGACGAGCTTAAGGGGCACCGTTCCGTGGGAGTCTAGTACAGGTTGGATGTGCGACGCGACGCTAGCGCCTGACGGTTGCAGGCGCGTAGGAAGTACATATGCAAGAGGGAGGGGGGGAGAATATTGCAAATTAAATTTAGCTGGATATACGATTGGCTATACGTATCTATACGAATTCGTTGCTATACGATTGGTCTGGGTGGAGGGCTCCTCAGTGACAGCTGCTGGTCCAGTGAGGCACAGCCCCGAAACAAATATGATATTTGGCATGAATTTGGTGTATTTATACGCGATTTTAACACATTATAAGCATATTTTTATCTTGATATAAATGTATGTAAACGTAGGTATGGGAATTGAATCAGAGGGAAGATTTTCCCCCTATCCCACCCATCTTACGCTGCTGGGAAGGTTGGACGGTTGGATGTTGAGCTATTCGTCCTCCTAGGCCAGAAAAAAGCTTGTGGTTTACCAGGAAATGAGGAATGCGTTGTATACCTTGATGACTGACTTCGCGAGCTTTCCGTCTGCTGTCCAGGCGTACAGCCAGTCCACCTGCAGCCAGGGCTTCAGCATTCTGTTGTGCAACAGGTTGATTGCGTGCACCATGACGCTCTCGAAGTCGCTGTGGCCTTCGCTCTGTGTGTCGATGTGCCCTCCTAGAGAATAGAACCAAGAACATCAAGATGACCTCGCGAGCTTTCCGTCTGCAGTCCAGGCGTCCACCTGCAGCCAGGGCTTCAGCATTCAGTTGTGCAACAGGTTGATTGCGTGCACCATGACGCTCTCGAAGTCGCTGTGGCCTTCGCTCTGTGTGTCGATGTGTCCGCCTGTAGCATCGAACCAAGAACATCAGGTTATATGCCACCTCTATATCGTATGTCCTGATAAAACTTCGCTACACAAACCGCAGCACATTCTCTATACAAATTAATATCTTCGTCGAGTAGTCCCCTTACTGTCCTTGAACTCCATCGCGTTTTTATCATTTATGAATAATATTCCATGGCATTTTAACAATAAAATCCCGTTTATAAAAACTGAACCTAGTCAATAACACTATAGTCTATGACCTTACTTTTGAATGTGTAGCACGTAAGATGTAATTATAGTTACGAAACTATATTTTATCGTGTGTAAAAACAAATTACAATATCAGGGGAAATACTCTGTGGGAACATTTGGTCACGGTATCGCTTTCGCTTAAAAAAATAAGCGGTCAGTATAGAATCTTGATCTTTTCGGTACCAATTTGAAATATTTTTAAGTGGATACATTATGTTTCGAAACGTGTAGGTCATGTTAAAGATTATTCCATCCCAATGAAGATCTGTCACTAAATTACACTTACGAAATAGTCATAGTACATCAATTACATCGATATTTAGACTTCCTTAAGATTACATTACTATCTTCTTTCATAGTAGTATCCATTTATTTAGCTTTACAGCTATTGTACACGTTACATACATTTTCACACAAATACAATTACAGAAATAGAATATTTTAATTTATATTAGATAACAAACTAAGTTAATAAACAGTAATTTAATTTAATTTAGTTAAATCAGTTCTGTTCTATTTCTAGATAGAAATACTTATATTTCTAGTTAAATATACTTGTTTTGAAATATCATTAACAGGATTACAGAGATTAATATTTGAGATTTTATTAAAAATTATTAGACAATTTGTTTGTTAGCAAATTTTAGTTAAAGGAGCAGGGATAAAAGATAAAAGATGTCATGATTATGGTATATACCAGAAACTATTTATACCAGCAGCATGGTCAACTTTCCATACATTAGGATTACGAATGGATTTTAAGCACTCGCGTCTAAATATTTTAATATTGTCTGAGTTTCTAACATTTATAGGTAATTTATTATAAAGTTTAGCTCCCTTTGAAAATAGCGAGTTATTCCCGAACGTAGAAGATGATCTCTTAACGAGCAGATCATTTACCTGCCTTGTATTGTGAACATGGGAAACATTCAAGAATTTCTCTGTAAGGTACGAAGGTCCAATTCCTCGACTGATTTTGAATATAAATGAAAGGGTGTTGAGCACTATTCTTTGTTTTACTGTGATCCAGCATAAGGTTTCACACATTTTAACAATTGAGGTGCGTCTGTTTACCCATAATATAGATCTCATGATTTTATTTTGAAGTTTCTGTAGTTTATTGATATGGTTTTGATTTAATAGGAATAATATCGAACTGCAATAATCGAAATGTGGCGTTATTATTGCCTGGCAAATGTGTATTTTGCTCATTATCGGCAAATTAGAGCATTTTCTTTGAAACAGGCCAACTTTTTTTGTAACTTTCCTGATAATATATTGACCATGTTTGTTAAAGGTCAGATTCTCATCAAGAATAATTCCTAAATATTTAAATTCAGATACATTTTCATTTGATGAAAATGATCCATTTGATCGTCATTGGTAATGAAAATGTTACGATCAAGTTCTAATATTACACTGAGACAACTCCGTGACGTGATATAAAATTGGAAATACTTTTTATATTTCTTAACGTAAAATATTTTTGGATTGATAAAATCGATGAATACATACGTACATGCATACGTATAGTACACAATAATGAAAATCAAAATTGCAAAAAATAATTAATTCACACGTTGTTGGACTTTTCCACCAACTGTAAGGTGGTTTGCCCAATCAATGTCTATACAATATTCGTTAAAATTTTGTTATGATCTTGGTTTGTGCAAAGATATTGTACCATTATATATATCTGCCTCAAAGAATTAAAGATTATTTTCAAAATACCATCAAATAAATGTGACACACATTCGTACTGCTCTCATAATTTCGCAGCAGTGTATGCGTCCTAAAGGGTAATGTGTATAGCAGTAGGTAATTGAATAATTGAATGTACAAAACCTGTTTTAATTGACTATAATGAATCTATTTCGGTTTTAAACAGTCGATCATATTACACTTGTTTGATAATTATTTATAAACCAACGACTCTTGGATCAACAAAAATAATTGAACACACAGCACAGGATTCGGAATTACTTTGACCTCTGAATATGTGCGTACTTAAGAAATATTGTGCAATGTTTTGAATTTGTTTCCTGATTTAACCATTATAGAGCCTAGTGTTGATGTAATAGTTGTTGGAATAATTGCTATTCCGGTGACTTGTAATGTGAGATATTTTATGTGGGATATATACAAATTTATTTTTATTATCTTTTATTGAAAACGGCCATGCATGGTGATGGTCATACTCATTGCCTGCTACAGTTACTCACGTGTATTGTGCAACGTGTCCATGAGATTGTCAAATTATATTAAGGCTTTCATAATAAGTCTACACAATTATTCAAATAATTAGTTAATGAAGTAAAATTAATTAATTTAAAAGAAATACAGTGAGTTTTTTTGTAGATTTATTAAGCAATAAGACAATAATTTTTTGTTTCATCATGATTAATTAGGTAATCATACCTAATCAGCTGTCACTCAGGAAATATTTTTTGTATTCTTCACTTAGTTTCAAATGTTCAATATTTATGTCAGAGCATTCTCGATGTAAAAACGGTATTTAGGCCATTCCCGCCCTTTTCATAACGTACCTTGCACTGCACGGCGTTTTTTGTTTTTTGGACACTTTTAAATCAATTTTGAGACGTTGAGGGGTATTTTGTTGAAATATTCAATATTTTTTAAAATTTAAGCTTTGGGGTGGTAAGGGCATAGACGTGAGTATAAATGTCTATGGTGAGGGCATGCCTCCACAGGGTGACTGCAAATGCGCAGGGCATTTTTTAATTTTGTGACACTGTGAAATGAATTATTTAGAGTTTTTATATACAAAATGAAACGTAAAACACCACAAAAACATATACTATTCTCAATGTCATTCGCTTTGGTAAATTTACCTAATACACTTTCCATTCGTTATAAAACAAGTCTTGAGCATCTCTATTTTCTATACTTACCCGAAATATCTTGTGATTTTACAATGTTAATTATTTCATGCTTTAAATTAAATTCAAATTTGAAAATCGAACGTTGTTTTAGTCAATAAAATATGCGATTTTCTGTATCAAATGCCAACGTAATGACAACCACTTAACTTTCTTACGTTTTGTCACCTTCACGTCGATGAATATACCTACTCGTTGACTTCACCACATTTAAACCTCCCGTTCCGTCCCTTACTTTCGCCGTTACGTCAATTGGACCTTAACACTGATCACACAAAAATAAAAATAAAATGATTTATATAAGATAAACGGTGTATACGCGCGCCTGATAAACACTTATTGGTTTAGGCAAACCTTTTATACGGGCATATACCTCAGCCAAACCACGGTAATAGGATGAAATTTAAATTTCCTTTTTCCAATCAGAGGAAATCATAAAGTGTATGAACACAATATAACAGATTGCAACCGTCAAATAACTTTAATAATGTGTTTAACGTCGCCCGATGATACAGGACCGTGTAAAGGTGGTACTAGTGAACCTTCCCATCATTTGCCTCTCGACAAAAAGAAAGCGACAAAATCTCAGTCAGGAACCGCCGATGAAATCGAACCCCAGACCTCGGGAGTGCTGGTCCAGATCGTCTACCTGAGCCAACGTGCCCTTATCAACAGTCATAAGCGTAAAAACATATTCCCGTGACTGTACATACCTATAGCAGTCTCTCACACGGCGTCTAATGTACAGAGAGTGAGATATTCGTAGACGTTGAAGATCCTCCCGTCACTGTACATACCTATAGCAGTCTCGCACACGGCGTCTAATGTACAGAGAGTGAGATATTCGTAGACGTTGAAGATCCTCCCGTGACTGTACATACCTATAGCAGTCTCGCACACGGCGTCTAATGTACAGAGAGTGAGATATTCGTAGACGTTGAAGATCCTCCCGTCACTGTACATACCTATAGCAGTCTCGCACACGGCGTCTAATGTACAGAGAGTGAGATATTCGTAGACGTTGAAGATCCTCCCGTCACTGTACATACCTATAGCAGTCTCGCACACGGCGTCTAATGTACAGAGAGTGAGATATTCGTAGACGTTGAAGATCCTCCCGTCACTGTACATACCTATAGCAGTCTCTCACACGGCGTCTAATGTACAGAGAGTGAGATATGTACAAAAACAAAAACTTGTAAAAAAAACTGCCAAGCACCTTCCCACTTAAAACAATTGAGATCTAAAAGAAGGGCCAAGCAATAATATATTGTTTAAACATTTTCGCACTTAAAATTCGTGAAATCATTTCGCCCAGTTACTGCCGCCAAGCACAACACTAAAAACCTAATGTTGTGTCCAAATTTGAAGAATACAATCTAAGTGAACCATCATTGTAAATTTAACAAAATTATAAAAATTAAAAACGACTTCAAAATAAATTTAAAATTGAAATTAAAAAAATTAAAAATAAAGCTAGGCGCATTGTGTCAAGAAGAAGGCAACATAAGAAAGAAGATGACGATAAAGGAGCCGAAGAAAGACAGAAAGTAGGAAGAAGATAGAGGAAGTCTACAATATGGTCGGTGCAAATTCAATGCGCCAAGCTTTATTTTTAATTTTTTTAATTTCAATTTTAAATTTATTTTGAAGTCGTTTTTAATTTTTATAATTTTGTTAAATTTACAATGATGGTTCACTTAGATTGTATTCTTCAAATTTGGACACAACATTAGGTTTTTAGTGTTGTGCTTGGCGGCAGTAACTGGGCGAAATGATTTCACGAATTTTAAGTGCGAAAATGTTTAAACAATATATTATTGCTTGGCCCTTCTTTTAGATCTCAATTGTTTTAAGTGGGAAGGTGCTTGGCAGTTTTTTTTACAAGTTTTTGTTTTTGTACAACATGTCATATGGGGTATGAGTTTATAGCAGCTTTCACTGATCATTAAGTGTTACCTATCATTACAGTTAACGCCAACAACGTCACTTCTTGTCTAAAGTTTTCTGTTTTTATTTCAATAGTTCCGAAGTTAGTATAACGAAAGGGTCCATTTTTTTTGGTTGAATTTGAGTTATATCAAATTATAATTTGTTAAAAGTTCACAGCTTTGAGTCATGTGAATAACGTAAATTGTAGGTGTATTGTTCCGGTGTAAACCGGAATTTGTGTGTTCATCTCGTAAAACGCGTACTGTCGCCACTAGGTAAACTGAAAGGTACACGAAAGATGATTGCAAATGCGTTTCCTCATTTTTAAATTCTCCCATGTTCACTCTTTTATGTCAAAGTTCCGAAGTATAAACTCAATTGGTAAAGCGTGCAGGCTTACAGATGTTTACAACACATTTTAAATAAAATCCGGATGGTTTTTGGAAGGCAATGTAACTTAAAAGGAACTTAGTTAAGAAATACTAGCTGAGCCACCTGGTGTTTATAGTGCTGGTGGGAAGGAGTATGACGGGTGATGAAATTTACGCTACCCGCCTTACTCGCCTATGTACACGGATAGCATGGGCCGGCCTATACCTGGCATCTCCACCTCTCTGCCTCTCCCTGTCAGGTCAACTTAATGTTTACATTTGTTTGTTCATGGCAAATACGATCGATGTCCATTTAGTATTGTTGTCTTCTTCTATAGGTACTTGTAAACAGTTATCGAGCTTGCATTTTAATTAGTCCACTGATCTTATTTAGTGATTATTATATTGTTTTGTGATGTTGCTGTGGAAGATAATATTTTCATATTTTCAAACCAGGAAACAACTTTGTGCTATTGCCTAGATACTTGAAGAATATTATTGTATTGCCGATGTAAACAAGCCAGACCACTTTCGTATATAACGTTCGCATCAAAACCAATGTTTATTTTATTAGTGTCAGATTAGGAGGAACATCAGTTTCAGTTTCATTTATTTCCATTAAACAATGTCACTTGATGAGACTTTGACTCACAGTTTGGAAATAAATCATGACAATTTAAAAGCGTTTTATTATTCTAACTTTTTAACGTAAGCATTGTTGGATGATGAAATGAAATTTAAATCTCTCATACCCACAGATTTCCATTAATTATCATGGACCATTTAGTGTAGTTTCTTGTTTATTGTAACCGAGCTTCTAAGATTGACAGATTACAACATCTGAAATAATGAAATAATTTTTACTAAGTTGTAAACACCTAATAAACCTAGTAATGGAGCCATTTTGTGTGGTTTCTTGTTTCGTATCTGAACCATCAAGATCGACAAATTTGCATAATTAAAATAATTAAATTTATTTTAGAAACTTAAAGTTGTGATCACGTAATGGATGCACGTAATGGAGCCTTTTTGTGTGGTTTCTTGTTTCGTGTTGTTCTTGTTTCTTGTTGAGCCACCAATATTGACAAATTAACTCTATTTTAAATAATATATAAGTGTGACAAATAAAAAGTTGTAAACACGTAATACACTGAATATTAGTAATGGAGCCTTTACTGAATTTTACTATTTACTAAATTACCTGAATTTTACATAATTAAATAATTCGGATAAATTAAAAGCTGTGACAACCTTATGCACCCAGTAATGGAGCATTTTTTGTGTGGTTTCTAGTTTAGTAACTGAGGCCACCAAGATTCTGTTGATTAGCATGACCACGAATTGTTTTATTGCACAACTTTACGTACAACGTGTACATTGACAATCATTACTAGAGTCCAATGAGTATAATATTAAAAAGAGTAGCTATGTAATCGTTGAATGTATTCGGATTAACATTTTGAATATATACACAAGAAGGTTAAACATTTTTTAAGTAAATAAAAAGATAAAAAATAAAACGTTTGTTACGGGGATCGAACCCGGCAACGCCGTGATCGAAGTCACTTGCCTCATGTGACCGAGCCAATTCGCCACACTGAAATATAAACCTGTGTAGTATATCAAAGAAGAAAGGTGGAGCGTAAAACGACGTGCGCAATTCCTGATTCCCTGATATCTTCAGTGTTCACGATGGCAACTGGCGTGCCGCGATTGCGATGTTTCGGTCTATTGATGATCTTCACAGCATCCCTGGACCTCTCATTTGAATATATATCCATGAAGGTATCATCGCTTATACAAATTAAAAAATAATATATGAAAAAAAAAGTTTTCCGGGATCGGGAATCGAACGTGTTATGCAGATGTCGAAGCCAGCTGCCTTCCTAACATGAGCTATCAGTCCGATGGGAATTAGAGCCGCTGTTTAGTGTATCAAAGAAGAAGGGCGGAACGTAAATATTGATGATTTTCCCACTTCCGGTTTAAATTTATTGATTTTTCTTGAAGTGGAGTGTCTAGCAATACATTGTCTTTATTGTTGCCAAATTTCAAAACTCTCGATGGACCCGTTTGACTTTTAAAATATTTAAAATTTAAAATTGTAATAACTTCACTTCCGGTCAAAATTTTTCAGATTTTCTTTCAAAGGGCACTGCTATAAATATGACTCTATGTCTCTGCCAAATTTCAACTCTCTAGGACAAACCGTTCAACCTGTGGAGAGGGGCAAACAAATTGACCGTGCCTAACTAACTAACTAACTAACTAACATGAAAGTCAATCCTTGCATGTTTGAGGCCCAAAATTCACCCCGAAGGGATGATCGCAGCACTTTGATATTTGGTTAGGTGTTGTCAGGTGGCTAAATATACCCGATAACCATGGTTTTCAACTTTCATTTCACACTGCTTGCATGCGTACTGACACCCCGAAAACGAGCGTGAAGCGCTTGCAGTATACAGTCGTGGTAGTAAGCTCGTCGTTTATAAAAAGTAGACCTCGTATTGACACGGTGCTTGGCAGCGTCGAGCTAACGCCCGACTAGATTCGTAGACGTTGAAGATCCTCCCGTCACTGTACATACCTATAGCAGTCTCGCACACGGTGTCTAATGTACAGAGAGTGAGATATTCGTAGACGTTGAAGATCCTCCCGTCACTGTACATACCTATAGCAGTCTCGCACACGGCGTCTAATGTACAGAGAGTGAGATATTCGTAGACGTTGAAGATCCTCCCGTGACTGTACATACCTATAGCAGTCTCGCACACGGCGTCTAATGTACAGAGAGTGAGATATTCGTAGACGTTGAAGATCCTCCCGTCACTGTACATACCTATAGCAGTCTCGCACACGGCGTCTAATGTACAGAGAGTGAGATATTCGTAGACGTTGAAGATCCTCCCGTCAGCTACCTTCTCCAGCCTCTCCAGCAGGACCTCCGCCTTCTGTCCGAATATCTCCACATATGTCTCCAGCACTTTGAAGTGGAGAGTCGGAGTTATCATCTTGCGATGTTTCCTCCACTTCTCATCTCTGTTCGCCAGCAGTCCGTCGCCGAAGAAGGGAATCAAAACATCCGTGCAACCGATATCTCGATTCTTGATTTTATTATTACCCAGCAATTGTTGAACGTCGTTTGGCTCCGACAATAAAACGATCAACCTACTCCCCAGCCACAATCTCACAACCGGTCCATAGTCGGCATAGAGTTTGATAATTTGTTGAAATGTATCCCCACTTGTGCCCCAGAACATTTGCGCGTTTCCGACGATTGGTAAGTGTTTTGGGCCCGGTATTTTGTTCCCCAGTTCCCATATCCTTCTTTGCGGGCCCCAATAGTACTTGTTGCACAGCACTAAAGCAGCCACGAGCGCAAGCGAAACCAGCAACAACGGCACCATCTTCAACACTAATCGTTCCTTTTCCCACTCGGACCTTCAAGCAAGTTGCTCTTGTAAGCCACTCCCTCTTTAAATGAATAAACCTGCAATTTAAAAACAAATACAATTAAGGATGATACAAGCGCTCGGCCGTTTTTTAAATTGAGAGTGAAATATTGTTTCATAAGTCGGTGTAACTTTGATAGGATGATCACATGATCAGTCTGACTACTAGTATAGCTCTATTTAATTTTTGCTTTGTGCATTGTTAATTAGGCGCCGGGTATTCAACAAAACAGCGCAAAAACTATTACATTTCCGAAACGATTTGGGACCTTACCCGTTGGCCAATTGACCTGAAATTTTAATCATGAAAATGTCAATGTCATATTAAATGACATTCGGCACTCACCGAGACAAGAAAATAGATAGTTTATCATCGAAAATCAACTAATTATTACTAATTAACGAAGCAAAAAATTAAAAATGTGCCAAGTGATAGCCCTAATTTTGTCTTTTATCTAACCATGATTAAAATTTCAAATCATTTGGTCAACCCATTTTGTCTCCAATCGTATCCAAAAAAGTGCCTTCAACAAGCGGCAAAATCGCTCGCTCTTGTAGCACCTTAATGCATTCGCATTTAATTAAAAAAAAAAAAATCCATAAATACTTGAAGCAATACTCGTTTCTAATTCATTTTTAATCTCTCGCAAAACTGATTCGTTCACCTTGGATTTACCAACAAGCGGATAGTTTTGCGTGCGCTTTTTTCTGTCGTTGGCCGAAGTGACTTTGACTTTGACCTTCCTTGTCCTAACATTGCAATGGAAACATTGATTTCATTGATTTTCAGGGGCGCCGACTTTTGTAAAATCCACGAGTGCCCGACAGGCGCTTAGGAACGGTTTTCCATCATGATCATGGGGGGGGGGGGGGGGGGGGCTGCCATATCCGGATGATGGTCATAGAGACGAAGCCCAGTTCTAGCCTCGCAGGGCCATTTTTAGAATTTAAACAAATTATGAGTGTTTCTGCGGCTCTAAACTGCACAAATTCACAAACTGAATCAATCAACCCCCCAGTTGATGACCCGCTGGGCATTTTTTAAAATGTTTAACAATTTAAAAGTGAGTTTGGGACGCTAAACTTAATTTTTTTTTATATGGACATATACTGCTTAAGAGTTACCTTCATACAAAGTTAGTGCCCAACAAATAATGTATTACAACAAATTTTGTGGGACTGTAGGGAGGAAGATGACATGCAGTCAGGTCCGGGGCGCACAGCCCTTTTTTTTACACATCATCACTTCTTTTAGTATGTTTTTATGCGTTTTTAGTGCAGTTTCAACAATGTTATCAGAAGTTATTATTTTCAAATTACAACAATAGTCAATATTTCAACATATAATTACAATACCCAATTTAAAATATATCAAAAAGAGGAAATATTAAAATTATTATAAATTAATTAGTTATCAAGACTGTAAAAGTAGACAATTATATTCTCTCTGAATTCTAAAGATTTTATTAAATCGATTAATTAATTTAGGAGGTAGCATATTTTTAAATGATTTGAGTTCTTAAAATTATTTCCAACTCCATGGGTGCTCAGCACCCATTGAAAACTTCTGGGTGCTCGAGCCCCGGAGCACCCACGTAGTCGGCGCCGCTGATGTTGTTGTCGTCCATACACATATTTTAATTACCTTGGTTGTAGTCGAGGGTATCACTACGCGGGATACCTCCCAAGCCCATAAATTATTTCTGACTTGTGCGTTACTTATTTCTATCATTGTTACTGGGTACCTATGCTACGGTCGTATGCACCTTTTATCTTACATTAGGTATTCACCTGTTTTAAAAAGCTGTTATTGATACAGAAAATCGCATATTCTGCTGTTTGCTACGAATACTGTCAATTATAGATTTGAATTGAATTTGAATACTAAAATAAATAACATTGAAATCACAAGAAATACCATGGTTAAGTAGAGAAAAATAGAGAGCATAGCTGGTATACCTAGGTACTCAAGACTCAACACGAACGAAAAGCGTATAAAGTATAATCATTAAAGTTAATTAAAACGATTGATTTTGAGGAAATATTTCTTGGGGACTTGGCCCGCAAACTCTCTTCATTTCCACTTCGTGTCATTGTTTTATCACGAGGCTATTACACGAGTTTTGTCTTAAACAGGGGACTAAAGAGTTAATTGAGAAAAGTATAGTATTTAATCTTGTACAGAGGAGAGTAAAAATGAAAGGGCTCGCAGTAAATTGTAGTCCAATGTCCCACATCAATAAATACAAAATCTCAGAAACTATTGTAAGAATATTGCTACCAGAAAATATTATTTACATAATTTTAGAACAGATGAGCGTTGATGTGACGATCGATGGCCTTCACATTGATGTAGGTACAGATACATTTTCACATTTTAGAATTACCACTTAATTGCTGCAAGCGCGAGCGATTTTGCTGCTTTTTGTAGACACTTTTTGCGATACGATTGGAGACGAAATGGATAGACCAAATTATTTGAAATTTTAATCGTGATTAGATAAAAGACAAACTTAGGGTTATCCCTAGGTACATTATTAATTTTTTGTTTAGTTAATTAGTAATAATTAGTGGATTTTTGGTGAAAAATTAGCTGTTTTCTTGTCTCCCATGGGCGCCGTATAAAATTAAATTTCAAAAATATCCAAGAATAACCCTAAGTTTGTCTTTCATATAATCAAGATTAAAATTTGAGATCAATTGGTTTAAGGGTTTGGTCTCCAATCGTATCGCAAATTTCATTGTTTTGCGCAGTTTTGTTGAATAACCGGCGCCTACTTAACGATGCAATGAGCAAAAATGAAAGAGTGCTACTAATATACAATCAGACTGATCATGTGAACATCCTGTAAAAGTTACACTCACTTATGAAACAATTTTTCTCTCTCAATTTTCTAAAACGGCCGAGCGCTAGTATCACCTTAAATATGGACCAGCGCCAGGTCATCTACCAACAATTTTTTTCCAAACCATTTTATTTTATTCCTAATTGTATTATCTACAATATAAGATCAAAAAATGTATACCTTACTGACCTAACTTTTTTGTAAAACGTTTTCAAAGTTCGAGATTTTTATACATGTCTCATGGGGGAACGAATTAATTTCCTACATTATTCTAAATTATTTTTAATCCGCACCAACAATTTCAATAGAAAACTATTGATATATTTATCGACTTATACTGAATGCATTGAAAACTTAAACTTAAAATCTTGATATATGGCCATTTAACATGGGACAACTGAACATAGTCAAAACCACTGCGGTATTCTTAAGGTGATACTAGCGCTCGGCCGTTTTAGAAAATTGAGAGAGAAAAATTGTTTCATACGTGAGTGTCACTTTTACAGAATGTTCACATGATCAGTCTGATTGTATGTTAGTAGCCCTTTTTAATTCTTGCTTATTGCATCGTTAATTAGGCGCCGGTTATTCAACAAAACCGCGCAAAACTATGAAATTTGCGATACGATTGGAGACCAAACCCGTAAACCAATTGATCTCAAATTTTAATCATGATTAGATGAAAGACAAACTTAGGGTTATCCCTTGGCACATTTTTGAAATTTAATTTTTTACGGCGCCCAGGGAGACGAGAAAATAGCTAATTTTTCACCCAAAATCCACTAATTATTATTAATTAACGAAGCAAAAAATTAAAAATGTACCAAGGGATAACCCTAAGTTTGTCTTTTATCTAATCACGATTAAAATTTCAAATAATTTGGTCTACCCATTTCGTCTCCAATCGTATCGCAAAAAGTGTCTACAAAAAGCAGCAAAATCGCTTGCGCTTGCAGCACCTTAACAAAATTATTTTACGAAAACTGTGTTAAAAAAACCCTCATCATCTCATATCGTATTATTCTCCACATAATACATTATAAAACTATGTTTTAAAGTTTAAACATGCGTTGAATTAATTTATCTAATGTTATGAATATAGTCATTCAAAGCGATGGTTCATCCTTAAAAGTCCTGGAGACCGCTATGGAAACTGACGGATGCGTCAAATTTTCCCAAATTACCTAAGTCTCCCCAAAGCTAATTATTTACTCCACTGTTATGCAACTTTGGGAGGTAGTTTTGATACCCATATTCTCGCAAATCTATTAAAAATATTTAAGAAGTAAAGAAAAAAGGTGTTATTTTTCATATTTTTCAGAAAAAAAATACAAAGAAAATATACAAAATAATGGAAATTAAAAAAAAGATCAAGAAAAATATTTAAAACACAGCTTTCTTTAAATAATCTTAAAATGTCTGCGAGAAAATGGGTATCAAAACTACAGCCCAAAGTTGCGTAAGAGTGGAGTAAATAATAAGGCTTGGGAGACTGGTATTTTGGTAATATAAATAAAACCAATTTCATTTGGACGTTACCCAAACTATTTTATTATCACAATCTCAATATTTCAGCTACAATCTCTAGCCTTCATCAGGAGTTTCAAGAATTTGAATTTGAATTCAGGAATTTGTCTTTTTTGCATTTCAATTTTTCTACGTTGTCAGAAATGTAATTGTTCGATAATTCACATGATAAGGCTACATATAGTAGCTGAAATATCGAGATTGTGATTTAATAAAATAGTTTGTGTAACGTCCAAATGAAATTGGTTTTATTTATATTACCAAAATACCAAAGTCTCCCAAACCTTATTATTTACTCCACTCTTACGCAACTTTGGGCGGTAGTTTTGATACTCATTTTCTCGCAATATTAAGACATTTTAAAATATATTAAAAAAGGTTTCGTTTTACATATTTTTCGTGATTTTTTTTTTAATTTCAAATATTTTTTATATTTTATATATTTTCTTTTTCTTCGATGAAATATCGAGATTGTGATATAATAAAATAGTTTCTACAGCAGTCCCCATGACTCGGACAGATCGACTTCGTATGTATAAGTGTTTCTCGGAAGTAGCTCCCGATTAGCGAGAGATGCGTGGACGCAAGTCACGCAATGCGTTCACGCACCAGCAGCCAGTACAAGGTCGCCCAGCAGTGTTTAGAACATTCCCCTCAAGCCCGCTAATATCCTGAACGCCTTTGTCATTAGCACTCTGGCCAAGGTGCAGTAAGTCCCTAATTATAGTGCAGTACATTCGCATGGTTTTCACTCCGCAATCTTGTTAGCTTTGAAGGGGATGGGCGGGACAGCAAATTTTTTCACGGAACAGGTTGGGTTGAGTGGTTAACGCTCTGAACTTGTATTCCGGAGGCCCGGGTTCGATTCCCGCGACCGTCCTTCCTGACTGGGGGTTTTTCGTGGTTTTCCCTCAGTCGACAGGCAAATGCTGGGAAGGATTCCCTACTAATAGGCCACGACCGCCTCCTTCCCACCTTCCATCCTTACCTACTCTTCGCCCTCATCTCCCAATCATCATCATAATCATTCATCCGTCGCCATTAGCCTCGCTGCAGAACAGTGCGACGTTATAAGCCCCAGACAAAAAAATCAATTTTTTTCAGTACGGTGGTACAAGCGCTCGGCCGTTTTAGCAAGTTGAGAGAGAAAAATTGTTTCATTAGTATGTGTAACTTTGATTAGTTGTTCACATGATCAGTCTGATTGTAGTAGTAGCACTTTTTTATTTTTGCTTCGTGCCTCGTTAATGGACCTCCCTCGCGGGAAAAGCGCGTGGAAAAAGATGGAACTGAATTTAGAGAACGTTTTGGGGGTATTTGGTCGTGTAGCATGGGCTTTTATCGTGTGACTTGTGCTTTTAGGCTACGTCACAAATGTGCCAAGTGATAACCCTAAGTTTGTCTTTTATCTAATCATGATTAAAATTTGGGTCAATCATGTATGAAATTTCATAGTTTAGCGCGGTTTTGTTGAATAACCGGCGCCTAATTAACAAGGCACCAAGTAAAAATAAAAAAGTGCTACTAATATACATTCAGACTGATCATGTGAACATCCTATGAAAGTTACACCCACTTATGGAACAATTTTTCACTCTCAATTTTCTAAAACGGCCAAGCGCTTGCACCATGCTTAAGGGGAATGTACACTGAATTTTGGACTCAGCTAATATAAGTGGCACAACCTTCAAACTTTAGAATCAAATAACAACTTCTCAAAAAAATAAAAATAAAAATAAAAACTTTGACAAATTTTATGGATTTTATTAAGTTTTTTGCTTAAAAACATACATCCACCAAATTTGCTACTCCTTTTTTGAATTTCAAAATACAAAAAAAATATTTATTTTTTTTAGTTACCAGGACCCTTACCTAATATCGCCAAATTTCAGTAGCACCGTGTTACTGTAGCACAACTTTTGTTTTAAAAGTTTTAGCCATAAGAGCTAACATTGTCGCCATGGCAACTAGCCGATCGTGCTACAGTAACACGGTGCTACTGAAATTTTGGCGATATTAGGTAAGGGTCCAGAAGCACACTGCATAAAACAACGTGGAGTTTTTCAAATAAATTTACTTATTTTATCAGTTAAAAATGTTTGAATACATTTTTAAAAAATAATAGCACTAAATATGTCAAATTAATAGGTAAAAGTAGTAAAATCAGAAATGTACAAATTCAAAAAATTTTAACTCCTAAAATAAGTAAATTTATTAGAAAAACTCCACGTTGTTTTATGCAGTGTGCCTCTGGTAACTAAAAAAAAAAAAAATGTATTTTTTTGTATTTTTAAATTCAAAAAAGGAGTAGCAAATTTGGTGGATGTATGTTTTTATGCATAAAAACTATATTAAATCCATAAAATTTTTAAATTTTTTTTTTAAATTTTTTTATTTATTTTTTGAGTAAGTTGTTATTTGATTCTAAATTCTGAAGGTTGTGCCACTTATATTAGCTGAGATCCAAAATTCAGTGTACATTCCCCTTAAAGCTTATCGCGCATTGGAAGCACCGGACATCGTTATTATTCTCCTCTATCACCTTGTCCTTAAAGCAACTGCGCCAAGCATAATTTGTGGTTTCCTTTTTTAATTTTATTTTGATGGCTGATATTTTGAAATTATCCAATGATTGACCTCTAAAAGAAAAAAAGAAAATTTGGTCCAGTTTCATATATGACGCGTTAAGTGCAGTTTTTCAAGACCGTGACCTTGAATTTTACTAAGATGCCCGCTTGATAAAAATGCTTGAATATTGTTTTCTAACCTTCTCCTCATTTACACGATTTTAGTGCGCCAGATCGCAGATTGTCATGCAGCGCTGATTTCACATTGACGCAAGTCTGCTGCATAAGGTATATATATACCGGGTGGCGCAAAAAAAGTCCAACGGCATGGACACCTTTATTTTCAATATTACTGATGATATCAGGCTGAAAATTTAAAATGTTATTCAAAACATATGACTTTCTATTGTATACATATCTCAATAAATTTGAATCAGTGGAACGAAAGTTATGGTATCTTGAAGTTGAGCTTAAAAGCTGAAAATACGGAAGATAATTTCACTTCTAAAATTAACATGTAAAATAAAACATATTCTACTTTTTAAGCGCAAATTACAGTGATTCAAATGAATTGAAAATTTTACAGAATCGATAGTAATATATTTTGAATAACATATGAAATTTTCAGCTTGATATCTTTAGCAGTTTTGAGTGAACAGCGTCCGCCATTTGGACATTTGGGCATGATTTTTTAGCTCCGAAATGGTGTTAAAACTTTCACATATTAATTACCTTAGTATGTTTTGTATAATTTGTGTATTTTCAGCCCGATATGTGCAGTAGTTTCGTCACAGTGATGTCTCGCCCGTTGGACTTGTTTTTAGGCCACCCGGCATAGTGTATATACCTATCTAGTGGAGCGGTCGCTCCACCCAGCCAAGTCGTACCGTACACTCACACTCACTCAACATACCGTAAATGCACAATAAACTGAGGAGCAGACCAACCACTTTTACTGTAAGCAACAACATGGCATTTTCGGCCTACTGGATCTTAAAATTGGAAAATCTCACATTGTTGCGATATATCTTAATTTCGAGCTATGGCCCACCCCACTACATATACCAAATTGGGGAACAATATGTTATGCCGTTTGCGAGCTAGAGGGCCGTGAAAAACGTGAAATTACACCCCTTTTAAAACCTATCTTGATCTGATGATGATGATGATGATGATGATATCAGGAAACACCGCAATCACCGCCACAGCCTAAACGGCTGAGCCGATCGATCTGAAATTTTCACCACATGTGCACTTTTGGCGTCTGAGGTGCCTTTTTATAAAACCAACAGGAAGCCGCCATTTTGAAACCGGAAGTGACGTCATATCTCTAAAACGGCTAGACCGTTAGGAATTAAACCAGCGCCAAATGATTCAGACGGTTATCTATATGGAATATCAATAGTTAAAGTAGAGATGTACTATTACCGAAACCGGAAATGACGTCATGAAAATGAAGAACTAGATTTTAATGACCTCTTACTACAATAACTACGTATTCAGAAGGCTTATAATGATACATAACATTTATAGAAATAAATTCTAGGTGGCAGTAATTTCAGCCGCCATTTTTAAAAAAGGAAGTGATGCCATAGCTCGAAAACGGTTGGACCTATTGGAACGATGCTTTCGCAATTCTTCATGGAATATCATTTTAAGCTTATATTTAGTACCAAACACAATTTTTCGTAGTACCCAATTCGGAAATTGCCTATTTTTTTAAAGGAATAAGTCACAAGTTAGGAACAAGTTGTGTAAATAAACTAAAAAAATTATTGATATCCCCATAAAAAACACTCCGTGTAAAAATACCAGCCAAGTCTCTTAACTATAAAAAAAATAGAAGAAATCTAAAAATTCAGCACTGAAAAGTAGTGATATCAAAAAAAGGGCCAAGTCAAAACTTCATTTTAAAAACCAAAATATACTTGGCGCATCGTTTTTAAGGGCATTATAGGACATTTAATTTCTGGCATATACTATACTACTATATACACGATGCGCCAAGTATATTTTGGTTTTTAAAATGAAGTTTTGACTTGGCCCTTTTTTTGATATCACTACTTTTCAGTGCTGAATTTTTAGATTTCTTCTATTTTTTTTATAGTTGAAGAGACTTGGCTGGTATTTTTACACGGAGTGTTTTTTATGGTTATGTTTTAGAGTAAGTACGAGTTATAAACTGAAATTAGTAATTACTGAGAATTTGATTCTCAATTATAGACTAATAGACTAATTGCGGCCTACTACCGAACTGATTGAAAAGACTTGTGAAAATAATTCAATTTTTTATAATGATATTTTTTGTTTAAAGTGAGCAAACTCTTTGAACACCAAAAATGAGTATTAGGCGAAAACAATAACTCTTACTTTCCTATTCTTCTTTGACAAAATGAGTTAGGGTCAGTTTTTCAATGCCTTGCTAACTTTAAAACAGTCAATTAGGACTATATTGCCATGGCCACAACCAATGACAATTCCTCGAATGACCGTTTAAAACTTAACTACTTGTTTAGCAGACTTTTCAAAGACCGGCCCTAAGTGACATTTTGCGGAAATCCCACGCGAGGGTTCAAGCGAAAAAGTGTGGAATAATTTCTCTACGTCAGAGGTAAGGTCGGTGAAAGGCAAAGATGAACCCACTTTAGCATTGCCAGGTACAGGGCAGCCCATGCTAGCGCGGGGTCATCTTTGCCTGTCACCGACCATAGACGGATCGAATATACTTTTCTCGATTTTGCGTTGCACACTTTGAATTCATTGTATAATCAAGCTCTATCTGCCGTTTAAATACAAAATACAGTTAAATTGAAGTTTTCTCTTATCATTGACTTTCGTAATAAGTTGTGATGTTGAAATTCACCGAATAAGTATACATTGAATATTGATCACCATTTTTCTGCGATGTATACTTAACAGTACAAATAAAAAATGGATTCAAAGAAACACAAAGCTAGCAATTAATCTCAACAACATTGCCCAACTACTCTGGTCTTCCTTCCTCTATATTTGTATTTTTCGTGTTGCTTAATTAATGCCTAATGACGTCATATATTTTCAAGTAAAATACCGTTCATAAAAACTTGCTCCGGTACAAGAACATAGGTAATTATAATTGTTAGCCTTGTTAATGAGTTTAATTTTAAAAAGCGTACGTATAGCAAGTTAGTTGGAATTAATTAGTCACGAAAGCAAATTATCACGGCTTTTAACAAAATACAATGCCAAATAAAATACTTCATTCACCAGAGTTCGTCACGGCATTGCATTCGTTTAAAAAAGTGAATATATGAGATGCACACGCTTCTTTTTATTGAGGGATATCATTATTTGTGAGGAGTGATCATAAATATCTCAACCATTGTTATGGTTGGTCCGTAGTACTATAGATATTATTTATGTGTAAAGGATTTAGATAATTTTTGCTTCTTGGTTAGACAATTTTAATTTATAATTTGTTTTACTGTTTACGTCGCATTGTTCTGCAACTATATGTAAATGGCGCCTGAATAAATTTTGATTTTGAATTTTAAAAGTTGTTAGTATAAGGTGGACTTTGGGAAGGAACCGTTTGTGGTCGACACAGGGAACCTTCCCATCATTTGCCTATCGACTGAGGGAAAACACGAAAACATCTCAGTCGTGCAGGACTGAGTTGCAGGACTGAGGCAGAAATCCCTCGAGATACAAAGTTGCTAGAATTCACTCTCATCAACAGCCATAAAGGCCCATGGAACTTTAAGAACATATTCCCGTCACTGTACATACCTATAGCAGTCTCGCACACGGCGTCTAATGTACAGAGAGTGAGATATTCGTAGACGTTGAAGATCCTCCCGTCAGCTACCTTCTCCAGCCTCTCCAGCAGGACCTCCGCCTTCTGTCCGAATATCTCCACATATGTCTCCAGGACTTTGAAGTGGAGAGTCGGAGTTATCATCTTGCGATGTTTCCTCCACTTCTCATCTCTGTTCGCCAGCAGTCCGTCGCCGAAGAAGGGGATCAAAACATTCGTAGAAGCAACGTCCCTGTTTCTGATTTTATTATTTCCCAAGACTTGTTGAATATCGTCTGGTTCCGATATAAATACTATCAGTCGACGACCTAGCCACAGTCTTACAACAGGACCGAAATTGAAATGAAGCTTGATAATTTTTTGAAATGACTCCCCACTTGTGCCCCAGAACATTTGCGCGTTTCCGACTATCGGTAAGGGTTTTGGGCCCGGTATTTTGTTCCCCATTTTCCATATCCTTCTTTGCGGGCCCCAATAGTACTTGTTGCACAGTAATAAAGCAGCCACGAGCGCAAGCGAAACCAGCAACAACGGCACCATCTTCAACACTGACCGTCATATTTCATTCTTAGACCTTCAAACAAGTTTGCAAAACACACCTTTATGTCATTAGCACACTAATTTGCAAAAAAAGTCAAATTAATTCGTAATCATAGTGAAAAGAAAATCCACGAAAATATGGTCTTGAAAGTAAAAGCAAATGTAAAAGCATGGCTCGTTACAAAGAGAAAAACAGACAATCGACTTTTTTCATTTAATAGCTCCCACCTGAACTTAGAAATTTAAAGAAAATGTTATAAGTACATTAAAAATTATGTTAAGAAATGGGTATAAGAAAATGAATGTTTAACTGTATGATTAATTCTAATAGGAAAATAATAGAAAATATTGTTTTCGAAGAAAGTAAATCATGGCTTTTTACAAAACAGAAAATCGTTAAGGTGGCTGGATCGATCGAGGCATCGACTCAGATCTTCATAATTTGTGTGTACTTTTTGATATTTTTGCCATACACAATCCCTGAAAAAATTATACACTTCTCGTGTCTAGTTTCTGAGATAATTTCAGTTTTATCCCCTATGTCATCTTATGGCACCCAAGTAAAATCGATAAATTTTTAAGCTATAAATGAAGTTCTTATTTTTTTGTGCCTATAGATTTGAACAAAATACTTTTTTGCTTGTAGATATACTGACGTACTATCAGGAAAAAAAATTGAAAATAATGCCAACGTGTGCTATTTTAAAGTTTATTACCTAACCAAATTCGCAATTATTTTCCTACCTCCCATGTTTAAGTTCTGTTCAAAATTGAAAACTCATTTTTGGACTGTAGCTGAAACTACAGTATACATTAAAAGAATCATTTATACTTAAAATATAGTTGAAATAAAATATCACATATTAGATTATAGATTGTATTATAAATTGTATAGATTATAGATTGTAATATTAGATTGTAGAGAGGCTACAATAAAACTAAATACTAGGAAAACGCTCTGTGTAACGCGTTGATGAGCGAGCACGGACAGGCGCAACACCTCGAACCGAAATTATGTCTATCGAAAATATCATTAAAAGCCAATAATTCTTGAATTTCGTCAGACTCAAGTATAAAAATCTCAAAATTGTCCTAAAACATTAGTCCCAATAACCATGCAAAGCTTGAACCTTTTAAACCTTTCTGATTGAACTGTTCCTCGCTAATATTAAAAAATCACAGGATCTCTTAAAAAAAAATAGACCTGGGATCACTCATATGATAAAAGTGTGTGTACTTACACAATATTAGATCGATCTGTTGAATGGTCATATCAGTTTCATACGTTTGAAAGTTTCTACTCTAACTACCTTGGAACTATAAAGAGTCGAAGTAGCCGTGATCAACATTTTCGAGATATTTGACAGCCAACACGCAAAATGTCCGTAAAACGTCAATAACTTTTGGATTTAAACATAGATTAGTCTGAAAATTGTCAAAAATGCAGATAATGTTAGTCCCAAATGACCATGCAAAGTTTTAAGTTGATCTGTCATACGGTTCAAGTTTAAATTTAAAAAATGACATAAAAGATTTTTTTAAATTTTAACCAATGGGAGGATTTGGCTGAAACTTTGTAAGATTGGGTACAATGTTGGTCGCCATGACTTGTCAAAATTTCAAATTGATCGGAACTACCAATCAAAAGATATTTTTTTTAAATTTGAACCATCACATGAGCCCGTTCAAAAACGATCCCAGGGACCGCATAGATTACGTTAGTATATGTGCAAAATTTCAGATCGATTGGTTGTGCCGTTTGACCTGGGCAGTGAACACAAAAAAAAAAAAACACACAGAGAAAGTGCCGTAAGAATACCGTGGTGACGCTCGCTACGCTCGCTCAACAAACTAAAAAATGATTTGAATTTAATAAGTTTCTGATACGTTTTAAAAACTTTATAATTCTATAATTTAAACTCCCATTAATCAGAAGACTTCATAAGGAGAATATTATTAAAATTATTTGACAAATGTAAACTACAAATGAATGAGAAAAATTAAAATACTCTGATCCAATTGGTTTACAAAATTTCAAAAGAGGCACGTTAAATAACAAAAGCAATACAAAAAACAAGCATAAGACAAATTTAGGTACACAAAGTTGGTGAAACATCAATTGAACTGTTTGCTTATTTTATTCACTAAAATCTATAATGTTATTATGGATTCTATTATTTCGTATTTTACTATAAGTATAGTTTTTTGTGACGCACACACAAAAGTGCGTTCACCTTGGATTTATGATCACGGAGAATTATGCGTGATATTTTCCTTGTTCGTTGACCCTTTGGTTGACCTATGAGAGACGATAAGAATGTGAATTGAAAAAATATCAGAGAGCCTATGTTTATGAAATTAATTGAGCGAGCGAAGCAATTGTGTCTCCTTTTGGCTCTTTTGGAACGGACCTCTTTTTTTTGTCTGATTTTTTTTCTGTTACTGACGATATACAGGTCACAGTTTTTCTTTGATCAAGCTGAAATTTTGCACACATGTACTGACCATTTCCGGGCGTTGCAGACCCTAATTTTTTTTGAAATCCCCTGATTGGTTCAAATTTAAAAAAAAATATCTTTCGATTGGTTGATTCGATCAATTTGAAATTTTGACAAGTTATTCCGACCAACATTGCCCCCAACGTTACAAAATTTCAGCCAAATCCTCCTATTGGTTAAAATTTAAAAAAATATTTCATGTGCTTATTGACATTTAAACTAGAACCGTTTGACCGATCAACTTAAAACTTTGCATGGTACTTGGGACCGACATTATATCTATATTTTTGACAATTTTCAGACTAATCTGTGTTTAAATCCAAAAGTTATTGACATTTAACGGACATTTGCGTGTTGGCTGTCAAATTTCTCGAATTTCATACTTCACGGCAACATTGAATCTTCAGTCCAAGGTTGTTAGGGCAGAAACTTTCAAACATATATAAAACTGATATGACCGTTCAACAGATCGATCTAATATTGGGTTCACACACTTATATCATATGAGTGGTCCCTGGTATATTTTTGAACGAGATCCTGTGTTTTTTTTTAAATTATCAAGGAATCGTTCAATCATAAAGGTACAATCGATCAACTGAAAACTTTGCATGGTTATTGGGACCAATATTTTAGGAATTGTTGGAGATTTTCATACAAGTCTGTGACGAAATTCAAGACATTATTATTGGCTTAAGTACATTTTTGATAAACAGAATTTCGGTTCGAGGTGTTGCGCGTATCCGTGCTCGCTCATCAACGCGTTACTCAGAGCGTTTTCCTAGTTATAGATAGTACTCTGGATAAAACACAGACATTGTTAATTTTAAAAGCACATATAAAATGGTACAAAATTAGCTTCGTTTCCAGAATCATCCGTGTCATTGTTCTGCGAAAAGTAAGACCGATTTATACATAAAGCGCGTTTTGCGTTTTCGCGTTTTGTCTTATTTTATAACCCTAGAAGAGGCCGTCGAAAACAGAATTTTGATATACATTTATTATTCTTGTTAGTAACAATTTAGGTGTTAATGTGATTAGATGGAATAATATGCACAGGTAAGCAATTATTAACATTATAGACTTATTTTATAGTTATTTTATAGTTTATTTTACAGTTTTATGGTGCCGGATGAATGATTATCATAGGAATGGAGATGATGATGAAGAATAATATGTATCAGGATGGACGGTAGGAACGAGGCGGCCGTGGCCTATTAGGACACCATCCCAGCATTTGCCTCCCGAATGAAGTCCATAGGTATTCCACGTCATACAATTCAAATTGAACAATTACAATCACAAGTCAATTGGATTTAAGAGTTTCACTCAAAACAATTTCATTGGCGAGAATGTCAAATTGTGCAATTTGAATGAAATTGACAATGAAATTGTTTTGAGTAAAACTCTTAAATCCACTTAGCTTGTGATTGTAATGGAATATACCACGCCACGGGCAATCGAACCCGCAAATCAGAGCCATAATGCTTGTGCCAACTTAATTGCTCCATTATGTGACCTATTTTATAACTTTAACATTCCCGATTCTGCTGGAATCCGTTTCACGGCCAAAAGGATTAACATTTTACCTCGTCAGTTAACCTCTAGACAATTCTTGTGGGAAGATTAAGTCAAATGATACTTGCTCTTGATGAATAAACATTTATTGTTGTTAGAAAAACTTTATTTAAATTCGTTTAGAATGTATCATCGCAAGAAAGAGCAAGTATCTGCTGACGTAATTTAGATAGGTATTAACCCGGCGGTAGTCACCTGTCGTTTTGTAACGCGAGTAGTCACCTGGGGTCTGACAGACCCCATTTACTATTGGCTCACATGTACATACATTTGGAAGGTATTTTGAGTGTCCCTTTATTATTATTGTCATTGTTCATGTATTAACCTAACACCTGACCAAAAATATTGCCATATTAATTTTGCTTTATATTTTTTGTAATTAGTTTTAATGAAAAACGGGAAAAATACGAAATTTTATTATTATTTCTATTATTATTTCCTCAATATTATTAATATTATTATTATTATATTAATATAAATAATTATATTATATTAATTATATTATTATTTTCTAATATTATTATTATTTCTATTATTATTTCCTTGCTATTATTTTTAAATAAATATATTTAAATCGGTAAACTTTATTATATTATATTTTTATTTGTATACTCTACGCATAGGACATTGATCATATTATAGGAAAATATATACAATAAATAAGTAGCATTCCATGGCCATTGAATTATGTGTATTTTCCAATGCATTTAGCATAGGGAAAGATTTTATTCCCAAAAAGCACATTTTTAGATAATCCGTTAAAGTCGTCGCCAAAACTTAAAATTAATAATGCGTAATGGATATATCAAAATATTAATGTTATTAGGTACTAATTAAAATGTATTAGAAGTATTAATTAGCAGATTTTTTTTTATAATTGTGTAAAAATAGTGACGGGAGTAGTCACCTGGGGTCTGACAGGTCCACCAAACTTTGAAGCCCTGCTGTTCGTCACATGATATTTTTTATCGATGTGTAACATTGTCTGTCAGTGAGTTCAGTGTCTAACTTGAAGGTACTGAGAAGGAAAAAGCTTAGTGCAGCTATTCTTAATGAAACAGGAGAAATGGCAAGGCTGGGGTCTGACAGATAGACGTTTAGAATGAAAGGCCTCTGGGCCAAATGAATGTGATGGGGCCCCTAACCCCCCCCCCCCCCCTCGCCCCCCCTCGCCCTCGAGGATATCACTAATAATTTAAATTAAGTATTTCATAAAGACCTATCAGTGTGACATATTGACATCTAACACATTAACACATACAAAATATAATAGCTGGTACTCACCGAGTTGTTTGTGCGGTCCGGCCCATCAGAAATGCAGAATTTATATTTTTGATTATCTATTTTATTTTGGCATTTTCGTTCCAATCGCTCCAGCCGTTTTGAGATATCAATCACGTCACGTCTGGTTTCAAAATGCCGACACAAAAAGTTGGTATTTGCAAAGTATCATGATCGCTGGTATCAACATACGATAGAGGTAAACTTACCTCTATGATCATACAGACTAGACAGAATACATGTTGAATATTTCAGGTAAATCGGCCCAGCTGTTCAGAATGTGGCGGAGACCGCGGAAATTATTGCAAGATGAATCATCATCAGCATTATTATCATCTGATGGAAGCGGTCGAAGATTTTCACGACCCTTAGGCAACGGGCATAACTTATTGTTGACAAACTTGGATTATGGTAGGGAGGGCAATAGCTTCAAATTAAAATTACTTTGCAACAATAAGATATTTTCCAATTTTAAAAAGTAGGCCGAAAATGCAATTTTGATCGTTCGAATGGTTAGTGTTTGGTTGTTTTGTGTGAGAGTGAACATTGATACACTCTCAAGTTAATCAATAACAGCCGTTCGGAGAAAAACAATAAACACAAATGAATCCTTGCCACCCTTAGCACCCCAATCAACACTAATTCCTCTTTATGCCGTATGGATGCAATATTCGAGTCTTATGCCAAGGCTCTGACAGTGGAGGAACTTTAGAACTTATTTCAGAGCCACCCCGCGCGATTTTCATCAGTCCGCCCCCGGCAATACCGAGAAGATTGACTTACGCCCTTCTACCTCTGAGATGCAGAAGTTCCAGATCCCCATGTTGACATCGGAAACACGCTTAACAACTTTCCTTGAAGTGGGTGCGTTTTCAATTTGTAGTTCAGCCTTACAGATAGGCAACTCAAAGTGCATCTGTGTACTGCGGGTAGTATAACGAAATGTTTCAGATATTTTGATATTATTCAGGTAACAGGTCCGAGACAGGATGAACGAAATAATATCATTTTTGGGGGTTTCACATTTAATTTTATGAGAAATCAGATCCTAGCATTTGTTCGATCACGTTCGATTTCCAAGGACTCCTTCAGTTTTTTCGTGGTTTCAATGGACAGAGAGGCAAAATGTTGGGATGGTTCCCACTTCCCCAGACATTTATCAATCCGGTTGTTTCGTACCGAAATAACATTTTAGCCCGGGATTAACAAACTATTCTGACGTCATTTCGCTCCAGTGAAATGAACCTTGCAAATTTGCATGTAACGTCATCATTGCAGGCCATACATATCATGACGTCACATCAGTTTATCTCTCTCTTGAGTTGACTGTACTGTACTCCACTTCCGTATTCTTCCACACAAGTTGACAACCGTACAAACCCAACAATTTTTATCACTCTTTGGCTTCATTATAATGTAAATTACCGGTAAATGTCGTCATTAACTAGTCAGAAGTGTACACGCGTAAATAGATTAGTAAACTACGGTAAAATTATCTTCGAATTAATGTAAGGTGTTAACTCGATGAGTAAAATACGTTGTGACAATAGTTTTTAGGTTAAAGATGTCAAAAAGATTTTATGACAGTCAGAGAGTGTAGAAATATTTCGTAATGGGACTGTTACATTATATCTCAAGCTGTAATACTGAATGAATTTCGTTTCACAATATTATTTTTTATAATTCTGACTGTACAGAAAGAATGGGTTCAATAGCAATGGAAGAGTACGAGCTGATGAAGGATCCGAAATACCGAGTGTAAGTTTTTGACAGCTTGCTTTTGACAGTAAGCAATGAGCACCTAGATCTAGGTACCTACTTCAATAATGTGTATATTTTATGAATTATGTTAATTTCAGTTATGTCTCGGCTGTGGACAAGGCACTCAAGAACTTTGACTACACCAGCGAATGGGCAGACCTGATCTCGGCGCTTGGCAAACTAAACAAGGTGGGTAGATCCATCGGTAATGACACTAGGTAGTTTTACCTACCTACATACCTAGACACAACTGCAGGCTGGTTTAAGAGAAGACAACTAGATTTCTTGTCCGTGACATCGCTTAGCTAATGAATGTTTTCTGTAACACACTGTTTCATGCTAAATTAATACTAATTATTGCTAAAAAGAGACCCGGTATCCTTGACACAAGCAGCTCTCCTATAAAAACTATTTTCCCTTCTCTTACTGAAAGGCAGCTTTCTGTAATGCTTGTTTCTTAATACGCTTTAAAGTGAATGGTACATAGTAGGTAAATATTTTCGACAAATTAGCTTATTTTAATAGGTACCTATTGAATATTGAATGATGAATGAAATGGCATTTTTGCTCACTTTGACTACTTGAGTTTCATAGTAGGTAGTACAATTAATGGAGGCTTTTCTCAAATTCTGTCTTAGAGGGTGTCTGTAAGGTGTATAGGGGCACATCCACTGTTAATCTCCGGACATTAGGAGTAGACTTCAGAGCAAATTTGACCATATAACTTATTTATTTATGCATGGATGACAAAAATTTCACTTCAGTTTCAGTAAGAAGTACTTTAGTGACAAAAAGACATAACATAGTGTGCTGAAAATATTATTACTAATTTATTAGTAGGTGTTGAAAGGTGCGTTATACTTCGGACAAAATTAAGCTAAGGTAAAGCAAGGCAACAATCAAAATGGTGATTTCTCCTCAAATACATACACATTTACATTATAATAATTTTATTTCCATTAAAAACATATTTTCAATGTAGAATATAAAGTATAGAGCAATAATTGTGATTACTGCTTGTCAAATATAATATTAAAGGATAGACGGAGCGTTAATCTCCGGACGTTATACTGCGGACAAGAGAATTAACTGCAGTTCTTTAAGTGCTAGGGAATGATTTCCTTACAGAAATGAATGTAGATAATTAATAACATAGTTACCTAGGTAATATATAGTTATTGAGAAAGAAAGTTGATTGAGGCCCGGAATAACCAAAGTTAAATTGTGCTGGATTAACTAACTTTTGGATTAAATTCAATTGTTTCACTCATTTTGAGGTATCTGATTGGCTGTGCCGCCAATTTAGTCCAATATTTAGTTAATCCGGCTCAGATAAACTTTGGTTATACCGGCCCTGAGACAAAGATATTATAAATTAGATAGGAACAGATCAAGTACGCGGCTGAACTCTTTCGTCGAAAGAGAGTAAATTCCCCGTCGGTTGTAAGTAACGAGCTCCGGCTGTTCCATAATTTTGGTTAAAATTGTGGACTCATGAATGACGTCGATGTCATCTTTTTCAGGCCATGTGAACTTGTTGGGCCCAACATTTCTCATATATTTCACAGTTATCATTGAGTCTGTCATCGCTGTTACAATTCCAGGTACCCAAACGTCATCATAAATGACGGCTACCCAAGTATCTAGTTTGCAGCTTGCTTGGACCACCGGCGCGTCATCTTCTTCCTCGTCAACGTTTGCGTCACACTCCATCAAAGAAGCACTCTCACCAGGGCACACCTCGGCTCGCATTGAGACTTCTTGAGATGCATACGTCTTGAATGATATTATGTTTCTGGCGATGGCTTGAATTTGATGAATTTTGTGAGTGCCCTTGATTGTTTCTACGTTCATCCATTTTTGGTCCAAACTTTCCTTCGACTCTTCGATGCTATTGTTTGGCACATGAAATACATTTATTTTAAGTTGTTGGCATCCTGCAACAAATGACTCGGAATTGCGGACTATCAGTCTCCCAGATCGTACCGAAGTCCAAATACATTTCTTGACAACAGCTCCGATGCCGTCGACCGCCCCCTTCCCATGGGAAGTCGCGAAGAATGTCCATGTGAGTGCATCCAGCTTGAAGTCTTCTTTTAAGACAATTGTATTTGCAAAGTTGTACTTCTGCTTGAATTGGGATGCTGCCCCATCCGAAAACACGTGCAGATTCTTCATTTCAGGGTTCTTCGTCAAGTGGTGGTTCAAAATGACTCTAAGAAATGTGTCGACACAATAGCGGTCATGTGTGATGATGTCAGAGCAAACAGCGTAACTATCGCAGATGCCCTCACCGTACCATATGACGGCCGTAAATATTGCAACTTGAGGATTGGACCAGTGCGCAGACTGAATCTCATCCTGGTAGCTGCATGTGTAATTCTCAGCGAAGTCACACTGAAGGGTAACGTTTTCGGCTGTGGCCTCTGCTCTCGCCTTCGTGAAGGCTTCCTGTGATTCTCTTCTGTTGAACTCGTGCATCAGGAAAACGGGCAATTGTTGAGAAAAATCGTTTAAGGCCACGCTTAGTTTTTCTTCCAGAGTTATAAATTCAAATCGTTTGTTCATCATTTTCCATTGCTTGTATGTAACAGTAATGTCATTTCCATCACCAACAGAAATACGAGAAGCCGAGGAATTGCAATCAGCACAATCACCATTCATGCAATGAAAGCTTCGGATGTTACACACGTGTGCTTCCACAAACTCCTTGGATGAACCTCCAAAGCCATCCAGGTGGTTGGCAAGTACGGCTCTCAAAAGCTCGAAGTTCTCATGGTAACGGCAAACGCATACGTTGTGTGGGATGTTCTTGTATGGTTTGATGTGTGGGGGACGCAATGCAGCAAACTTGCTTTTACCAATGGCATCGGAGGGAAACTTCACCTTGAATAAGGCATACGCCTCATTCAGGGGGTAAAGCAAGTGTCTACGAGCAACCATTGTCTTGCCAGCAGATGAAGCTCGGAAGCGAGCACTCTTTATGCCGGGATCAACACGAGAAATCTCCTCATCTTCATAAAAACCGTGGACGTGTTCCACTACTTGCGACGCAATCCGTCTTCGTTGAATTTTCTTAGGACTCTTGGGGGCTTTGTACTGGAGTTTCTGTACAATTTTACTGATAACGGCATGCTGTCTACGAGGGGACTTTGGTAATGAGCCCATTGCCTTCTTGAAGTCTTTACCAAGAACTGATGGGGAAACTTTTAGTGGGGATTGAGGGCCTTGCCGAGCAGCATCTCGTGCCTTCTTCTTTCGTAGAGCATCTTTGGCTCTGCGAAGATTGGCTTCAGCTTTAGATTCTGTAGCACTCTTATTTGCCTTATACCTTTTGTTCATTACACTTCTCTTTGCTTTAAAGGCAGCATCATTTGCATGCCTTCTTTGAAAATCTTTCTGCCTTTCTAAATTAGTCTTTGCCATGTGGTAGAAGGAAGATTATACAAACCTAAAAATACAAAACACTTGTCAGAAAATAAAACTAAATTCACTTTTATAATATAAACTCTTAAATAGCTTAAATTTACTTACAGGATTTTGCAGATGATGGCCAGTTTATTTGGGAAGAACTAGATGAAACAGTTCACACACAGTAAATCATGAATTTGAGGTTAGGTAGAAATGGCGGGATTAGGAGACTGTCTTTGGCACTTTTGTTACACTTCGGACATGACTTCTTTGGATTTTAAAACCTTTAGTGGTGAATGTAAAATTGAAACGCAAACGCCATCTAGCAGCATTATCAAACAACTAAGAACACCAAAAGTTTCAATGCATTAGCTCAACAGGTAAAAGAGTTATAGGAAAAAAATATTGTTTTCTGTTATACTTCGGACATAATTGTGTGTTACAATGGTCAATCTTGCATAATATCATTATATGCATATTGATTTATGAATTATTAATACTCAAATATAAAGAGCAAGGGTAGAGGAATATTTTAACACCAAGGAGCATCAGCAGAAGTGGATGAATCATTATCCAATTAAAGAAAGAAAATGTGTATATCGTTGAACCAAAATTTTCAAACTCGGCAAAGGTTCAAGTAGATGTAATTTTTCTCAATGATGCCGTTATAATAGATAAAAACAAATATCATTTTTAGAAACTTTGAACCTTTTTCATTAGTAATTGCTACCCAGAAAAATTATCAAAAATATTTTACAATTTTATCATTTGGACACTTTCTCCTGGATGTGCCCATAGACGCTACAGTCTACCTTACTAAGTAATTCCTCGTGGTCACTATCTGTTTCAAATACTCTCTTTGTTCCCTTCTCCTGCTGTTCTGTGGGCAAAGTTCCCAATGTTTGACTACAGGGGGGTCATTTACAAAACTTGGTGACAGGTTTACCGGGGACTGTCAATGTTATTTCTTATGGCACTGCAAGCTAACGCAGGCTAATCAGACCTAAACCAGCTGGTCTACGTGAATTACCCCCAAGAAGTGCTCATATTACATCGAACTAATTTCCAAAGAATATGTACAGTCAATGAGAGAAACTCTAATTGCTTTTACAAACCGTTCAACACCATTGCTAATTTGTTTCATTTGTACAACAATAAGCTTCTAGAATCAATTATTTGCATGCAGCGAATACGTAACATAATAATACTTTTTCAAAGGAATCTGTGGGAAAGACTTTTGAAAATATCAGCATCTTTTTCTGTATTGTCTAATCTAATCTAATCTATCTGGTAGCTGGTACCTACTACCTACTATATTTTTTCGCCGATCGCAGAAGCAATAGCATTGGACATCTATTCTTCGCAGATGGAAAACTGTAACTCATTTCAAACAAACATTTCCCTAGACCGGCAGGAGAAGTGAACGAAGAGAGCAACTACGTACTTGAAGAAGAATGGACCTTAGGTCTGTTCGTTTACACTGCCAAAAGCTATAACAAACTGCTACAAGCTACACTTCCTCGGGATTATGTGTGAAAGTGGTAGCTTGTGGCTGTTTGCTGTAGCTTTTGTCCGGGTAAACGAACATACCTCTTGACTGTTATTTATTTTGTAGGTGTTGCTAGGCTACCAGAAATTCCCTGTGATACCGCGACGAATCAAGATATCGAAACGACTGGCTCAATGCATGCATCCTGCGCTTCCTTCCGGAGTCCATCTGAAGGCTCTGGAGACTTACGACATTATCTTCCGCTGCATGGGTACCAACCGTCTCAGCCACGAACTCTTCATTTACAGGTAAACCAATGTCGATGAGACGTCGGTAGTGTTCCTCCTATACCCTTTCGTAGAGATGTTAATTTTTTTTCCTGAAAACTTCCTAAAATATTTTGTAGTTTCTACTACTGTTCTGGGGCAGGTAGGTACACCTACTACCGTATTGTCACTTTGACTAAATGATAGTCAAATCTACAGTTAACAAAGGATTTAAAAGTCCAGTACATAGTACTTAATGACCACCTCATCTCTGGCCCTTGAATAGTACCTGCTATGGGCAGGAAACATTATTATTTTGATATAAGTTGGCATGGGCGCCCGCAGGATTTCTGCCAGGTGGGGGCAGGTCAAGGAAAACAATATTTTACAGGTTCAAGGGGGGTGTGGGGGCGCGCCCCCCGCAGGGCGTTTTTTGGTTTTTGGACACTTTGAAATCAATTTTGAGACGTTTTGAGGTGTATTTTGTTGAAATATTCAATATTTTTTTAATTATTGCACTTTGAGGTGGTGGGGGACATGTTCAAAACTGCCCTGCAGGGCTTTTTTTTTGGATTTTTTACACTGAAATCAATTTTTTTTAGTTCTTTTGGTTACAAAATGATACTATACGTTAAACCCCATACAATTTTTATGTTTTCCTGACATCCAGGGGGGGCCAAGCGCCCCCCCTTGCCCCCCCCCCCCCTGCGGGCGCCCATGTAAGTTGGGTAGGTGTACAATTTCTGCTCTTTTCTGCACATATCTGCTGAGGCAAACACTCAACTTTATTGTCTACCAAATTGGGTTAGGTAGGTAGCTACTACTACCTTATTATAACTTTCCTAACATTCATTCTAAATAATAATAAAAAAAATCAGAAAATTTTCTAGAGAAATGCCATATTCTTGACGGAAGATTAAGAACTTGCTATCAGTAGCTTGTAAAAGACCAACCCAAACTACCTAACCACAAGACTTCCTTCTGAAGCTTCCTTCCTTTAGTAATAATATTATATTATGTTTGTCTTTACTCTTTCTTTATACTAGGTACTATACATTCAAACGATGGAAAGGGGAACATAAAATGACAATGATTTGTAGTACTCATTACGTTTAGCAATTGGTAACTTCTAATAATTAAGATCCCCATAAAAAACACTCCGTGTAAAAAAAACAGCCAAGTCTCTTCAACTAAAAAAAATTATTAAATCTAAAAATTGTGCACTGAAAAGTAGTGATATCAAAAAATACGCCAAGTCAAAACTTTATTTGAAAATCAAAAAATATTTGGCGCATCGTGTATATAAATAGCTTGGAAGTATAGGCCAATTATAAAATATACATCAAATGCCTATACATATACATAGTATACCTATAATGCCCTAAAAAAAGCGATGCGCCAAGTATTTGATAAACAGAAATATTTATCATAAACAGAAATGTCAAGAACAGGCGGTACCTGTTAATGATGAATGCTTAATGTGGTGTGCTGTCAGTCGTCTATCTTTGACATAGGTACTACTTTCTATGCAAATGGTTCAGAATCAACATTAAAGGATCTTGCACTCACTTGTTTTGTTTGCCGCCAGCGCCGGCTTGTTCCCGCTTCTGGGCCACTCCGCTATGAACGTGCGGCCGTCTCTGCTGAAAGTCTACGAGACACACTTCGTGCCGCTTGGGGAGCGGCTTCGTCCCGGACTCAGCGGGTTCCTCAGCGGAGTTCTGCCCGGGCTCGAGGAGGGTTCCGATCACTTTGACAGGTACTCACCTACTTATCTACTTCTACATTTCACCGGACAAACGCTCCTTTGTTGGGATTTGAAACTCTGTCGTCGATGCATAATGACAAAAGCGCGACGTCTCGTGTGTGTCACATTTTTTGGTGTGATTCCTGGCAATCTTCCTACTACCAAACTTTATTATATTGAGACGAGGGCTGATCAAAAAGTTCCAGGACTGTATGAATTGCGCGGGAATGGTGCGTAGGAGAGCAGTGCGGTTGGCAGCATTGTTTAACATGACTCTTCCTGAGAACGACTGTTTTTTTAGATTCTCGATAACCTTCTTTATTGTGAAGTTACAGCTGTTATGGTGAAACAAAATTTTTGTGTTTGGCAATTTTGTGATAATTTGTAAAATTATCACAATTTTCGCCATTTTTTTAGCAGTTGTGTGTGACATTTGACCTTGAACTAACCTATTCGGAACTAAAATGGCGCGCGCAGGCAATTGCACTGTCATGTCAATGGTTCTGTAAAAGCATGTAAAAGTTATAGGAACTAGGTACATTGCGAAATAGGTAACAGAAATTGATGCTTACCTCAGAGTCAACATTCAAATACAATCGGTATTTCATTTCAGCTCAAATTCATTCAAATTCTTGTGAGAACTAGATCTATTCACCAAAAGCATCATTTGACAGATTGCAATTGTTTTGTACGAGGCGTTAGAAAAATTAGTCAGACGCCTCATTCAGAAATGGTTCAGAAGGCCGTGATAAAAACAAATGCGATATGTCAAATGGCGATTTTGGTGAATAGACATCTAGTATTCACAAGAATTTGAATGAATTTGTGCTGAAATGAAATGCGGATTGTATGATTGTTGACACTGAGGTAAGCATCAATGACTGTTATTTCGCGATGTAATTTTAACTTTTACTGAACTCGTTAATAATAATAATAATCCATCCCTGGTTCCAATTTAATGGGTCAGGGGGTGGGTATTCCCACCAACACTAGGGCCGCAGGACTCCTGGAAACCGGCTGGCCACGCCTGGCGTTTCCTCCTCTTCTTCCTCCTCTTCTTCTTCCACTTCTAATTGTTCCACAAATTCCTTCCACCATGTTCTGTCCTCCCACTGTCTCTCAGCCTCCAACTCACTCCACCTTCCTCCTCTCTCCAACACATCCTCCTTGATCAGTCCAATCCACCTGTCTCTTGGTCGCCCCACTCTCCGAGTTCCCCCTGTAGCCGCTTCAAACACCCGCCTTGGCACTCTATCGGTTCCCATCCTCTTCATGTGGCCGAACCACCTAAGCCTCTCTCTTCCCAGCTTGAACACCAATCTTTCAACCCCAAGCTCTTTTCTTATCTTCCTACTTCGGATCCTATCCATTCTTGTCACCCCCTTCACACTCCTCAAAAACTTCATCTCAGCTGCCTGTAGCTGATTCATTTCCTTTCCACCTGCTGACCACGTCACTGCCCCATATGTTAGAATTGGCAGGAAATACATCTTGTACATAATGATCTTGCAGACTTGTGGAAACTTCTCATTCCACAGCAACTTCCTCACTGCTTGATAAAATGTCTCTGCTTTCTTTCTTCTTTCTTGTATTTCTCTGTCTACTTTAGCCTTGTTGGTGAGCAGGCTACCCAGATACTTAAACTCTTCCACCTCCTTCAACCATCGCTCTCCAAGCTTGATCCTAGCATGACCGTGTTTAAGCTTCTTTCTTTCCATGGACATTACTTCGCTCTTCTCTTCACTTATTTTCAAACCCATTTTCTCCGTCTCTTCACTCCACTTATTAATCTTTACCTGAACTTCCTCCCTAGTTTCTCCCCACACCACCACATCATCCGCATAAATCAACGTTTGAGTATCGATCCCCTCATTCGGCTCTGCTTTCTTTAACAACTCGTCCATTACTATGATGAACAGTGTTGGTGACAACACACTCCCTTGCCGAAGCCCTTCACTAATACTAAACCATTCCGATCTCCCCACTCCCGACTGCACACAACTCACACTGTTCTGATACATACATTTGATCCGCTCAACCAAGTCCTTGCCTAATCCTCTCTTCACCAAACACTCCCAAACTATTTCCCTTGGCAACCTGTCATACGCCTTCTCCAAGTCCAAGAAAGCCATATGCATTTCCTGCCCCCTCTCCCACTGCTGCTCCATCATCTGTCGCACTGTGAAAATTGCGTCTATTGTCGATCGCCCTCTCCAAAATCCATACTGTTCTTCTCGCAACCCCTTTTCAACATAATTCTTCAATCTCCGTTCCACTATCTTCTCAAACAACTTCGCACACTGACAGAGTAAGGTCACACCCCGGTAATTATTACATTTCCTTCGATCTCCTTTCTTAAAAAGGGGAACAATAATCCCCTTTTCCCAATCAACTGGAATTCTCTTCTGTTCCCATGCTACTCGGATCACTCTACAAAGCCATCTTCTACCATCCTCCCCTGCAGCTTTTACCATTTCTATGGTAACCTCATCAATACCAGGCGCACGACCATTCTTCATTTCCCGCATGGCTCTTGTTACTTCTGCATCACAAAGATCTTCCTCCATCTCACTGTCTTCCATTTCACTTCCAATCTGCAGCTCTTCTTCACCCATTGATACATTAAGATCCTTTTTTACATTTAAAAGATTCTCAAAATACTTCCCCCACATCTGGTTTATCTTCCTTACATCACTTATCAGATCACCCTTGTCATTCTTCATACTCTTTAGATCGTCTCGAGTTCCCCTTTTTCCCTTGACTAGTCCATAGATCATCTTTTTGTTGCCATTAAAATCTTCCACCAACTTGTCTGCTAACTCCTCCATTGATTTGTCCTTCTCTTCTTCTACAATGCGTGCCACATTACTTCTGCATATTCTGTACTGATGTTTACTTTCTAACGATCTGTCTAATTCGTACTTCTGCCATGCTAGTCTTTTCTCCTTCACAGCAACTTTCACTCTGTTGTTCCACCATCTTGTCTCCTTCTCCTTCCTTCTTCCACCTGCTCTTCCACACAATTGTTCAGCCCCAGCTACTATAGCATTCTTGAACTCCTGCCATTCTTCTTCCACATCCCTCAACTCTCCAACAGGCACTCTGTTCTTGATCTTATTTCTGAATTCGTTCTTCACCGCCGGGTCCTGTAGTTTCCATCCTTTGATTCTCTTATGTGAGACAGTCACTACTGGTTTCTGCACATCGATCCTGAGCGTGCACTCGAGCAGTCGATGGTCACTGTCCAGTGAAACGGCTGGGCATACCTTGATGTCTATGATGCTCTGCCTCAAGCTGTACCCCACACAGATGTAATCTATCACGGACTCCGATCTGTCCTCACCGTAGCCGTATCTTGTTATACGATGGCTTCTTCTCTTCTGAAACCAGCTGTTGCCTATTTTCAGTTGATTTCTTCTACACATATCCAGCAGCCTCTCCCCATCTCTGTTTCTCTCGTCTACCCCATACTTCCCCAGCACCTCCTCCTCGTTAAGATTGACATAAAAGTGCCATGCCCGCATGCGCACTTAGAATGGTCACACATAGTACCACGCCCCCTTTTAGTTCGCTTTGAGGGATCCACTAGTTTCTGTTATGGTCTATTGAATAACAATAAAGTATAAATCTAGAGGAGCGGTCGCTCCACGCCAGCCAAGTTGTACGGCGCGCGCACACTCTCATTTAAAAAGGCTGGAGCAACCCACTTTTACTGTAAGCATCAAAGTGGCATTTTCGGCCTACTGGATCTTAAAATTGGGAAATAAATCTCACATTGTTGCGAAATATCTTAATTTCGAGCTATGGCCCACCCCACCACATTTAGTAAATTTGGGAACAATGGGTTATTCCGTTTGCGAGCGGGAGGACCGTGAATATCGTGAAATTCGACGGCTTTCTTCAGATAATAATATTTAATACTAGGAAAACGCGTTGATGAGCGAGCACAGATACACGCAACACCTCGAACCGAAATTATGTCCATCGAAAATGTCATTAAAAGCCAATAATTCTTGATTTCGTCACAGACTTGTATAAATATCTCCAAAATCTCCAAAAATATTGGTCCCAATAACCTTGCTAAGTTTTAAGTTGATCGATTAAATCTTTGATTGAACGGTTCTTTGTTAATTTTCAAAATCACAGGATATCGTTCAAAAATATACTGTGTTCACAATATCAGATCAATCTGTTGAACGGTCATTATTAGTTTCATTTCGTGTGAAACTTTCTGCTCTAACTACCTTGCTTTGAACTGAAGATTCGAAGTCGCCGTGAATTTGACAGCCAACACGCAAAATGTCCCTAAAAAGACCAAATTTTTGAAAATAACTACAGATTAGATTGAAAATTGTCAAAAATACCTTAAATGTTGGCACCAATGACCATGCGAAATTTTAAGTTGGTCGGTCAATCGGTTCTAGTTTAAATTACTAAAATCACCGGAAAAAATGATTTCAAATTTGAACCAATGGGAGAATTTGTCTGAAATTTATTATGATTGGGTACAATGTTGGTTGCAATGACTTTGCTAAATTTCAAAATGATTGGACCAACCAATCGAAAGATACATTTTTTTAAATTTGAACCTATCAGGGGGTTTCAAAAAAATTAGGGTCAGCAAATCTCATATTTGGTCTGGACATGTGTGCAAAATTTCAGCTCGATCGAATAAACGGTGTGACCTGTATACAAGCAGACAACAGACAAAAAAAACAAAAAAACAAAAAAAAAACAGAGGTCCGTGTCAAAAGAGCCAAAAGGAGACGCTCGCTTCGCTCGCTCAATTATAGGTATATATTTATTTATTTATATTTTTTTCATGTTGAGAGGCAATAATTTTTTCATTTTGGAACAAGTTGGCTCAGGCAGCATAGTTCCAGACTTGCTCTCCGTAGTCCATGGATCGATTCTCGCAGGCAGCCGTTCTTCTTGACTGAAGGGTTTTTGTGGTCTCCTTCAGTCAAGAGGCAAATGATGAGAAGGTTCTGTACTAATAGGCCACGGCCGCCTCCTTCCCACCGGTCATCATTAACTCATCATCATCATAATCATTCATCCGTCGCTGCTAGCCTAGTTGCTCAACAGTGTGACATTAAACCAAATAAAAAGTGATGTAAAGTCGTCAACCAGTTTGGCATATTGCATTTTATGGAGAGCGTATGCCATGGCGTTTACGGCTCCATGTGTGCTCGGAAAATAATATTCGTTTTAGTTCGACACTACTTTCGACCTTCACAGTTTTAATTGTACGTTCTACGTATACATCAATTGCCATGGTAGTTAAAATATTAACTTGTTTGTGCCTTACCTTCTGATGAAGGTTGGTGATATCATTTCTATTTCATCTTTGGATGCTGCAGCTCTGCACAAGGACCCCGTGCTCTGCCCAAACCAATCCCTCATATTCTTGAGCCACGAAGTCCTCCTCCTGCCAGGTCTACGCTGTCCTCAATCTTCCTGTGTAAGACTAATTGCAAGAGCCTGTATTTATTGCCCCTCGTTATTGTCCAAAGTACTCGAACTTACGTCTTTTGATGTAAAATAGCACTTCCAAGTTCTAATTCATTCGTTCCATCACTTCGACATATCCAACTTTGTCCACCCATGAGGTTTGGATTATGATTATGATTACAAAAACCTTGTTTTCGGAATTCAGAGCATGTTTGATACGACTCTTGACCTCTTTATAGGTACTCCTATTGGTAATTCACGCAGCAACCAAGATCCACACGATATTGCTTAAAAACCATATTATCCGACACGAACGAGGCGTCAATGTGCCAGTGGCCGTCTTATTCATTATAGAGAAATATTTATAAAATTGTGATGATTGCTTTTTTTGTCAGGCATTTGCAATTTTATTTTTATCAATTGAACTAATTGCTGAACTTCTGATTTTTGAACAAAGCAGAACTACTGCTTTTGAGCTCACCTCAAGAAAGATAGTAATGGATTATGCTTCTAGGTACAGAGTGGCATTCAGAAGTGGTTACCAGGTCGTTGTGTTGATGTGGGAAACTGGTTAACAATTACTGAATGTCACTGTGTCTGTACCTAAATAATTATGAACACATTGCGAACATGGAATTCCATTATTTATTGAACAATGTCACAAGTACAATACAAAAGCAGGTTGTAATCAGCAATAATTATTCAATTATACAGTACAGCTCATCAACATTAAACTTATAAGGTTGTAGTTTGAAAAGTAGTATTGCCCAGCATTTATGTCAAACTATTCCTAGCAAGGGAGTTAAACTTACCAAACCCTAAGTATAGCTGGACAGCTTCACAAAACCCTCGTTATCAGAACTGAAGTATGCAAGCTGTCCAAGTCTGGTTGTTCACTCAAGGTCATCGGTGACGTCTTGCGTTGCTTATTCCAAGACGACGGACGAGGACATTGTGCATGTTCGTTTAATATTGAAGATTCATCTCATCTGTGTACTGTACAGAGATCGTGGGAAGGCCGCCCTGATGCACATCTCAACCCCAGTGTATTGTTCAACTCATATTCAACTACCTGCTAGAAGATGCTATTGTCATTGTATCAACTCAATTCTATGTCATAAATAGCAATGTCAATTAGTAGAACTCATCCCTGTGTCGGCGGCACGTACAGGGGGCAGGTAGCCAGCCTAACCTGCATTTCACACAGCTGATGGTTAACATCTTGCAATGCTTTGCGTCTGGGTTGGGGAGGAACAAGGCAGTGATCCTCTGGACATTCAACGGGAGAGGTCGCTCCCGGAGCACCTCAGCTGTGTACGCGGTAGCCTCCGACGCCGTTAGGTTTGATTCAATAAACGCATATTATCTGTACCCCGTGTATTATTATTATGTGAGGTCTCCCTTCTTGGCTGAACACCACATCTGGAAGCTTGTTTCGTATTCTGTTGTGCTTCTGACATTGGAATTGTTGACACTGAGCCCTTGAACTCAAAACAAAACATCAGCTTGCCGGAAAAGGATTTAACATTTGTTGTAAATCTCCTGTCATATCAGTATGCATTTAACAAATGCAATATCTAGCGATTGAACTGGCCAGTTCTATGAAATTTACTGAAGTTTTGCTTTCTAAAAAGTGTAGGTACCTACCTTGAAGTTGAACAAGAACACAAAATGGCTAAATGGAGAATTGCATGCGCTCCATTCCCATGCAATTCCCCCCTTCCCCCCTGTATGCCCTGACCCCTTAGTCCAGTCAAATGAAAGTGTTACCGTGAACAAATTGCAAAACTTCAACATTTTTAAGCCTCATTTGAGTGGACTACCTCTCCACCGGGATTGGTCCTCCGATCTCGAGTGGGCTGCTCAGGTCGCCAACAATATGAAGTATTCTTTCACATCTCAGGGACTCCCACCTTCTGCCTACTGGATCATTGAACAAGCCTTCAGCACGGTCTTGAAGCCTTTAACCGGGCGGCCAGAGGGTCAACAAAACCTTCTGTAATCCTGAATTCAATGTCCATGACAATGTCACATAAAGCACATACGGCATCACGACACTAAACAGTGGCATTCAATTATGCACAGATGAACTTTTGTTATGAACCACTTACAATAGTTTCTCAATATTATCGTATCAATAATATCAATTATGGTATCAATATTATCGATATTTATCTCCAGAGCAGAATTAACTTCTCTGAAGAAATTGATAGCTATCCAAGTCATAGTTGTTACTTCAAGATCATCAAGCGAACAAAAGAACACAACTGCAAGTATTCAACCGCATATGTTCATGTAATAAAGCCTTGGAGCTTTCATCCGATGAAAGTTTGTTATGTGGTTAGGCCATGCTACGGTGCTCCTGAAAAAAAGAATGTGGAAGTCTGTTGTGTGTTGTGTATATTATGTTGTGTACCCAAAGCTGTCCAGTTATATTAAATGATAACCACACTTGCCTTACTTACTGACAAGTGTAGCCGCTACTTCCCAACCAATACGGCATTTAGGAACGTATTTAGTATGTTGGCTATTAGTATCTATTGACACTATTGCTGACAGTAATTATTAGAACATAACGATGATATTAGGTAAGTTCAGAAGCTTCATATAAAATGAAATGTTCACATTCTCACAGAAATGTTTCTTGGCTTGATCCTTGACGTATGGTTCTTCATTGATGGCAATGGTTTGGGATGGGTGTTCTTTCCTTGAGTGTGTGCGAAAGATATCTCGTATGGACGAGGGCAAGTCAACATTAAACGAGCGTACATTAACGTGATCTCTCAGATCAACAGGCTCTGCAAGTGAAGATATAACAAGCTGTTAAGAAACACAGTTATTTAACAGTAGTGACAAATCTAGTACATCATAAGCGCTGGGCAATACTACTATAATAAAAAATATAATAATTCTATTATGTCCTTGAGCAGTTTCTACACACAACTAACACAATAACTCCCCAGTTGTGAGCTGTACTTGTTAAAGTCTACATGTAATGAGTAATTGTAATGTCTTCTGATGAATAAATGATGTTGAAAGTCAGTTGCTTTTCTTCTGTGTCTTCATAGCTTCTTCCTCAATCTATCTTGTCATGTTGACTATTCACTGTGGTCTTCTAGAAGAGGACTTCTTAAACTTTTTGACTGCTCCTGCGTTGTCAGAAATATAAGAGACATAATTAGTTTGATTCCTTGCTGTTTTCTCAAGTCTAAAATTAATGAAGTTAGATAGAAACACTTTGGCTTTGATATTTTTAACTTATTTATCAAGCAAACTGGAACTTGAGAAGTTGTTAGTTTTACCAAATTATTATTCACTGAAAATTATTTTCTCAAATCTAACATAAATCTAACTTGAAACACATTGTTGACAATCATGGAAACAACAACAGTGATCTGATACGATAATGGGTTCTTAGTGGTCATTGCATTGTTAAACTCAACACTTGTTAAATGTGGTAAAGTCTTAGTTATTGTACACAAACACCTGTTTGCATGATACATTGTTGACAAATGCAACCACATGTTGATTCACATTGAATCTTCTACTCTTTGCTACAGATCTTCAGATATCTCATGTATTTATAATAAGTCACTTAGCTGGTATAAACTTTGGACATTGAACTCTTATTCGAATGGCTTTACAGGACTTGAACTACCACTGCCGCCTCAACAACTCTACTCGATTGATAACTCTGCATGAGGAAACGAAGCTCGTTGAGGATTTGTAACTGTCAGGATGTCAAGCTAGTATGTCGTTAGCTCCCTGCGCTGTGCTGGTTTAATGTCCTATCCCAAGGACAGTGTAACCCCGTCAAGGTCGTCACTAAACACCCGTCTCTCTGGCAACCCTCGAAAATTCCCTTCCTTTCCCACTCGCAAATGGCTATTATCCCTCGCTACTTCAATACACTTAATTATCATGACACCACTAGATGCCAAGGAAGCGGGGAGGGGGGGGCTGATAGTATTTGAATCAGAGGAGACAATGTCACGGAAAAAAACTCAAGTAAAATCATACGCGGCGCGGATCGACGCGGAAACAATCCTTACATCAGAGGAGAGAATGTCTCGAAAAAAACTCGAAAACAATGTCTTGAAATACTGCACAAAGAACGCAATGTTGTGAACACACAGAAGAATCAATTCCAGACATGTCAAAGCGTCTGATTGCGCTACTGATTGCACCCTTCACTTCGGCTAGACTCGGGAATTTTCGGAGTTCCGTTCCTTATCGTGGCTTGTTGCATCAACTCAAGTGGGTGGGTGGTGACTGGTGACATCTGACAAGTGTTGAACAAAAATATCTAATCACTCTATAAATCATGTTCCAGGAGGACAAGTCTTGAAACTTACGCTTTCAGGACGCAAACGCTCTAGGACGTCATAAAGTCCCATTTACTGTAAGAGTGATCGACATTGAAACATAAAGTCAAGCCACTTATTTGATTGTCATCCAGCAATCTATTGGAAACAATTTATTAACATTATAATTAATATTACAGATATTACCTATACAGTCATTAAAACTTTATTAAAACCTATTAAAACAGTTGACAGTAGATTTCAAGGTCGTCATTCTTACAGTAAATGGGACTTATTGACGTCCGAGAGCGTTTGCGTCTTGAAAGCGTAAGTTTCAAGACTTGGCCTCCAGGAGGCATTGATATAAATGATGTCTAAATCCATAAATTGGAATTATACTTTTCTCCTTTATTATCTCAGATTGTTAACATTCTTCATGTATTTTAATGGTGAATTTATATAATTTTCTACTCGCAAGCAAGGCATTTTCACTCGCAATTTGCGAGCTTGCGCGTGGATTTTTTGAGGGTTGCTCTCTGGCACAATGGCAGCAACAAGTGTGAGAGACTTGAACAATCTCCCATTCAACTACTGAGTGCGCTCAATGTTGCTTTACCTCAGTGATCTGACGAGAATGGAGGTATTCAATATACACTGGATGTTTGGTAAATAAATAGTAATTTTTTTAACAATTTACGTCCCATATACAAAGTCTTTGCCAGAAAAATTCTCGCGGCCGGCAATCGCATAACCCCAGGAAAATTTTTAATTTCAGTAACAAATTTGGTGGCTTTGTAGTTTGTACGCAATTTTACACAATTTTAAGACAATATTCCCTGCCATGAAAAATAAGTGAGTGGACGCTTCCGCCCTCGTCACAAATTAACCACTGGACTGATCAAGTAAACATTATGTCAGCGAGACACTAGCACACTGAGCTCCAACTGCCGAGTGCTAGAGACAACTTTAAGACTAGTGTGAATAGTAAATGATGAGGTACTTGTATGTTGCTCGTTGGTCTGGATGTACAGACTTGTCTTCCACTTGGTACTGATGGTACCTTATCGGACATTCAGTGGAAGATCTTGCAGCTTCCTCTCATCGTCTGTCTCGTTCTAGGAGATTCTTGAGTTCAAAACACTCTCAAAGATGTCACCTTGATAGTCTTTCAGTAGCTATTCATTTTGCATGGAACAACACAGTGTGTTATCATCTTGTAACATTTCAGAAACAGTGATTTAATATTGGAATCCAATTCATATTAAATAACTGTTTGTGTAATGTTTCTTGTGATGTCATTTTGCTGACCATTCATAATAAAATATCTACTGAATACTGATATCAAATTTATGTCTGCAGAGAAAACTGTAGTGGACTAAGGGATTTGAAATTCAAATTGCATTTTTGTCTTGGAAACTAAGACATAGGTATAATAATTGCAAAAACACAGCATTATTGATGTATTGTTGCAGTTTGTATTATTAAATACTAAATAGATATCAACAGGTAGTTTTTGGTGCTGCATCTCATAATTTCTTATGATTAGATTTTATTTTTTCAAATTTCTGCTCTACTGTGTCCTTAAATGGCAACCATTATTGAATTGCAGTGTGTGTTAATAAACTTAGTATTTCATTTATTTTATAATAGTCATCTCTGTTATAATTTCAATTCAATTCATTCCGAAATACTCTGACGGTGTATTTGTCGAGTAATTGAGCGCGGAACTGATTCTCGCAGGACGAACGTGCTGCTGGAGCAGGTGTGCGAGGGCGCCGGCAACAGCCACTACTACGGCTGTCTCTGGCAGTGCATGGCGGCCAACAGCGCCATACGTCTCCCCGCGATCTCCTTTGTGCTCGCCCACTTCAACAAGAAGCTCTCCATGGAGGATCAGATCTACGTGATGGGGACCAACGTGGACATCATGGTCAGTGCACGGTTCAGCTCTTAAGGCAACTTGAACGATTGAAAGGAGTAGTCAGACGGTTAACATTCAAATTTCTATTACCTACTTTATCCATTCCTTACTGTAGCCAAACATTTGGATAACTATTTGGATTTGAATATTTTTTTGTATGATGATCCATGAATTATCACGTCTATTTTATAACTTCACATAGAAAGCTCACCTAAAAGGCAAAGGATTTGTCACTTTTTAAAATTCGGTTTGGTTTTCACACATTTGTAAGTCTTACAATGTATTTTTGTAAAGGCCTGAAAGTTAACAATATTCACTCTTAAAGTTTGTTAACTTGTTCTTCTATTATTTCATATGTTCAAGTTTTATTATACCTATGTAGTAGGTATTTATTTATTTTTTATGAATTAATACCAACTGTAAGATGAAGAGATTTTCCTCCTCTTGGAATATCGATCCCAGCTCCTCTGAATGTCAAATACAGTGCTCTACCAACTGAGCTAAGGAGGCAGCTCAAATTGCAGCGGCTGTGTTCCAATATAAACGTTAGCAGTCCGAGATCGAAGATTTGTTTATTCTTTATTTATTTATGATGTACTCTATTAGGTTTAGGTGGTAAAGAATTATGTACAATAAATCATCATACTTCAAATCACTCGTATACGCATGAACTTTGATGATAATAAATGTCCGTGCTTCCAGGTAAGCGCGCTGTGCGGGGGCGCGCGTGACGCCAGCGCGCTGGTGCAGCGCAGCACGCTGGACCTGCTGCTGGTGGGCTTCCCCGTGCACAACACGACGCTGCTGCGCGGAGACATGGTGCGCCTTGTCACTGCAGCGCTCAACACCATCCTGCGCAGGGACGTGTCGCTCAACAGGCAAGATCATTCGCCCGCGGAGACGGGACTTTACAAGTCATATACTTAAAACTGAAATTACTCAACATAAGATTGGATATTAGCACATTTATCTGAAAACCCCAGAGAAAACGAGTACCTACTACTTCTGCCATTTAGCATTATGTATTTGGCCAGAAATTTAATGTGGAAAATCCTTATGGGCTTGTCGGTAGTTGCTCAGTGTAGATGATCGAGGTACCTAATATTTAAATTTTCTTATACAGTGGAACCTTTTTAGTACGTTTCTCCTTAATACGTTTTTACTTTTTCTCCTTAGTAGGTTTTTTAAAAAATGTCTATTCCCCATAAGAACACATGTTTAATTGTTTCTTTAGTACTTTTTTCACTTAAGAATGTTTTTTTTCTTCAGTCCCATGAAAAACGTACTAAAGATGTTCCACTGTACGATGAGTCATCTTTTTATTACGATAAAATTATCATAAAACGTTTGTTTTCATGACCATGCCAAATTTCTACATGATCTGAACATACATTTTTTTCTACCATTCAGATGATTTTATATACAAAACTTAGCAAACCAGAAGTATTCTTTATATGCATTTCAGCTTATTCACAATGGTGTGAACACCAAGTGAAAACAAAGATAGTACCTAACAGAGACCCATTTGTTGCTTGCAGGAGAGTGTACGCTTGGCTGCTGGGCACCGAGGTGAATGTGGCAACGCAGCACAATGCACTGACTGCCACCGGAGAGACGGCGGCATCGAGCGACGACGATTACTTCAACACATTCTCCAGGGAGCTGCTCATACAAGTGAGTCAAACAACTACAGTTTGTTCAAATCTTCTTTACAATGAGTATGGCGGTGAAGATGGCAACGAAAATGATGTAGTACTACGCTAGAACCAACACAACAAAATAAAAATCAGCTAGAACTAGGTGGCACATTCAAGTTAGCGGATTCACTTTGGAGAGTTTAGGTTGGCAAAGTGTGAATTCAGATGGAAGGTCTGGATGGTGCTGCTTATTTAAACCTTTACGGCGTTGTAAGCGTAAATTGAACAGCCTGTAGAGCTATTCAACATAAACACCGGACACACTGTCAACTTCTGCCAGAGTGGAGAGCTCTCATTGGTTGACAGCTGTCACACCACCTTATTTGACTCTCTGTCATTCGGTTATTATGATTGAAAAAGTGGAGAGTGGATTGACAGTGTGTACTGTGTTATAGAGATTGCTTGTTAGTTCCCATACCCTTCCCAATAATTGGGTACTTTTTATGTACACTTGGCCAAACAAAACTTGAACGTTAATAAATCTGATAGGCTGTTAAATGTAAGATCGCACCACCAGAAGTCAGTCTAAGCCATCTCATTGTCTCACTCTAGTAGGTGACCTCACAATTCAATGATAATAACAAGCTTTGATTGGTTATGGGACATGACCAGCAGTCATTCAAATTTGGTCAACGTTCAAGTTTTGTTTGGCCGAGTGTACCTTATATCGAGGTTCAGAGGATATCAATAGGCACCATGCGTTCTAACCCCAGCATCTTTAGTGATTAAAATTGACAATGTTGACAGGAGAGATCTTAAAATATTTTATCTATCAATGGCCATATGTCATTTGTCAAAATAACTGACAGCTCTGGGGGGTTATTCTAAATTCCCTTGCCTTCTCATATCAATTGATAAGGCGTTACTGCCATGTTAAATAGATAGGTAGCAGTGAGACCGTATCAAGTAAAACGAGACCCCAAGGAAATTTAGAATAGCCCTCCTGTGTTATACACAAAGGGATATTTATTAAATAAATAAATCCCTTGCCGGAACAGAGCAATGCAGCATTTAGAAAAATTATTATTAAAAATAAAAATATATTAATAATAATCCATCCCTGGTTCCAATTTAATGGGTCAGGGGGTGGGTATTCCCACCAACACTAGGGCCGCAGGACTCCTGGAAACCGGCTGGCCACGCCTGGCGTTTCCTCCTCTTCTTCCTCCTCTTCTTCTTCCACTTCTAATTGTTCCACAAATTCCTTCCACCATGTTCTGTCCTCCCACTGTCTCTCAGCCTCCAACTCACTCCACCTTCCTCCTCTCTCCAACACATCCTCCTTGATCAGTCCAATCCACCTGTCTCTTGGTCGCCCCACTCTCCGAGTTCCCCCTGTAGCCGCTTCAAACACCCGCCTTGGCACTCTATCGGTTCCCATCCTCTTCATGTGGCCGAACCACCTAAGCCTCTCTCTTCCCAGCTTGAACACCAATCTTTCAACCCCAAGCTCTTTTCTTATCTTCCTACTTCGGATCCTATCCATTCTTGTCACCCCCTTCACACTCCTCAAAAACTTCATCTCAGCTGCCTGTAGCTGATTCATTTCCTTTCCACCTGCTGACCACGTCACTGCCCCATATGTTAGAATTGGCAGGAAATACATCTTGTACATAATGATCTTGCAGACTTGTGGAAACTTCTCATTCCACAGCAACTTCCTCACTGCTTGATAAAATGTCTCTGCTTTCTTTCTTCTTTCTTGTATTTCTCTGTCTACTTTAGCCTTGTTGGTGAGCAGGCTACCCAGATACTTAAACTCTTCCACCTCCTTCAACCATCGCTCTCCAAGCTTGATCCTAGCATGACCGTGTTTAAGCTTCTTTCTTTCCATGGACATTACTTCGCTCTTCTCTTCACTTATTTTCAAACCCATTTTCTCCGTCTCTTCACTCCACTTATTAATCTTTACCTGAACTTCCTCCCTAGTTTCTCCCCACACCACCACATCATCCGCATAAATCAACGTTTGAGTATCGATCCCCTCATTCGGCTCTGCTTTCTTTAACAACTCGTCCATTACTATGATGAACAGTGTTGGTGACAACACACTCCCTTGCCGAAGCCCTTCACTAATACTAAACCATTCCGATCTCCCCACTCCCGACTGCACACAACTCACACTGTTCTGATACATACATTTGATCCGCTCAACCAAGTCCTTGCCTAATCCTCTCTTCACCAAACACTCCCAAACTATTTCCCTTGGCAACCTGTCATACGCCTTCTCCAAGTCCAAGAAAGCCATATGCATTTCCTGCCCCCTCTCCCACTGCTGCTCCATCATCTGTCGCACTGTGAAAATTGCGTCTATTGTCGATCGCCCTCTCCAAAATCCATACTGTTCTTCTCGCAACCCCTTTTCAACATAATTCTTCAATCTCCGTTCCACTATCTTCTCAAACAACTTCGCACACTGACAGAGTAAGGTCACACCCCGGTAATTATTACATTTCCTTCGATCTCCTTTCTTAAAAAGGGGAACAATAATCCCCTTTTCCCAATCAACTGGAATTCTCTTCTGTTCCCATGCCGCTCGGATCACTCTACAAAGCCATCTTCTACCATCCTCCCCTGCAGCTTTTACCATTTCTATGGTAACCTCATCAATACCAGGCGCACGACCATTCTTCATTTCCCGCATGGCTCTAGTTACTTCTGCATCACAAAGATCTTCCTCCATCTCACTGTCTTCCATTTCACTTCCAATCTGCAGCTCTTCTTCACCCATTGATACATTAAGATCCTTTTTTACATTTAAAAGATTCTCAAAATACTTCCCCCACATCTGGTTTATCTTCATTACATCACTTATCAGATCACCCTTGTCATTCTTCATACTCTTTAGATCGTCTCGAGTTCCCCTTTTTTCCTTGACTAGTCCATAGATCATCTTTTTGTTGCCATTAAAATCTTCCACCAACTTGTCTGCTAACTCCTCCATTGATTTGTCCTTCTCTTCTTCTACAATGCATGCCACATTTCTTCTGCATATTCTGTACTGATGTTTACTTTCTAACGATCTGTCTAATTCGTACTTCTGCCATGCTAGTCTTTTCTCCTTCACAGCAACTTTCACTCTGTTGTTCCACCATCTTGTCTCCTTCTCCTTCCTTCTTCCACCTGCTCTTCCACACAATTGTTCAGCCCCAGCTACTATAGCATTCTTGAACTCCTGCCATTCTTCTTCCACATCCCTCAACTCTCCAACAGGCACTCTGTTCTTGATCTTATTTCTGAATTCGTTCTTCACCGCCGGGTCCTGTAGTTTCCATCCTTTGATTCTCTTATGTGAGACAGTCACTACTGGTTTCTGCACATCGATCCTGAGCGTGCACTCGAGCAGTCGATGGTCACTGTCGAGTGAAACGGCTGGGCATACCTTAATGTCTATGATGCTCTGCCTCAAGCTGTCCCCCACACAGATGTAATCTATCACGGACTCCGATCTGTCCTCACCGTAGCCGTATCTTGTTATACGATGGCTTCTTCTCTTCTGAAACCAGCTGTTGCCTATTTTCAGTTGATTTCTTCTACACATATCCAGCAGCCTCTCCCCATCTCTGTTTCTCTCATCTTCCCCAGCACCTCCTCATAGCCCTTTCTGTCACTCCCTACCTTCGCATTAAAGTCTCCCATCACAATTAATTCATACTTTGATCTCTCCAATACCTTTTCTATTTCCTCACTAAAACTCTCTTTCTCTTCCACTGCTCGACCTGCCTGTGGTGCGTACACCTGCACAACCTCCACTGTCATCTTGTCACTTGCCTTCAATATCAGTGACATCAACCTGTCGCTGTGACACTTCACATCCACCACAAAGTCACTAACCTTCGGACTCACTACTACCGCCACTCCATTCCTTCCCTCCAAGCCACCAGACCACCACAGCTTAAAGCCATTTCTCAAGTCCTTCGAACCACTTCCTTTCCACTTTGCTTCACTAAGCCCTAGAAACAATAACTTCCTTTCAACCATCACATCTATCATTTCTTCTACCTTTCCATTCAATGAAACAATGTTCAGCGTACCAAATGTAAATTCAATTCTACTTCCTATTTGTCTTCCTTTCCTGGTTCTTCTCTTTGCTCTGTTAGATCCTGCTTCCGGGGCTGTTTCCTGAACTACGTTACTCGTCTCCACACTGTGCGGCTCCAAAAACCCTGATGACTCCTCTCACTTGTTCTCTCTTCTATTACATTTCGTAATCCTTCACCAATTGATCGATGCCAGTCCCATTTCCCCAACAACCCCCTTTGCATTCCCCTCAAGCTAATGTTCCACACACCTTGTTCCTTACACACGGCTCTGACACAATTATTCAACTCTCTGGGGCCACTCCCTTTCCCCGTCAGCATGCTAGCCATGTATACTTTGCATGATATATTGCAAATATATTGCAGATATATATTGCAAAATATATTATATAGAAAAATATTGAATATTGAATCAAATGAATATTTAGATTCAGTGACATTTTGTACACTTCCTTACAATTTCCTGAGCAATAAAGCTCTGACACACTTTTGTAAATTTGAAGAATTGAAAAAAAGAAGAAAAAGAAAAAGAAGAATTTGCAACAACATTACTTCTCTGCAGCACCTTACGTCCTGCCAACCCACCTCAACCCACCCCTAACCAAGTCCTGCCATCATTCTCGTTTCTGATATCTGCCACCCGCCGTGCTCATTAGGATTCTATTGGTAGTAAAGTAATCCTAAGAATCCTTACGCCTCGCGATTAGTATAGTTTATGAATGCCTTAGAGCGTTTATGTAAGCTGGAAGCTAAAGGAAGCTAAATGTTAAGTGGAGATCGGGAAAATGAAATGAACTGTGATGTGGATTCCAAACACATATTTATATCTTTATATTGCCTTTTTTCCACTACAACAGCAGGTAATAAATGTGCAAATGATTTTAAGGCAACAACAATATTACGTTGGCCGCCACACTCAACGCATTTACTATAACTAAACATTGTACACTGTAACTAATTTAACATTTAATCATCATATTCCTCTTCATTTACTTCTTCTTCTTCTTCTTCTTCCCTTTTTTCCAGCAATGCACTCCATTTTTCATCATCTTCCCACCAATGCTCGATTCAAACATATGTTTAATAATATTTCTAGTTACAATTACAAGTAAATTACTTTCTTATCATTTCGTGGCTGTGCATTCGAAAATATCGAAAATGTTACGAGCTCGCAGTTGAGTTTGTAGCTCCACCATATCACTAGTGTTACAGTCCCAAGGGTTGCCAGCCAGATAGACTAAGTAAACTTTCCATGGCTCAGTTATGTGTTGGTTCTTCGGGTACTGATCAATGATGGGAAGAAACTGGGCGAAACTGGCAACACTCAAAGACGTTAACTTATTGTCGCCAAGATAAACGTATCTAAATCCAGCGGACTGAGGAATTACGTTCAATCCCAGCTCGCGGATGTTGTTGGATTCGAGAGTCAACATCTCCAAATTAGTCAATGAATTGAAATGTCCTTCAGGAATAGTTTGGATGTTGCAAGATTTCAAATTCAAATTGACAAGGGACGACGATGTTAGTGGGAAATTTGATAGATTTTCTAAATCATTTCCACTTAGATCCAGATATTGCAGCAAAAGATTCGATTCGAATAACCCACTGTCAAGAGATTCTAATTTATTATGAGCAAGTTCTACGACAGATAAATCGGGATTATTTCGGAAAGACGATCTGTTGATCGTTCTAATCTCATTCCATGACAAAATAAGTGAATGCATTTTCTTTAAACCACTGAAAGAATTTTCGTTGATCGCAGTAAGTGAATTATGGTTAAGGTCTAGTAATTTAAGCGTCAATAGATTGAATGTTCCTGATTTAATGTCGCTTAGCTTATTGTTGTTCAACAATAACATTTGAAGCTTATTGAGCCCATTAAAAGCTCCAGAAGACAGCGCCTCGATTTGGTTTTCATACAGATATAGATTGTCCAATGAATCCAATCCGATAAATGCGTTGTCATCTACAGACGTCAGATTGTTTTTCCCGTAGTCGAGATAGGTTAAGTTATTGAGTCCGCGAAATTGTTCGGTGACGATGAAAGTTAAGTTGTTTTGAATAAGCTCGACTCTCGAAAGCTTTTCATAAATAGTTCCATTGAAGTCTCCGAGTTTGAATCTCAGGTCCGGGCTGGAGCCGATTGTCACCAGGTTGACTTTGGCGAGTTCTTCTGCGGAGAACCTGGCCGTAGCTGCGGAGAAGTCGACGATGTTGATACAATACAACACGTTGTGGTTGCTGTCAGTTATCATTTGACACATTTGAGGCAGGACATAGGCTCGGCAGCAGACGGCGAGTGTCAGCAGTATGTAGACTCCAAGCATCTTGGAAGATGATACTGCAAAACAAACAAAATAATCTGTGAGAATTTGTTTTTAATCACTTGGAATCATTGGCAGCCTTGAAATGCACTTTCCAATTACACTTTTTACATATATTGCCGTTATTTTATCAAAATATGAATCATTAGAAAGATTGCAACATTGCAAACATTGTGAGTTGTAATTCAAAGTGCCAAATGCTAGAATTTCAGTGTGAATACCATCTAGTTGGTCTTAACATGTGTGTAAAATTTCAGTTTGATCAGAGTAATGTTGCAACTTGTATAGCGGGAGATACAGACAAAAATAAAACAAAAAACAGAGGTCATTGCCAAATAATGAGCCAAAAGGAGTTGCTTGTGCTTGTGCCACTTGCTCAAAAAATATTGATATAAATTATCGGCAAAATAAATCAAGTTATAATAGGGAATATGCAAAAGTTTTTTAAATCGGTTAAAGTAGAATGTTTCAAATTAACAACATAAGTCATAATTGTTAGCAAAACACACTCTTTTCCAACTCAAAAGTGTAAATTTTTATTCATAAATATGACATATAAATTTAGTGGACATTTTGGCGGGAAAATAGTGATCCTGACATTCATTAACCTAACGAGTGATGTCATAATTTATTGTAACCATGGCAACATCATTGTTGGTTGATAAAAATGATGTCATTCGTTTGGAAATGTCAGAAATACTGTTTTCCCGCCAAAATGTCAACTGATTTTGGATTTCATATTTATGAATGAAAATTTACTCTTTTGAGTGTATAATAAATTATTTCAGCTCTTAAACCTCGATATTAATTAAACTCTTCTTTTCGTTTGGACATTTCACAAGTTCTTTTATTTTTATTAATACAATATTTCGGTTATTACTTCAACAACCTTCAACCTTTTCCAACAACCTGATGAAGGTTGTTGAAGTAATAACCGAAATGTTGTATTAATAAAAATAAAAGAACTTGTGAAATGTCCAAAAGAAAAGAAGAGTTTAATCTTTTGAGTGTGAAAATAGTGTGTTTTACTAACAAATATGTTGATATTTTGAAATATAGTCTTTAATAAATGTGTGCATATTCCCTATTATGTCAGCCTAAATTTACTTTAGGCAAATAACTGGTTTTCATTGAACGACTAAAAAAATAATATCAAGTGAACTAATATCTCCAAACTACAAGTATTATTTATTGAGCGAGCGTAGCGAGCGTCACTACGGTACTCTTATGGCACTTTCTCTGTGTGTTTTTTTTTTGTTTGTTTGTTTGTTTTTTTTTTTTTTTTTTTGCCTGCACTGCCCAGGTCAAACCGCACAACCAATCGATCTGAAATTTTGTACACATACTAACGTATTCTATGCGATCCCTGGGATCTTTTCTGAACAATATCCTGTGATTGGTTCAAATTTTATAAAAATTATCTTTCGATTGGTTGGTTCGATCAATTTGAAATTTAGCAAAGTCATTGCAACCAACATTGTACCCAATCAAAAAAAAATTCAGTCAAATCCTCCAATTGGTTCAAATTTGAAACCATTTTTCCTGTGATTTTTGAAATTTAAACTGGAACCGATTGACCGACCAACTAAAAACTTCGCATGGTCATTGGTACCAACATTTAAGGTATTTTTGCCAATTTTCACTCTAATATGTCGTTATTTTCAAAAGTTTTTGTCATTTTAGGGACTTTTTGCGTGTTGGCTGTCAAATTCACGGCGACTTCGAATCTACAAGGCAAGGTTGTTAGAGCAGAAAGTTTTAAACGATATGAAACTAATATTGACCGTTCAACAGATTGATCTGATATTGTGTACACACTAATATCATATCATATGAGTGGTCCCAGGTATATTTTTTGAACGAGATCCTGTGATTTTTGAAAATTAACAAGGAACCGTTCAATCATAAAGGTTTAATCGATCAACTTAAAACTTAGCAAGGATTGGCAACTTAAAACTTAGCAAGGATTGGCACCAATATTTTTCATTTGTATACTTAATTTAAAACGGCCTATAGCCACACCACCATTTGACCTATCAAATGGTCTTCGATTAATCTGATCAATCAAACTCATATTTTGCATGGTCGTTCAGACCAACATTGTCTCTTATTTTACAAATTTTCAGCCCTACCTGTCAAGAACATAGGTGCACTTATTGACAGTTTTAATAACTGTCAGAAATGACATTTCAAAACAGAAATTCCACTGCATTCTGGGTTGCTCTATGTAGCAAAGCAAAGTTTATAGATGGCTATTCTCAATATCAAGTAAGACAGATTCTTTTCTTAGTTGATCATATTGCAATACATAATGTAGTCAAAATGTAATGTATGTATTTCATATACATAGGTATAGGTATACCTTATCTAAAATAATTTATTTTACGATATGGATTGTGTTTCACAGTTATGAAAACGACGTTTTGACTAGATAACATCATATTTTACACATTTCCAGCCCAATCGGTCAAGAATTTACAGACTTATTGCTGTTTTAAGTGTTTGAATATCTGTCCAAAGAGATTGATGGAAAAATATCAGTACAATAATATGTTATTTAATTGATCCAGAGTGTTTATGAAAAGTTGCAGGGAAAATTGGTAATAAATAATGTATAGTTAGTTATCTTTGATTGAATGGATCGTGCTATGATTGGCGATGTCGTGCGTGTCGGTGCTCGCTCATCAACGCGTTACACCGAGCGTTTTCCTAGTGTAAAAAATTGTGTGCAACAATTTGATTCTTTATGTTGTATTAGGCTAGGCCACAATTGTCGTAATGCTTAATGTTTAAGGTTTAGTGTTTGGTGCTTAATGTCTAATGTACCCCATAAAAAACACTCCGTGTAAAAATACCAGCCAAGTCTCTTCAACTATAAAAAATATAAGAAATCTAAAAATTCAGCACTGAAAAGTAGTGATATCAAAAAATGGGCCAAGTCAAAACTTAATTTTAAAAACCAAAATATACTTGGCGCATCGTGTATATAAATAGTAAAGAAGCATTATGCAAAAAATCAAATATACCTATAATGCCCTTAAAAACAATGCGCCAAGTATATTTTGGTTTTTAAAATTAAGTTTTGACTTGGCTCATTTTTTGATATCACTACTTTTCAGTGCTGAATTTTTAGATTTCTTATATTTTTTTATAGTTGAAGAGACTTGGCTGGTATTTTTACACAGAGTGTTTTTTATGGGGATATCACTAATTTTTTTAGTTTATTAACACAACTTGTAACACATATCGGAGCAACAATGACTAATGCCTTTAAAAAAATACGCCATTTCCAAATTGGTTACTACGAAAAAATACGTTTGGTGCTAAATAATAAGTTTAAAGTGATATTCCATGAAGAATTGCGAAAGCATCGTTCCAATAGGTTCAGCCGTTTTCGAGATATGGCATCTCTTCCGGTTTTCAAAATGGCGGCTGAAATAACTGCCACCTAAATTTTATTTCTATAAATGTTATGTATCATTATAAGCCTTCTGAATATGTTGTTCTTGTAGTAAGAGGTGATTAAAGTCTAATTCTTAATTTTTTTGGGGTCATTTCCGGTTTCGCTAAAAGTACATTTCTACTTCAACAATAGATATTCTATAAAGATGACCGTCTGAATCGATTAGCGCTAATTTCGTTCCGTTCGGTTCTGCCGTTTTCGAGATATGACGTCACTTCCGGTTTCAAAATGGCGGCATAAAACCAGTTATAGCAAAAGGCACATTAGACGCCAAAAGTGCACACGTGGTAAAAATTTCAGATCGATCGGTTCAGCCGTTTAGGCTGTGGCGGTGATAGCAACGTTTCATGAACAGGATAATAATAATAATAATAATAATCATCAGATAGCTTTTAGAAAGGGTGTAATTTCACTGTTTTTACGGCCCTCTAGCTCGCATAGGGCACAACCTGTTTTTCCCAAATTTGGTATATGGGGTGGGGTGGGCCAAAGCTCGAAATTAAGACATTTCACAACAATGTGAGATTTTCCAATTTTAAGATCTAGTAGGCCGAAAATGCCATGTTGTTGCTTACAGTAAAAGTGTTTGGTCTGCTCCTCAGTTTACTAGGCATTTACGGTATGTTGAGTGAGTGTGAGTGTACAGTACGTCTGGCTGGGTGGAGCGACCGCTCCACTAGATAAGGAGGGCCACAATAGGGTCTTATTTCAACTGCAGGAGCGCTAGTAGTACTACAAAATGCAGTGGTCAATTTGTATTAGAAAAGGTGGGTAAGCCCAAGATCTCTAGAGTAACCCATATATTCTACCTCTTGGGGTAAGCCCACCCCACAATTGTCATGGGAAACGCATTACCGTACGGAATCAATGGGGGGTCTGGGGGGAGGGCCCCCCAGAATAACGCGGGTCCGGGGCGCGCAACCCCGGAAAATTTTTGAATTTCTAGGATGAATTTGGTGCGTTTCTGCGCTTTTTGTAAAATATTTGAACCAATTTTTATCTCCCTGAAAAATAAGTTTGTAGTGGGCGACTAAATTTGTTTTATTTAACAGTGTTATTAATATTAAAGATAATATTTATACAAAAAGGTGCATAAGCCCGGCTTACCCTCCAAAAAAGGTGGGTAAGCCGGGCTTACCCGGGCTTACGCCCAAATTAAGCACTGACAAAATGCATGTAATTTCCAGAGTCTCCTTAAGTTTTACAGCCTTCATTTGAAACAAAAATCTGCTATAAAAGTTCGTAAGTTACTTATTTCATATAGTTTAATATTAATCTGCCACTTATCTGCAATTTTAACTGTATAGTTACAAGGTCTGAATTTCTCCACGGCGCGCAGCAGTAGTAGTAAGTCTATTCTGATTGGCTTGTCGTAAGGTTTTGTTGTAAGAAATGAATTTTATTCAATTCTTATACCACTGTGACTAAACACTAATCACTATAACATATTGTGGCCCTTATCACATAAACCCTATCATCCATTTCTCTAAGACATTAAACACTAAACATTAAACATTATGCATTAAGGTAAGTTTACAGCTCGGCAACAAGCGCTCGACGCTTTGACGCTAGCCAATCAGATGGCTCAGCTCGGACACGCCGAAGCGCCGACCTTGAAACATAAACCATGTTTATCTTTTCAAGGTCGGCGCTTCGGCGTGTCGAGCTGTAAACGTACCGTTATGACAATTGTGGCCTAGCCTATTCATACAAGATGCTAATAAATTGCAACACATCTGTAACTTAATATGTGTTCCGTTGTTCTTACCTGTATGCATGGAGTCCATGACCGCTGCATGCAGAAGTGGAAGTGCATCGTTCATGTTCCGCTGCAGAGATTATATACTGCATTTGATCTCACTTGATCTCACTTGAGATCAACTACCTTTAACTACCTACCTACGTCGGCAATTATTTTCCAGGAAAGAGGTCACACTTGTTTCTTCTGGAGTTCAGCGAAATACAAGGAATCTAGATTAATGAAATCATTATGCAGCAATTTTGCTGCTTGCATTATTAATCTCATTCCAAGTATTTGATTATTATTGACGTATTTTAAGTCACATTTCGTAACAAATGATATGCGAGCGTTTCATGTTTTTAATAAAAACTTTGACTTCTGGAAATGATTCATTATTTACAAAGATACATTTGTACTGATAACAAATATTTTATCAACTGCTCGTTTTATGATGCACAATGTTAAATATTGTAGATTCAAAATTGATTTTAATTAGAAATGTTTTGATTTGTGTATTTGATTCATTTGAATCTTATTCAATCTGCCAATTCAGCGATATAAAAGGAATTGCTTGAGCGATCGTCTCCTTTTGGCTCTTTTAGCACATACCTCTGTATTTTTTTGTATTTTTTCTGTTACCTGAGGCTATACAGGTCAGAGTTTTTCTTTGATCGAGCTGAAATTTTGCACACATGTAGAAACAACCTTTTCTGTTTGTAGACCCTAATTTTTTTGAAATCCATTCATTGGTTAAAAATTTAAATTTAAATGAACATCTCCTGATACGTTGAAAAATGAAAATGGTCTTCGATAAATCTGATCAAACTCATATTTTGAATGGTCAGTAAGACCAACATTGTCTCTTATTTTACAAATGTTCATCCCAATCAGTTAAGAACGTATGAACTTATTGACATTTTTAATAGCTGTTAGAAATAAAGTATCGAAATGAATGATTTCCAGTGCCAATTATATTGAATCTGATTGGCTATATGTAGGGTCAGCGTCAAAAGAAGCCGGTCAAATCCCCTTGTTGGTTTATGGGAAACCGGTATAGGAACTATTGAAAGTGGGTGTACCAGGGTGCTTAGATGCTATTTTCAAGTTTCGATGAAAAGCATATACTTTTATGTTGATTGAGTGGCTCATATTTCAATTCAATATGGATGGATGTATATGTTTTCTGTGCGTTGTGTACGCATTTCCGGTTCGAAAATTTGCACTTACCCGTGCTCGCCCATCAACGCGTTACACTGAGCGTTATCCTAGTATTAATAATTAGAGCCAAGAATTATATGCAATATAAAACTCAGAAATATGCAAAATAAAATGCCAAAACATGCAGATATGCAAAAACGTCTGAATTAATGTACGGGAGTTGAAATTTCACAAAATTTCAGCCACCCAACTACATAGGTAGTACTTATACTGTCAACTGAGCCAAGATAGCAGAATGCTAAACTTTCCTTTCACTTGTTAAGAAAGCTTCTCATTGGTCAAGCTCTGTATGCCAAGCCAAGGAATTCATCCCTGACAGAGCAGGTGTCAAATGATGGAAGGTTCATTAGCAGGTTCACTGTTTAGTGTTTTTAGAACATGGGAAAATCCTATTTGGGGGGCCTTGGATGGAAATTCTTCGAAGAGTACAAAAGTGTTTTCTTAAAACTGTTTTTTTTTTTTAAAGTTGATTGTTTTTATTTTTGGTGGTAAAATTGGCAAAATATGCTAAATGCATGTCGGTAACATGCATATATTTGGAACCATGGTGACCTAAACAGTATGCATTACTGTTTTTGCATGTCTTTTGATGAAATATTTAAAACATGTAATTGCATTCAATTCTTGGCACTATTACATAATAATATGTTTCAATGTTTTTTTAATCAAGTTTGATATTTCTGTGTCATTATTGATTGTGTTAAAAATATGAAAAATCCCTGTTGGTCATATGACCCCCCCTTTAAAGTTTAATGATACACATTTGCCTATCAGATAATGAGTGTAACCCCCCACCCCAAAAAATTCAGTATATCTGCTAGCAACAATTCTTGATATCATCCCTGAAATACATTTCTAGATTGATGACGAAGGCAGAAGGATGAGAAATAATAATTGTCATCTCTCCAATATGAATACTACTTAGAAATTTTACTACCATGTGTTGTTTACTCTGTAAAGTATGTAGATAATTGGGCAATCATGTGACAGAAGTATTTAATGGATTACATAACAACATTGCATGGTATTCCATGTGCGAGGGCTGCTCAAAAAATATGGGGACTGATTTAATTGCGCGGCAACGGAGCGTAGGAGAGCAGTGCGGTTGGCAGCATTGTTTAGCATGACTCTTCCTGAGCACAACAGTTTTTTCAGATTTTCGATAACCTTCTTTATTGTAAAGTTACAGCTGTTATGGTGAAACAAGATTTTTGTGTTCGTCCAATTTGTGATAATTTGTGAAATTTATCATAAAGAAGGTCTCTTCAGAGGGTCTCTTCAGTTTTTGGGGTTTGGGGGACTCCCAAACCCCAAAGTTTTTGGGGTTTGACATCTCTTCGTCGGTCATGACACGTTTCAAAAAGTTTTCCTCGTCATTTGCCACTTCAAGAAGTTCCGAATTACCATGTCAACAAATTTTAACTGGAAGTTGCAGATGAGACGAGTGGCTGAAATGTTGGTTCCGAGACTTTTGACCGAGAAAAGAAAACACCGAGCTTTGGTTTGTCAGCAACTTTTTGAAATGGCAAAATTACAATGAAACTTTTTGGAACGTGTCATTACCGGAGACGAGACGTCTCCAAAACCTCCAAAACTAAAGAAACCCTCTGAAGAGACCTTTTTTGATAAATTTCACAAATTATCAAAATTAGACAAACACAAAAATCTTGTTCACCATAACAGCTGTAACTTTACAATAAAGAAGGTTATCGAAAATCTTAAAAAACAGTTGTGCTCAGGAAGAGTCATGCTAAACAATGCTGCCAACCGTACTGCTCTCCTACGCTCCGTTGCCGCGCAATTAAATCAGTCCGCATATTTTTTGAACAGCCCTCGTATGTACTGCAAAATGTAAGATCTTTTGTCGCCGTGACTCGAACCTCTGACCCTAGGGTTAGTGGTCACTCCCTGAATTATCTTCTATTGCAAGATCATCCATATGACATTGACATCATAAGTACAATCACTATACTAGGAAACACTATGTTGATAAGCGAACCTTTGTATTGCATGCTAATTAAAATTCGTGCAAATGTTACTTGGTATTAGGTATTAAGCAATCCATAGAGGACAATCTAACCAAATGTGCAAAGGTTCAGTAGTATGAAAGTATGGTTTCTTTTAGAAAATTTGAGAAATGTTTTTAAACAAGCAAAATATGAAAAATTATTATAAACTCTTGAAGTTTTTAACAAATTTGTCTGAAAAATTTCGAAATCTTTTGATATATTGGTCATTGTCATACAAAATTTGAAATTTATTGGTCAAACGGTTTCAATTTAAATTGTTTTGTTAACCAATTAACAGATTTCGAAAAAGATTATGTCAGCACACCACCAAGGTGATCTTTACATGAGTCCTAAATGTCAGATCAATCAAAGAAACAGTTCGACCTGTATTGCGGCAGGGACAGACATTTTTACCTCATGTACACTTGAGGCAGGTGAAATGATATCGAACCTGTACGTTTCTGTTTCAGTCCATCCGCAGCACTCTGAGCCAAGGTCTGAGCGGCTCCGGGAAAACACCGCACGACCTTCGAGCCTACCGCATCCTTGTCTCACTGCTCGACAAGCCGGACATCGGCCCCGTGGTGCTCGACGACATTCTATACGAGGTCAGTGCTCAACGACATTCTATACGAGGTCAGTGCTCGACGACATTCTATACGAGGTCAGTGCTCGACGACATTCTATACGAGGTCAGTGCTGTCACCTTGTGGCGGAAATGTTGGTAGGCTTGATGCCAATCTCATCTGACGTCACAGCTGACCAAAATCTTACTGGGGGACATCGCAGTTCATAAGTCATCACAGAATAAATAACGGAACAGAATTTAACGGAACGGGTACATGGTTGAGTGGTAACGCTCTGAACTTGTATTCCGGAGACTTATTTGTATTATTTTCTATATTCTCAACGGAGCCGAGGCCCCACAAGTGTGAATGTAATATAGAGAAGGGAGGAGAGGAAACCCGGTACCGGCATGTAGCCTACTCCTGACGAAAGATACCAAGGGGACCAACGGCTTAACGTCCCTTCCGAAGGACGGTGTGACATTTACAGCACGGGCCTCCGCAACCTGCGCCGTCGAGAGACTGATAACAGGTGGAGGGAGGTCGTCACACTAACCCCAAACACCCCAGTCTCTCTGGCCCAACGGCAGCAACTGGCAAGTCAGAGTTGAATGGTCACCCATCCAACCGTTAACCGCGCTCAATGTTGCTTAACCTCGGTGATCTAACCCGGGTTCGATCCCGCGGCCGTCCCTCTTGACTGGGTTTTTTTCGTGGTATTTCCTCAGTCGACAGGCAAATGTTGGGAAGGTAACCTACTAATAGGCCATGACCGCCTCCTTCCCACCTTCCATCCTTGCCTACTCTTCATCATCGTCTCTCAATCATCATCATAATCATTCATCCGTCGCCATTAGCCTTGCTGCAGAACAGTGCGACGTTAAGCCCCAGAAAAAATTAATAACATTCACAGGTTTTGCTATATATAAATCTTTGTTTACATACTCTTCTGAGGAAGCCTCACAATCCCGGTAGACATTACTAAGCAGGTACTGATGATATTCAAGAGATGAGTAATAAACAAGAATAGAAATCATCCATGATTATTATAATCTACTATGTTTTGTCTCTTATCACATCTTTGCAGTAAGACAGATCATGGAAGACCGATGGGAGAAAGGGAGCGGGATGAGAATGATATTTCTGGACCTGGTAAAGGCGTACGACAGAATGCCAAGAGAAGAAGTGTGGCGGTGCCTAGAGAAGAAAGTTGTGGACAGTGGAGTGATACAAAGAATTCAAAGTATGTATAAGAAAAACAGTAGCTGCGTGCAGACGGGAGTGGGAAAAACGGACTGGTTCGAAGTGAGGGAGGGACTGAAGCAAGGGAGTGTATTGTCACCAACATTATTTACAGTGGTAATGGATGAGATGCTGAGAGAGGTTGAGCCGGATTACCAAGAGGACACCCGCACACTCATATATGCAGACGATGTTCTTGTGTGGGCAGAGACCGAGGAAGAGTTGCAAGAGAAACTCAACAGGTGGGAAGAAGTGACAGCAAAATATGGACTAGAAATCAGTAGAGAAAAAAGTGAAACCATGGTTTTGGAAAGGCAACAGAAGACACGGTGCCAGATGCAGATGCGAGGAGAGGAACTGACAGAAAAAGACGAGTTTAAATATCTAGGCAGTGTATTGGCAAAGGATGGAAAGGTGGACAAGGAGATCGAGAGGAGGGTGAGAGCAGCAGAAGTTTTTTACCAGAGTGTAAGGAAGCTACTGTGGAATGAAGATGTGCCCCAGAGGTGTAAGATATTGCTGTACAAAACCTACTATGTATGTACCAATCTTAACATATGCAGCAGTAACTTGGCCAATGGGAGGGAAGGAAGAAATGAAAATGCAGGCTGCGGAAATGAAGTTCCTGAGAAGTGTGGCAGGGGTGACGAAGATGGACAAGGTGAGGAGTGCAAAGATTAGAAAGGACCTAGAAGTGGAGTCTCTTAGATTTAAACTTGGAAAGAGAGGCCTAGATGGTACGGACATATGAAGAGGATGGGAGAAGAGAGGATACCATATAGAGAGGCAGAGCGTGCAGCCATGGGTGGCAGAAGAAAGGCAGGAAGACCTAGAATTAAATGGATGAACGGAATAGAGGCAGCCGCAGAAGAAAGAGGAGAGTGTTGGGGAGTAATTACAACAGAGAAGTGGTGGGAAGACAGAGAGAGATGGAGGGAACTGGTGGAAAGAGAGGAGCCTGAAGAAGTGGAAGAAGAGATTGAAGAAGTGTGGAGTGTCGGACTTGGCAAGTCGGCTCTGAGATCACAAGTGCCCTAGAACATTGGTGGGATCATCCCACCCCCTGACCCGACAATAGTTGGAAGCAGGGTCACGATATTTATTATTATCACATCTTTTGTATTAATATTTTTTCACTTTCACTACCTACCTATACTGCAATATTTTGTACTAGTTAAATTATCATCATCATCATCATCATCATCATGTAATTAAGGGGGCTGGATCGATCGGTTTTCTGAAGTATTGGAGAGCTTTCACTAATTTATTAAGTGTAAAAAAATCACGTTTATAAATTCTGTTAGCACATAATTTACTTTTATAATATACTGGGTAGTTGAAATAGAGAACATTTAAATGGTATTTATACGTTATCTTATTATTTAGAGCAGTATTAATGCCCCAAAGAAGTTAGTTTTGAATTGGATATTGAAGATTTTTCTATAATTTTAACAATATGGTACAATATGGCAACATCGTACTTTGGAATTTTGAATTTGTGCGGAATCATGATGGCTGAGCTTGCTGAGCTTACACCTAGAGTTTACTTTCATGCACTCCCGTGTTGCCTAAAGTATTTTGACTTGATTCGCAATTTGAATTGAATCGCCTATTACTTTTTATTTAGCACACGATGATATTGGTTTATAATTTTTTAATGAAAGTAAATAGATCAAAGATTCTAATCATATGTATTTTTTGAAAATCTCTCGGGCCGATTAAATAAAATCTTCATTTGTAGCAAATTTTTCAAACCTGCCATATGATAATAATAATAATAATCTATCCGCTGGTTCCAATTTAATGGGTCAGGGGGTGGGTGTTCCCACCAACACTAGGGCCGCAGGACTACTGGAGACCGGCTGGCCACGCCTCGCATCTCCTCCTCGTCTTCTTCTTCTTCCTCCGCTTCCAATTGTTCCACAAATTGCCTCCACCTAGTTCTGTCCTCCCACTGTCTCTCAGCCTCCAACTCACTCCAACTTCCCCCTCTCTCCAAAACATCGTCCTTAATAACTCCAATCCACCTCTCTCTTGGTCTTCCTACTCTACGTGGTCCCGAAGTAGCCGACTCAAACACCCGCCGTGGCACTCGCCCTGTTCCCATCCTTTTCATGTGGCCAAACCACCGAAGCCTCTCTCTGCCCAATTTAAACCCCAATCTCTCTACCCCCAGCTCACTTCTTATCTTCTTACTTCAGATCTTGTCCATTCTTGTGACTCCCTTCACACTCCTCAAGAACTTCATCTCCGCTGCCTGAAGCTGATCCATTTCCTGTCCTCCCGCTGACCACGTCACTGCCCCGTATGTTAGAATTGGCAGGAAATACATTTTATACATTATCATTTTACACACTTTTGGAAACTTCTCGTGCCAAAGCAACTTCCTCACTGCCTGATAGAAACACTCCGCTTTCCTTCTTCTTTCCTGTACTTCTCTATCTACTTTTGCCTTGTTGGTGAGCAGGCTCCCCAGGTACTTAAATTCCTCTACTTCCTTCAACCATCCATCTCTCATCTTGATTCTGGCATGTCCTTGTCTTATCTTCTTCCGTTCCATTGTCATTACTTCACTCTTCTCTTCGCTTATTCTCAAACCCATCTTCTCTGTCTCTTCACTCCACTTATCAATCTTTAACTGCACTTCCTCCCTAGTTTCTCCCCACACCACCACATCATCCGCATAAATTAGTGTTCGTGTATCATCCCCCTCATTTGGCTCCACTTTCTTCAGTAACTCATCCATTATACAATGATGAACAGTGTTGGTGACAACACACTCCCTTGCCGAAGCCCTTCACTAATACTAAACCATTCCGATCTCCCCACTCCCGACTGCACACAACTCACACTGTTCCGGTACATACTTTTGATCCGCTCAACCAACTCCTTGCCTATTCCTCTCTTTACCAGACACTCCCACACTCTTTCCCTTGGCAACCTATCATATGCCTTCTCCAAGTCCAAGAAGGCCATATGCATAGTTTGACCCTTTTCCCACTGCTGCTCCATCACCTGACGCACAGTGAAAATTGCATCAATTGTAGACCGCCCTCTCCTAAATCCATACTGCTCCTCTCTCAATCCCTCTTCCACGCAATTCTTCAATCTACACTCCACTATTTTTTCAAACACCTTTGCACACTGGCATAGTAATGTCACTCCCCTATAATTGCTGCATTTCTTGCGATCCCCTTTCTTGAAAAGAGGGACAATTACCCCTTTCTCCCAGTCACTCGGAATCTTCTTCTGCTTCCACGCTGCTTTAATCACACGGTAGAGCCATCTTTTACCCGCATCCCCCGCTGCTTTCACCATCTCTATCGTCACCTCATCAATGCCTGGTGCTCGGCCATTCTTCATCTCTTTGAGGGCTCTTGTTATTTCCACCTCATTAAGATCATCATCCACTCCACTTTCTTCCACTTCCTCTCCAAACTGCTGCTCTCCTTCCTCCACTGGTACCCCCCCGTTCCTTTCCTACATTTAGGAGATTCTCGAAGTACTCTCCCCACAGACTATTTATTTCTTCAACGTTACATACTAGGTCCCCTTTGTTATCCTTCATACTCTTTAATTCCTCTCTTGTTCCCCTTTTGCCTTTGATCAATCCATAAAACATCTTCTTGTTTCCTTCAAAATCTTTCACTAATTTTCCTGCTAAATCTTCCATCGACTTTTCCTTTTCCTATACAACAATACTTCCGACATTTCTTCTACATATTCTGTACCGTTGTTCATTCTCCACAGTTCTCTGTAGCTCATAATTCTGCCACGCTTGTCTTTTCTCTCTCACTGCTTCTTTGACTCGACTGTTCCACCATCTTGTTTCCTTCTCCTTCCTTTTACTCCCTGATCTTCCACACAATGTTTCAGCCTCCTTGACCAGAGCATTCCTGAAGTCCTCCCACTCCTCTTCTACATCTCGCAACTCCCCCACTGGCTCACTTCTCCTTATCACTTGACAGAATTCATTCTTCACCGCCGGGTCCTGCAATTTCCACACTTTGATTCTTTTGTGTGAGGCAGTTGCTACTGGCCTCTGTACTTGCACCCTCACCGTACATTCCAGCAGGCGATGATCGCTGTCGAGTGATACTGACGGACAAACCCTAACATCCACTACTCCCTCCTTCAAACTTCCTCCTACACAGACGTAGTCTATGATGGACTCAGACCTGTCTTCCCCGTAGCCGTATCGCGTTATCTTATGACTTCTTCTCTTCTTAAACCAGGTGTTGCCTATCTTCAGACCATTCCTTTTACACATCTCCAGCAGTTTCTCTCCATCTCTGTTCCTCTCGTCCAGCCCAAACTTTCCCAACACCTCTTCATAACCTCTTCTGTCACTCCCTACTTTTGCATTGAAGTCGCCTATCGCAATCACACTGCAACTTGCCAACTCCAACACCGCTTCCAACTCCCCAATGAAACAGTCCTTCTCTTCTACCAGTCTGCCTGTCTGTGGTGCATACACTTGGACAACCTCCACCATCACTCTGTCCCTTACCTTGAGAATCAATGACATCATCCTATCACTATGGCACTTTACGTCCACCACAAAGTCACAAACATAACATGGGGAAAATACTTCCTTCTTATTCTCCGATCTCGAAAACTAGACACGGGAAGTTTTTATTTTTTGAAATGTTGTTTAGGGGATACCAATGAGTGAGTACAGCAAAATTTAACACTATCTGATAAAATGGTCGATCGACCCAGCCACCGTGGAAGATCAGATTACGTTAATATTCACTTTTGTAATATTTATCATAAATCTGAATGTCACCTTTTGATGAAAACATTAATACAGTATTGTTCTCGTGACATTGGCGCAGGTTTTCCGAGCGCTTTACGCGGCGTGTGGAGGGCAGTCTGACGCCAGCCAATCGGAGCACTCGACCGGCCAGCCGTACCGCAACTGCCAGGAGCTGCTCAAGTCCGCCAACCTGCTGTTCAGCTCGCTGGAGCCGAGCTACATCTGGCAGTATCTGGCGTCGCTGTTCACCAACGCATGCGACATGGAGGAGACCAAGAGCGGGGCGGTGTTGCCTGTTGGCAGCGGACCACCCAATCTGTTGGAGGTGAGATATCATGTGAATCAAACAAGGGATAAGTACTTGGAAAATGATCTGTGTAACGCGTTGATAAGCGAGTCTTCATATAGACCACATTTTAAATTATCTAGATAGCTCTGCTTTTCAAAAAGTTTCATATGCAGTACCGTGATCCTCATATCTATTAGTGTTTTTCAACAAGGGTTCATAACATGAATAGATATTAGGATCACGGTATTGCATATGAAATTTTTTGAAAAGCAGAGCTAACTAGATAATTTCAAATGTGGTCTATTGCATGCGAATAGGCCATTTAAGAAAGTCAAAGCGCATGCGATAAAGCCTGACAGGTCCACAGCCGTCTAGTGTGTAATGACTAGTTCTGTTTAGTGTCTGTCATATTTACGTGTTGTGTTCGAGAAGGCTGTGGGTGGGATGACGTCACACCGAGTCCTTTGAAGTGCGCACTGCGCATGCGTTTAAGCCTGATAACATTAGTACCACACCTCACCAACAGATGTATCTTTACTTTCTTAAATGGCCTATTGATATGCATTTGCAAGTTTCTTCTCTACAGACCTTAAAAATATCGGAAATTTTCTTCAAGAAGTTTGACAAATATTTCCAAGCACGCATAAAATGTCAATAATTTTTTAAGGTTTTGACAAAAACACCTAAAATTTTGGTCCCGATGGCCATGCAAAATTTGAAATTGATCGGCCAACTCAATGGGTCAATGGTTCCAGTTTGAATTTACAAAAAGTCACTGGATCCTTTTCAAAAACTAGACACTAGACCACTCTTATGACATTAGTGGGTGTGCAATATTCCAGAGCGATTGGTTGAATCGTTTGATCTGGGCATTGCAGGCAAAAACACAGACACTGGGTTGCGATTCTATAACTGCAAATCTGTGGCAAAATCCGCTAGCAATGGGATTTTGCCATAAGCTTTATACAGATTGCTATTCCGCTAACAGTAGAATCAGAACCTGTAATCATAATTTTTCTGGAACGGAAACACAGCGTTGAATCCATTGTGCATTGATGCAATTCCGAAACGTGTACGCAACAACTTTAGAATGCACCCCCAGCAATAAACGCGTATGTTCTCCACCAGGTATGCCTGCTGGCTGAATTCCTGCTGGACACCGTGTCGCTGGCCCTGGAGTCCTGCCTGGACTCTCCCGGGGAGCACCTTCCCGGCCTGTTCCTGCACGTGTCTACGCGCCTGACCGACCGCTGCCAGCGACTGTCCGGCGCGCAGCTGGCCGCCGGGCTCAAGCTGGCCGCCAAGCTGCTGGCGCGCACGCAGACGAGGCCCGACGCGCAGGCCAAGGAGAGCAAGCTCGACGTGCCGGAGAACCAGTCCGAAGGTGAGAACTACCTTGGAAGCGGAAGGACAGAAGCCATTCTACTGATATGATTGGAGACCAAACCCGTGAACCAATTGATATCAAATATAAAATTTACAATGTGTTATTCAAGGTCAACTTATGGTTGTTACTTGGCACATTTTTAAAATTAAATTTTATACGACACCCAGAGTGGTTTGGGGTACAGGAAGGTCTACGTCAAGGTAGCGTTTTGTCCCCATCTCTCTTTGTAATAGTGATGGATGATCTGCTGAAAATGGTTGAAGAAAAGGAGGGCAAAGATTCGAGAACTTTAGTCTATGCTGATGATGTGCTCATTTGGGGTGAAAGTGGAGAAGAACTACAAGAGAAGATAAATCGTTGGAGTGAAGTAACGGAGGAAGTGGGACTGAAGATTAGCCAAGATAAGAGCGAAATATTGAAAATGGAGAGAAGGAAAACATTGAGAAAGAGGATAAGAATTAGGTTACGTGGGAAGGAGCTGAGAGAGGTGGATGCATTCAAATACTTGGGAAGTATACTAACTAAGGAGGCGAAGGTGGATGCAGAGGTGAAGGCGAGAATTCAAAAAGCCGAGTCCTTCTACCAAGCTGTTCGCAAGCTGCTGTGGAACGAAGATTTCCCTCGCCAGTGTAAACTGCTCATGTATAAAATGTATTTCTTACCAATACTAACATACGGAGCAGTTACATGGGGGATTGGAAATAAGGAACGCAGCCAGCTGGAGGCAGCGGAGATGAAATTCCTAAGAAGTGTGAAGGGAGTAACAAAGATGGACAGGTTGAGAAGCCGTTGTATTAGGAAGGAGCTGGGAGTGGAAAGTTTGAGCTACAAGATGGGTAGAGAGAGATTGCGTTGGTTTGGACACATGAAAAGAATGGATCTCAAGAGAATACCAAGACAGGAGTTTGAAGAAACAGTGGTGGGAAGAAGAAGAGTGGGGAGACCAAGAGAGAAGTGGAGTGGTCTTATCAGAGAAGACGTGGAGGACAGGCAGCAAAGGTGGCAGAAAGTGGAAGCAGAGAAGTGGTGGGAGGACAGGAGGATCTGGAGGGCGCTGGTGGAGAAGTTGGAGGAAGGTGACGAGGATGAAGAAGAGGAGGAGGAGGATGAAACGTCAGGCCTGGCCAGCCGGTTTGGAAGAGATCCAACGCCCTAGACCCAGTGGGAGCTCCCACTGTCTGACCTGACAACATTGTCGGAACCAGAAGAAGATTATTATTATTACGACACCCAGTGAGACAAGAAAGAAGCTTATTTTTCCCCAAATATCAACTAGTAATTATTAAATGAAGCAAAAAATTAAACATGTTACCAAATGATAGACCTACGCTTGTCTTTTATCTAATCATGATTACAATTAAAAATCATTTCGTCTCCATTTGTATCCAAAAAAGTGCCTGCCAAAAGCAGCAAAATTGCTCGCACTTGCGGCACCTTAAGCCTATATTCTCAACGGAGCCTCGGTCCACTAGTGAGAATGTAATATAGAGAAGGGAGAGGAAACCCGGTACCGGCATATACCCTACTCCTGACGAAAGATACCTAGGGGGCCAACGGCTTAACGTCCCATCAGAAGGACGGTGTGACATTTACAGTACGGGCCTCCACAACCCGTGCCGTAGAGAGACTGATAACAGGTGGAGGGAGGTCGTCACACTAACCCTCAAACACCCCAGTCTCTCTAATTCTTTTTAAAAGAATTAGCTAGTCAGAGTTTAACGGTCACCCATCCAACTACTAACTGCCCTCAATGTTGCTTAACCTCGGTGATCTGGCGAGAACCGAGATATCCAATACACCAGCCGTTATCATTGTTTCATACTTCTTAGAGAAACAAAATACTGACTCGAAGTCTATATTTTGACTTGTACATTTACCATTGAGATTTTAATTTATTAAATTTGTAGAGCTAGATTCCTCTACTGCACTGTACTGGTATTGATTTCAAATGTAATGTTTTACGACAGATCGTCTGCGTGCGAACAGCGACCTGTCCGAGTACAAGGGCGGCAAGGGCAAGAGCAAGATGAAGAAGAGCAAGACAGATAGCAAGCTGCGCAAGCTGGCGGCCGGGGGCAAGAACCACGCCGACAGCAGTCCCGTGCTGCTCTCTGTAGTCTACAACCACGAGGATGCCAACGAGGATGCGCACAGCATGGTGCGTACTCTCGGCTCACTGCCCATGTATTGATCAGTTTTATAGCTGGTCTCCACTATTAGCCATTATTAGTAATTAGGGCTGTGCGGGTAGCATTTTTGGAGGTCGGGTCGGGTTCGAGTCGGGTAGTAAAAATACGTCTGGTATCGATCGGGTAATTTCGGGTATTTTTTTATTTAAAAAAAATCATTGTTAACTCTCTAGGGTAGTATTTAGTTTGATTTACCATGAACAAATGATGAAGAAGCCTTCCTACTGTTGTTGGTACCGTTGCTTGTACCATTTGTATCTGGTCTTGGACTATTACGTCGCAACAAATCATTGTCGAAAACCTCCCCTTCCTCATCCCTATCCACAACAAACCGATTGGCACCGTCTGTTGCTTGTACCTGGTCTTGGACTATTAGGTACGTTACGTCGCAAAAAATCATTGTCAACTAACTACCTCGCCCTGCTCATCACTATCCATAACAAAAATATTCCTTGCACTTGGCACTTTTACATAATTTAGAAACTTAACAACAAACTGTAAATTGGACGACGCACATATTTTCATCCATCAGTGTTTTCATCTCGTCAATTCCAAAATGGCGGACGACCGACTTTACGGCGCAGGCGCTTAGCGCAACCGCGGACTAGTGCAACCTAGCGGGAAAAAGCGCAACTACGTTCTGGAGACTTTTGGCGGCAATTTCAAACTACCCGAAAAAACTCTTTTTTCGAGTTTTATATTTTGTTTTCGAGTCGGGTTTCAACTACCCCTCCGAACCCGAAATTTCGGGTACCCGCACAGCCCTATTAGTAATTTGAAAATGCGTTTTTTTAGAATGATATTACTCTTTTTGTTGTTCACTTCTATATTCTATTTACCTTTTTTTTAAATGTATTACATATACAGTTTTTGCAATCTTTCTTGAAGATAAAATAAATAAATAATATATTAATAAATAAATAAATGAAATGTCCATGCTTAGAGTTTTGTTTCTTTGAAATATTAATAATTATTGAGTGGAATATCTTGTGCATCTCAAAATCTTATTTTGCTACCTTATACTATTTTTGAAATAGTTTTGCTATTTTTCCCATACAATACAATAATTAATTTGTTAACATTTTGTCGCAGCATTACAATATTTCTTCAAGACAATTTGAAACAAGCCCTGCAGCAATTTTAATCTTGAATTAGATAAATTGTTGAATAGAACCATAATTATATTTAAATTTTCAATCGATGAAATCACATGGTTTTGGTATTTTTCGTGCCATATTTACAAGGTCTTAACACTATTTGACCACTGTTTTTTTGTCTGACATTCACTAATTTTTAATAGCCCTGTCAATAGACTTGTTAACTGCCATTTGCTCTCACTCGCGGTCGCGGTGCTAGCAGCGCTGAGCTGTCTCCCGCTAGGTTTTAAAATGTTCCTTTTCCGCTCTGCATTTTAATTAGCTCTTTGACTGACATTTGATTGGCTCATCGAGTTTTTGAAAAAGCAACGCCATCTACATTAGTTTTGCGTGAACAAGCCCATTGAATGCTTGGGTACACAACCGACTAAACATGATATTCGACCTTGCAGCCCGTCGGCAACTCCCTCCGCTCCCACCTGTCAGCGTCGCACCTGGAGCGGAGTCCCGGCGAGGCGGAGGTGGAGGAAGCGGAGGTGGACGAGGTGGAGGCAGCGGTGGTGACCTTGACGGTGCCGACCAAGCAGCAGACCATGCTGGAGCAGTGCAAGCGGCAGTACGAGACGTTCTTTGTCAGGTTTGTCCACTCTCAATGACCTTCGGTTCAAACATAAAATAATATTTAGTATTTAAAAAGGTAACTTGAGCATGTAAAATCACTCTGCTAGTTATTTATGCTGCCAAAACAAAGCACAGGCATATTTCTGAAATTAGTGAAAGTGAGTATGAGAAAAAAAACAATCTAGTTCAACCAATGAGAATCAAACAGGCATATTCTATTGGTTGGTTCATATTTTCTCACTTTTTATCTCGTAGGCAGCACTTCTCTCATCTCACTATATTTCAGGAATAATCCTGGTGGGCAATTCTTGAGGATATACGTTTTGAAAGCGTTTACGTTTGTGTTGGATGAAATTTTAAAAGTTTTAAGGCTACCTATATGGCGTAGGTGTAAACTTTGTAAAGTTTAAAATTTTTAGTTCTAACGGTTTCAAAACAAGAAAGCTCAAGAATTGGTCCTCTAGACTTTTGTGCGAAGAGAACAAGAGTTAAAATCAAAGTGGAATAATAGAATCCACGCAATAGGTTTGCTTTAGGTATGTATGATTAATTTTGAAATTGACATTTTGTCCACTCAAATGCAAAAATGCTCACCACCAACTTCAAATTATTGTAATTTAAGCCACTTTCTCATGGACTTTCCCTTTTTCCAACTCGACACATCTGAAAGGGGAATGTTTCGCTTGTTTCCAAATTGTATGTCTTCTTAGTGGAACGCCAACTACAGCTTGCTTGACAATGAAACGTGTTCGAACAGGTTTGTGAGCGTTAAGGATCGGATTCTGCCGGGCGAGCTGCACGAACTCTACCCGCGACTGCTGGAGATCGAGCGTCGGGACACCGACCAGCAGCGCACGGAAAAGCTGGTCGAACTGCTTGAATCCTGTCTGCTCGGCACGTTTGCGAAGACACAGATAGAGGTGAAACATTCAACCATCAATGATAGACCAAGTCCTTTAAATGTAGCTTTAACTTTATTAAAGATGACTGTTTTGTGAATTCATTGTATGACAATATTTCTTTTTGTTTCATGGATTATTTTATGTCATTGATCAGAATGTGGGCCCAGAGTCTACGTGACAAACTGTGTTCGTCAATATGTAATTTAGTACAGTGGAACCTCGTTAGTACGTTTTTGAAGGGACCGGGTTAAAAAACGTACTAAAGAGAAAAACGTACTATAGAAATTTATTTTATAAAAAAGGGGTCTAGTCGCGGGTCAATGTTTCTTTTGAAGATCAATATTTTTAGATTGGGGTTTAACGTCTTACCTCCCATTTGAAATAGAAAAAAACACTCAAGGGTGGGCCCCCCTCTACTCACGAAGCAATCAGCTGTTTCAAGTTATGTAAAAGACACACTATTCATATTTCCCCCTTCTCAAGATAACAGCTGAGGCCAACCCATGTCAAGTACTCAAAGGACCTGTCACTCAACTCAAGTGTAAAATAGATAGAAGTATAGTCTGGTCCTGACAAATGATTGTTTTTTTCCCATATCCCCATGATTTATTTTCACATACAAAGTGTTTTTGTCAAAACAGACTTCCAAAAACTGAGGTGTGTTTTCTGACGTTAATTATGTACGAAAATGGGTTGAAATTGCGATGAAAAACGTACTATTCTTAGTAATTTGCTTCAAGGGACCAGAATTTTTAACGTACTAACGCGAAAAACGCACTAGCGAGAAACGAACTAAAGAAACAATTTAGGAATGCCAGAACCTTTTGAAAAAAACGTATTAGGGTGAAAAACGTATTAAGGAGAAACGTACTAAAGTGGTTCCACTGTATTTACTTTGATTGTTCCTAAACTGCATTGTTAATTTTGATCAAGTCGATTTTTAGACTCATTAGATGTTGGTTAACTGTTCATGTGCTCCTTGTCGTCAGTTTTTAACTTGATATAGGGTTATGTCAAAGAAAGCTCAAATAATAATTTTCAAAGGAAACAGCCAATAATAGTACATAAAAATAGTCAAATACAGTGCCCAAGTAGTTCCGGCAGCTACAACCAACAATAAGAAAGCCCTTTAATAATTTTGTTGTTGAAATACCTACTCCATATTTCCCAGCAAAATACATTTACTTACCAAATTCAAAACAGGAAGCAGACACACAAATTTATAGGTTTTGGTCAAAGGAATTACGATTATAAAATAATAACCTTCTTCTGGTTCCGACAATGTTGTCAGGTCAGACAGTGGGAGCTCCCACTGGGTCTAGGGCCTCGGATGTCTTCCAAACCGGCTGGCCAGGCCTGACGTTTCATCCTCCTCCTCCTCTTCTTCATCCTCGTCACCTTCCTCCAACTTCTCCACCAGCTCCCTCCAGATCCTCCTGTCCTCCCACCACTTATCTGCTTCCACTTTCTGCCACCTTTGCTGCCTGTCCTCCACGTCTTCTCTGATAAGACCACTCCACTTCTCTCTTGGTGTCCCCACTCTTCTTCTTTCCACCACTGTTTCTTCAAACTCCTGTCTTGGGATTCTCTTGAGATCCATTCAACGATTATAATTCAAACAAATTATAATGTGTGATTGACAGTGGCCAGCAAGGAGTGTGACTTGCGTGCAGACCACCGGGAAGGAGTGGGAGGCGAGGAGCGGGTGTGGGGAGTGGGAGGAGCCACTGAGGCTGGCTGCCAACCTCCTGGTGGAGTTGTCCACCTTCCCCAGCTGCTGGGTGGTGCAAGAGGAAGAGGAGGAGGGTGAGTACAGTGTGGAGGACGTAGTGAAAGGATTGGGAAATTCAGTGGAAGGACTGAAAATTGTTGGACAGGAAACGAAAATGTCTTGTCAAACTATACATTTTCGTAATAAAATTTAAAATAATACATCTTCTTTAACATAGAATATGTGGTTCAACCATGAATCACCAATATCCGTTAATGTGTCAACAAATCTATGTGTCTGTTTTTTTACTCATAAATCCGTAAAAACGGATAATATCCGTAAAAACGGCCGCCCTGCACTAAAGGGTTGTAAGTGTAACTACTTAAAATCAGCTATAAAATAAATAATTAATCACTTGTTGTCATGAAATCATAGCACAGGTTAAAAAGTACATTCAAAAAGTAATATAGTACCTACATCTGTTAATTACATCTGTAACATGTTAGTACTTTTTTCAGCTAATTTTGTAGAACTGGCTTTTCCGTTGTCTCCTTTGAAATAGTTTCCCGCCTCCAACCAACCAACCAATTCCGGCAAATTTATGACACGTGATGGAGCCACTTCTGGCAAGATGTCATTTGAAACTTTTTAGATGCCCTTTTTATTTTGACAGTTCGTATTTCCATGCAGTGAAAAATGAGAAACAATTTAAATTTAAATTTTGTTTCAAGTTTACTTTTTTAGCCATAACAAACAACTTAAGCAAATTTAATATGTAATTTATTTATATAAATGTGCCCCAGATATCCTCCCTGATCCCCCCTATATCAAGTATACCACAAAATCCGCCAGAGGTCAGTTGTGTTCCTTATGTACTCGAATACCGAGCTGATATTGTGATGCTGGTGTTGATATCTGGTGGTGGACTTCTGCAATTCCCATTCCCTTTTGAAATGTAATAACTGTATGTGTTACAGGCTGCTCGGAGTTGCCTGCGTGGCTGCAAGCTCTGCTGGCCTGCTGCTGCTACCTTCCCACCGCCATGCAGCTGACCTCGGTGACGGCCCTCATGGACCTCGTGGGGCTGCTGCGCGACACCGGCCTCGTCGACAAGGGCCCGGGCAGCGGCGCAGTGGCCGTCGTCGTCGAGCCGCTGCTCAAACAGGCGCATCTCCGCTTCATCCTGGAGGAGACCAACGTCGTCAAGGTAACACTCTTCGTTATCATGTTACTCTGTGTTTGGTTTCTTTATGATGAGACCTGATATGTACCAATGCTTGATATCAAATGTATGAAACGAATTAATAATAAATAATGTTAGAGACATTATTCACATTTATTAAATTATGCTATTAATTGAATATTGGATACGCATAGTTTTGACTAGGTTCAGAGGAAGTAATAGAAATGAAATATGGTTAGCCAGAAAACTATTTGAAAGTCCAACAATAATGAATAATAGCCAAGGTATTTTAGGAACTAATTATTTTTTCTAAACTTGGGTATGAAGTTCCTACTATTATGGATGAATATCTAGATATATTATACATCCACTAAATATGAAAATGATGTCTAAAATGAGATACTCGGCCAGACACTTCCAATCACCCTGACTCCAGTGGAAGTCATCTATAAGAGCCCAGTTACTCAAGATCTCTGTGTCGTCAGATGCTGTCTACGTCGCTATGGCGCCAGCTGCAGCACTCCACCTGCCAGCAAGCCTGCCGCTGCGTCGACCTTCTGCACCGTCTGCACTCTGCCGTGGAGGACGACGTCGTGGAGGCGGTGGTGGGCGCCTCGCTGGTCGCTGAGGATCCTGACGAGAGGGCGGAGGCATTCCAGCGCTTCGCCACACTCTGGCACGTAGGCAGGGATCTGACTGGCAGGCAGGCTGGCCGCGGATACAAACAGTTCGACAAGTGAGTTGAGAAGTAGTTGGAGGAGGCTGACGAGTGGGTGAGGCCACACTCTGGCACGTTGGCAGGGATCTGACTGGCAGGCAGGCTGGCCGCGGATACAAGCAGTTCGACAAGTGAGTTGAGAAGTAGTTGGAGGAGGCTGACGAGAGGGTGAGGCCACACTCTGGCACGTAGGCAGGGATCTGACTGGCAGGCAGGCTGGCCGCGGATACAAGCAGTTCGACAAGTGAGTTGAGAAGTAGATGGAGGAGGCTGACGAGAGGGTGAGGCCACACTCTGGCACGTAGGCAGGGATCTGACTGGCAGGCAGGCTGGCCGCGGATACAAGCAGTTCGACAAGTGAGTTGAGAAGTAGTTGGAGGAGGCTAACGAGAGGGTGAGGCCACGCTCTGGCACGTTGGCAGGGATCTGACTGGCAGGCAGGCTGGCCGCGGATACAAGCAGTTCGACAATACACAGTCGAGTGTCAGTTGTATTCATTCTACAGTCATTCTGTTTTACTTTTAGTATGTGGGCAAATGCTGGAACAAAACCCGAACAAAAGGTTTCTAGACAACTTGAGGTTAAGATATAATTTGATTAGATTTGATTTGATGTTGATAACTTTTTGCATCCATATGACCAGGGTTATTTTTGGTTCTGCTATCACTTATAGCTCTTTCCTTTTAAAGTTAACAAAATTTGATATGTACTTTTTTTTTACCTTTAAACACTTTCTGTCTGTATTCCATTCATAAGCTTTCCAACCAATAAATGGTGATTACTGATTACTGATCTGATTCTGAAACTGAACAGTGACCACTACAAATTCATAGTAATGAAAGTCGGGAAGAAGGTTGATATGTTTTTAACCTGACTACATAATAGGAAAGTCTCGTGAAAAATACTCAGAATAATAGGTATTTTATTAAAGTGGAGATGTTGCTGAACACAGATGGTAGGTACTATTATTTTTGGTGTAGGAGTTTCAAGGAATACATTAAGGAATTTTTATAGATTTCTTCTACATTTAAAGCATGAAATTTGACTAGATCACAATTTCTATATTGCCATGGCTACAAATGAAACGGCATGGTAACACATTGTTGGGAACTTAGTAATGACATCACTGTCCTAGGACCCTATTCCTGAAAAAAGTGAGAGTGAGTATGAGAAAAATACAGTCATAAAATTGTTATCAACCAAAAAGAATCCAGTAGGCTTAGATTCTATTGGCTGATACCGATTTTCTCACTATTTTTTTCTCATACTCACTCTCACTTTTTTCAGGAATAGACCCCCTGATCACGTGCTGATTTTCCCGCCAAAATGTCCCGTGAGTCATGACTATTGAAATTGGTTTGTATTTATAAAAATTTTACATTTCTCCGCCAATAAGTGTGTTTGTCATAATATATGTTGATATTTGCAAATTCACTGAAATCAAATATCCCAAAACTGTCCTATTTAAAGTGTATCTCGTGTCTTCAGATCTCTGCTGAAGATGCTGGACCTGCTGGCGCCCTCTGAGAGCTCCCCGCTGAAGCTGTTAGCGCAGTCGTGGCTGCTGCACTCGCTGGTGCGCGGCGACATCGCGCGACTGCTCGACCCGCTGCTGGTCGCGCTGTTCGACCCCAACACCGCCAGGGTCAGCGTCGTGCACGTCAGCGTCAACACGACGCCCACCGCCAACAAGGTAGCAAGGCGCTTGTTTTAGTCCCCCACACCCTAACAATAGAATGATCTTGCTTTCCTTTGAAAGTACATTTCAAGTTTATTTCCAATATTGGATACGATAGGAAGGACTGTTTTAAGTGCTTTTGAGTTAAGTACTCTACATCTGGAAATATTGAAAATTATCGTTTTGCTGTAATTTTCTACTGCCACATTAAAATGGGTCGGTCTGATGATTTTGACTGAAGGGTTCATTTTAAGAATTAAAGTTACTTATTTCACCTTCCATTTGAATTAAAGATGGCCGCCGAGTAGTAGATACGTGTCTACTTCCTTGAAGAGGTTTTAAATGACTCTGTTAAAAATATAATTATTTTTGATATTTAGGCTAGGTACTAGGTAGTACTGTTTACTTTTCTCCATTTAATATACTACGAACTGGAATAATTTATGAAGTCGGGGATGTTTTCACTTTGAAAATCACTGTGAAGTGATGGGACAAAATTACATATTTTGTGATTATTAAATACACCTACACTTGGCCAAACTAAAAGCGGTATTCCAAAGAAACGGATTGGCTCAAAAAGATTTGATGGCATCATCCGATGAAGTATTTTCCAACTCGTTATCTAACTCTAGTAGGTGAGCTCTGGTTTCATTGATAATAATAAGGATTGATTGTCAAGGAACCTGATCAGCTGCCTATCCATTTCATTCAAATACCGTTTTTAGTTGTGTCAAGTGTACCTGCAAATAAATAAATTATACAGTTAAATATCCTCTCAAGTTGAAGTCCCCGAGAAGGTATACATTTATCCCTAATCACTTACGCATTCCCGCAGGATGGGGAGGAGAAGAACGGGGAGCTGGAGGACTCTGCACGTATCTACGCGATCAGCTCGGAGGACGGACACGTGATCTACCACGTGCAGGACGCGCGCAAGATATCGCGCGGCTGGAACAACGGGTCCAAGCGCGCGTTAGCTGTCAAGACCATGGTCCGTGTTACATCTGGTCTTGCGTCATTGGTTCAACTTTCTGTTTTGTAAACCTATAATTCCAAAGTCAAACCAAACTTCAAGATTGATTTCTGAAACTGAAGAAAACCTATAGAGTGATTTCACCCCCTCTGAATACAATGGGAATAGGCTCCTCCCCCAACCTTGAAATCTCGGCGTAGGGCCATCAGGCCAGTGAGATGCAGCAACAGCATGTGTTTGGGGTGATTGTTTTCTTAGTTTAGATAAAGTTGGGCAAGAATAACTTTTAAACAAATTATATGTGTGAATAGGTAATACTAATCCTTATGCATAAACCAGTTCAGAATCCTCATTTAAAGGAGAAATATTTCCAATTATTATTTAACATTGAGGGGTCTGCCCTTCAGTGAGATTGTGACGTCAGCTGAAATCAGTCTATAGAAACTATCAACACCTACCTGTTGATACGAATTTTGGAACTGGTTTTTGTTAGGAGCAGTACATAAATTGAAAACAAAACAACGGAACATTGGGTTATCTGTTTGTTTATCGTTGCAAAAAACACCAGTTACAGTCGCAAGCAATACTTTCTCACAGCCTTCTCTTTATGTGATATGACCAATCGAGGTCAGTGATCTGGATTGATCACTACGTATACTTAACAGTTTGTCACAACAGTTGGGAGTCCCGTTCAGCACCAATCGAGGGGCCGGCAGATTCTCTTATGTTTATAATATCCGTAAGATACAGTATTTCCACAGATCATGAAACATCCCATCAGTTTACTTTTTGATGATTTTAATATTTTTGTGAAACTCTGTGTTTTACAGCAATTATAAATGACCAAGAAACATAGACTCACTACGAAAATTCAACTGACTGCCGCTCCCTCAATTCATAGGTTGCATGTGATGTCATCTCATTGTTGCCTGCACGCAGAATAGCTGTGATTCTCTACTTTTTTGATGATATTTTATAGTTAATGACTAATGTTAACCTGGGATATTGTTTAGGCTCCGGAGATATCTTAAGTATGAGGAGGAATCAGTCACATTACAAAAATACATTGATTTACCTCAATAAAGTTATAATCTGACCCGTCAACATGCCAACGTAATGTCCGTCCTCGGGTGGAAAATTCAATAATTTTGCATTGCTGATATAAAACAAAAGAAGTTGGTGCAAGCTATGAATTGTGTTCAATGTTTCTATATGTAAAATTTAAATGAAATTTCTCATCAAATGAAACCAATTTTTCCTTTCCTTTTTGCTATATATATTCATATCACAATCTCAATATTTCAGTCACTTTTTGCGACCTTCATCAGGAGAATTATCGAAAAATTATATCAAAAAAACAAAAACAATTAAAAGAAAATTGTTAGCTTGATAATTCTCCTGATGAAGGTCACAGAAAGGGACTGAAATATTGAGATTGTGATAGTTTTAAAAAAAAAAATCCATACTAAAGAAGGAAAACAAAAATAAATTCAAATCCCACCGGAGGTCAAATCTTTTAAATTTGCAGTTCATATACTAAAAATAAATTCATTGAAATTTCTCTCGTATTGAATTTCTCTATTTTGAAAATAGTTGTACACATACTGTAAGCAGCTTGTTGGTGATCTTCATTATGGCATTGTGTGCACAGAGTGGCGGCGAGGACACGCGCCACTACCTGACCACCTCGCGCCAGCCGCCGTCGCGCCACATCTCAGTGTTCGTCAATCCGTTTACCGGCAGCGCGACAGACTCGACAGAGGACGACTCTGCCGACGCGTGTCACCGCACCAAGCATGACTCGGCCACCGAGGAGGAGCCGGCGGAGATCCTGCACTCGACGGACTCCAGCACGACCAGGCTCACGGCCGACGACATCGGTAGGCGGAGTCACTCGGAAAACACTGGCTAGAGTGCAGTCTTGAAAACAAACAATATGAGTTGATTGATATCTAAACTCTGGATCACACTGAGAGGCAAACTAAAAAATTTGAGTGAGATCAAGGGATGTCCTTAACAAAGGAGGGTTAGACGTGGTCACATACCCCCCCCCCCCCCCCTGCAAAAGAGCAAAAAATAGTATTTTCATAAAGATATTATACAAATTAAAGTCATAGTGTTCATGTTTCTTTCACTTTTCTTTCCAGGACTGGAGTATTTTGCCTCGTTTCAAATTTTATTGGGCTGTAAAAGTAGGAAGACTCAACTGAAATGGAAAGAAACCCTATTTTCAAAATTATTGTTCCATTGAAAAAGGTTTAAACAGGATTATAATTTTTGTGCAAAATGCATGAAAATGTGTTGTTTTGAGGTAAAATGTTCAAAAGTATCCCATAGCTATGATTCCTAAACCTATTATTGCCCGCAGAAACTGTGAACCCATGGGTCTATGAGACACGGTTACTTTGGCAGACTTCTAGCTCTGTGTTCGCATTTGATTCCCAGACTCCGACAGCGAAGTGGAGAAGAGCGTCGACTCGCGAGACATCAAATCCGAAGCCGCCAAGAAGCTGGCGACGGAAGACGACGGCTCGATGCACCGCCTCTCCTACGAGCTGTCCAACATCCGCCGGTGGTCCAACGAGGATCTGGAGATCTCGACGCCGGCCGACGAGTTCTTCAACACGGACTCGAGCGCCAGCGTCGTCGAGTCGATCCTCGACGACATCCTCGCCTCCGCCGTCGCCCGGTGCGAGTCGAAACTCAGCTCGGCCAAGGACGTGAATCTCGGCATCGGTTTCCATCCGCTTCACCAGCACATGCTGCTCTACTGCGGCGTCTACGACTCGAACCATACGTTATACGCGCTGCAGACGGTGCGGAGTGTTTTGTTGACCAACGCGAGGATGTTTCTGTGCGCGGCCGCCACCACGGGGCTGGCGAACATGAAGAACGCAAACTATTTGATAACGCTTCTGGCTCGACATCGGAAGTCGGTGTTCGGAAAGAGTTTTCACGGGGATCCGAGCAGCGTGACGGAATACACGACCGCGTATCGGAGTTCGATGTACTTGGAGGTGTTGATCGCGGTGTGTTTGTACTTCGCCAGGAGTTTCTATCCCAACCTCGGACAGATGAGGCTCACGCCGGAGGAGATTGCGGGGAACAGACAGGTTTGTAGGAAGACATTTCAGATTTCAGACATTTCATTACTCCCTGTACAATGAATGCTTGAAATAGGCCACCATGGGTCACTATGGGGTACATCAGAAGTTACCTTGTAAGACGCTCAGGGGCTTTTTTCACTTGTAAGTTCGATGCTCTATGCGTAAGTTTGATGTTTGATGCATAAGTTCGATGCTCTGTGCGTAAGTTCGATGTTTGATGCATAAGTTCTATGCTAGATGCGTAAGTTCGATGCTCGATGCGTAAGTTCGATGCTATGTAACTTTGCTGAAGCCCCGTTCCTTAGGATGTTACACATTTTAGCAGCTTTTAGGGAAGGTATGAAATGTGCATACCAAATGTGCACAATAAGGTTAATATAGAATCTAAAGTGGACTCACACAACTAAAATACGTTTGTTATCATATAATAAATACCCCAGTAATTGGAGCCTTTTTGTGTTTTTTACATAACCTTTTATGTTGGTTCTTTCAGGTATTTTAAAAGCAAATGCAAATTATTGAAATTTCAGTTCTATAGTTGGTATTGCATCTTATAATTTTGAATAGATATTTACATATTAAATTGTATATGTTTTTGGAACCGTTGGATTGAATAGCACTAGCAGCCATCATAGTGGTTAGCAGGGCGACTGCATCATAGCAGTCACCGCCTGAAGAAGGAGACCGTAAAGTCTCTGAAACGTCACCAACGGCCATTTTCATGGCGAACAACCACGCAACAGAACAAAACTGCTGTGATGACTGCTATTCATTTTCATATTATTTCAAATTGATGTTTTAAGTCCACATTTTCAGGTAGTGTTTTAAAATATAAATGTGCTTCCCAGTCATAACTTGTGCTCAATGTTCTGCTAGGTCCAGCTAGTGAGCGCGGAGCTGCTGATGCTGATCTCCGTGGAGCTGATTCTGATCGTGAGGGACAGCGGCAAGGGCTTCGCGTGCTACATCGCCGACCTGCTGACGCGCTGCAAAGTGCAGAAGATCGTGCTGCATTGCGTGCTCGCCAGCGTCTACGCGATGAAAACCAGCCAAGACGAGGTGAACACATTCATTCACTCTTAAAAGACGGTAGTTAGTAGGGATTTGACATAATTTGCTAAATCAGTGTAACAGTCCGAGTTTTGACATCAAATCGAAATATGTTTTACATTTCAACGATTTATTATAATATTTGTCCTCTTTTCTGATGCCATCATTGAATGTCTTTCGAGCTGTCTTGTCAGGAAAACACATAGAGCTAATGATACAAGCTGTGTAATATTACCAGCTCAAAAGTTATTGACTGTGAACAATGTCAAAATCTTGAAAACAAAGTTACACTAAACAATGTCAAACGATTACCTACATAATTTTAAATTTACAAATTCAAGTCAATGTCAAATACTAAATAGAGATGTCACGACCTCCCTCCTCCTGTTTTCAGTCTCTCGACAGTGCAGTTGGTGAATGTCACACCGTCCCTCGAATGGGACGTTAAGCCGTTGGCCCCCTTTAGTATCTTTCATCAGGAGTAGGCTACTTGCCGATACCGAGTTTCCTCTCCTCTTTATTACATTCTCACTTGTGCAATTTCATTCCGTTGAGTGCATAGCATCAATGATCTGTCCTTATCTCTGTTCTCTTGACCTTCACGTCGCAGAGGACAGAGTCTCAGCGACAACGGACGTTCACCGAAGAGATTGTGAGCTTCAACGACCCGCCGGCAGAAGGCAACGAGGATGCGGCGACGAGATGCCGCTTCCGATGTTCCGAGCACTCCGAGAGCTTCCAGATACAACTGCTCAGGTAACTTGCTAACATCGTCTTTTGTTCATACTCTGGCTATGAAGTTTCGATTGATGGTAGATGGGAACTGGTAGATGGTGTATGAAATGATGGAAAGGTATTCTTATTTAAATATAATTTTTATACTCTGGTTAACTATCTTTCATATTACTGCTTTCTGTAATTATTTTGTTTTATTTTAACATCTTTTTCAGATTTCTTGTAATGTGTAAGGATATAAGGTGATAGGTAGAAGATTTTTAATCCAAGCTACTTTGGAATGGCATTTGACATTTTCCTTCCTTCATCAGACTCAGGTTTAAGAAAATGTCAAATTGTTGACTGCTAAACTAGGTAGGGTCACATTCAAAAGAAGCCGGTCAAATCCCCATGTTGGTATACGGAAAACCGGTATAGGAATATTGAATGTGGCTGTACATAAATCAATGTTTCGATGAAACCAATGGTCCAATGTTCCTAGAAATCATAAGGTAACCAATCAGTGTAGAATTGAATCTTTTGTAAAAAATTGGCCTGATCCGATACTTTGTTTGACCTGTAATGAATACAGAGCAAACAAATAAACAGAGATTCTAGTCATAAGTTTCAAGTAAAGACACTCGCTCCGCTTTCTTTAATCCCCATGTTCCACTGACCGGTGTGTTTGCTTCAGACTGCTGCTGGCGCTGATCATGTTGGAGCACCAAGTCAACTTGCAGAAGGGCGACAGCAACAGCGACGCGACCAAGGAGGCGCCGAGCAGCGCGACCGGCGAGTCGCAGCTGAGATACGTTGCTGGCGTCGCCATCCCCCACCAGCCTATGTTCCTGGCGTCGGTGCTCACGGCGCTCGAGCTGCCACACGCCAGGTAATACATTTCATTGTTCCACACGCACGTGTGGCAGAGAAGATTGTGAGAAGAATCTGAAAAATCAGATTCTTCATCTAAGAAGTAGATGAAGATGAAGAGTGTGATGTGTCAGGACCGGCCACCCGACATCACTGAAGTGAAGGCCGAAGATTGACGGTGGAATTCCACCCCCGACCCGACATTTGTTGGAAACGGGCAACAGATATTTATTATAATCTTAACGTAGCTATTACAAATTTAAAATCGAGCATCGTAACACTAACAAAACTAGAGTACATCAAGTATACCTACAGTCTGGACAGCGTATATCTGAACTCTCACCAGCCGGAGCCACTCGTCAGTTGTTCTGTTAGTCCGAGAAAGACTTCATTGTGCGCTCACCTTGCAATGTAGTCATTCTCAGCCTAACAGAACAACTGACGAGCAGCGCATTCTGTTGAGAGTTCAGACATACGTTGCCTCGACTGTACAATCTTTTTTCTCTGCTCGAAGCGTTAAATATTACTATTTAATGCCTATTTTTGTATTTAACGTCTTGAGGGTAATGTACTATTATGTGTGGGTGGGGCAGAATGTTGTTCAGAACTTCTCATCATTTAAACTGTGGGATACTGCTCTATATTTTGAGATTTTGTTAGGTATGTACTGTAAAGCCAATACCGAATGACAAATCTTTGAATAACCGCATGTATGCCTCCATCTGAAGTATTACGCTCATGAAGATAACATGGCTCCGAAATTATTTCAGACCAAGATGATATCGTTTCGGTTAAAACACAGGCAGTATCTATGGGTTTTGTTGAGAAGTTTATGATCTCGCATCTTACGTTGAGAACTGTTCACCATGCCTCATGACTGTGTTACAGACATCTGCACCAGCATTGGACCACGCTGGTGACCTCCTCGCTGCCCTACATGGGCCCCTCGTTGACCCGGGTCGTGGTGCGAGTGGTCACTCAGCTGTGCTTCAACATCGAGCAGCTGGCCGAGTGCTACAGGCCACGGCCCAACAGGTGGGACACAACTCTCTTCCTTCTACTTAACTGTTACTGATTCATTTTCAAATGCCAGGAGCAGACTTATGCTTTGTGATGACTGATTAGAGATGTTCTTCTTATTGATAATGTTTATCTTAACTCATTAGTACTTATGTGGAACATGTATACTTTCTGCATGCATGTTAAGTGTGTGACTGGCTTGCAAATTAAGTGTTAACTTTATGTTGATAATAATAATTAGAGGTGGGCCGATTCCGATTCCGATTCTCGCGATTCCACCGATTCCAGTGGAATCGGAAGAATCGGGATTCTCCGATTCCTGTCCATATTTAGCGATTCCGATTCTTTTTGAAAATCCCGCCCTTTTAGCTTGATATTTTAGGTTAAAAACATCGCCAAAGCACAGTTCCTAGTATTACTACTTACTTTCCAACAAAATTAAAGATCTAACACATTAAAAATACATTAAATGTCGTTTTCTTACCACTTTTTTGATTTTTTAATTACTTACCTGAGGGCAAAATACAAAGGGTGATATATACAGTGAGGTTTGTAGGCATTTGTGAAGAATCGGAATCGGAATCGCAAGAATCGGAGCTAAGAATTGGTATCGGAATCGGAATCGTGAAATTTTGGAATCGGCCCATCTCTAATAATAATCAATCCCTGGTTCCAATTTAATGGGTCGGGATAGGTATTCCCATAGGGCCGCAGGACTCCTGGAAACCGGCTGGCCAGGCCTGGCGTTTCCTTCTCATCTTCCTCCTCTTCTTCCACTTTTATTTGGCGTTGATAGTAAGGTTAATTATTTAGGTAGTTTGCATGTTCTGTTTAATAAAATTTCAAAAATGCTAGTAATACAATTTTCTTTCATCTTGGAAAATCAAGTGCTATGGCCTTGCAACTTTGGTTATTTAATGGTGTTTTCCACGGCTGCACTGGGCCGCACTAGGTTCGTAGCCTGTTTAAAACTTATGGTGAGTTTTGTATGGTGACGTAACTTCAGTGCAAACCTAGTACAGCCAGTGTGGCCAGTGGAAAACACTACACTGGTTAGTGGACAAACAGACAATAGGTATCCAGTTGACGCGAATTCCAAATTCAAAATAATTCACAAACTTCCATTAACTTTCAATAATAAATAAATCTATTTGCTGGCTCCATCGCAATGGGTAACAACACTATGGCCGCAGGACTCCTGGAAACCGGCTGCCATGCCTGGCGTCTCCTCATCTTCCTCCACTTCCACTGGTCAACAAACTGCCTCCACCTTTTTCTGTCCACCCACAGTCTGTCAGCCTCCACCTCACTCCAACTTCCTCCTCTCTCAACACATCCTCTTTAATAACTCCTTACTATCTTTCAATAGTTAATTTAATCCAAAGTTGGTCCTACCCGGCCTTAGCAATGCTGAAGAAGTGCACTATGTCTAATAAACGACGTGTTGCAGCATGCTGAGCTGCTGCCTGCAGTGCGACTACACTCTGACGCAGCTGGAGGCGCTGACCGTGCTGTGTCACTTCTGTCTGCTCGACTCATCCCAGCAGCAGTCGGTGTTCGGACAGCCGACGTCGGCGGGCGCGTCGCTCATCAGCGGAGCCAACCCCGGCCAGATCTTCAACAACCTCATCCACGTGTTCGTGCCCACGCCGCTGGCCCAGGTAGGACATCAAACATCAACGCACTGTTCGCAGGAGTTTGTAATAGGTACTTGTTCTGGGTCACGGGACATGAGAGTATCATGTTGGGTATCACCAATACACATGTTTATGGAGGACTCGTAGAGATGTTTTCTTCCGGAAGAATATAGATCAGAAAATGTTCCGCTTTTTGTCGTTGTTTATACAATAGTGAACTCTCTCTAGTTTTAGCATGAATTAAAAGCGTGAAATATTGAAGAAATTCATTGTCTAGGATGTAGACAAACAAGAAATGATTGTTGTGGATGAATTGTCATCAAGGAATCTTTATTCAATGAATGAATAAACATTGAGCATCGAAGGACCTCTAACATCAAAAGGGCTATATAAACACATACATACACATAATGTTATCATTCTGGATCTGCTCGCAATAACATTGCTGTCTACGTCATCAGCGTTTCAATCAACTCCCTCTGATTTTGCGGCGTAAATGCTAGTTGATATTTCAATGCGAGAGTTATCATTAAAAACTTCGGACTACAAAAGTAAAACAAATGGTTCTATTGATAATGTATTGCAGTCTAGCTTTTTGTTATAGAAAGAGCAATTGCAATTGCATGTTTGTGGCATGCTGTCACTTTTTCAATAATTTTTATTTATTTTTTGTCTGTGGCTTAACGTCGCACTGTTCTGCAGCGAGGCTAATGGCGACGGATGAATGATTTATGATGATGATTGAGAGATGATGGTGAAGAGTAGGAAAGGATCGAAGGTGGGAAGGAGGCGGTCGTGGCCTATTAGTAGGCTGGGTAGTAGGGTACCTTCCCAGCATTTGCCTGTCGACTGAGGGAATACCACGAAAAACCCCAGTCAGGAAGGACAGCCGCGGGAATCGAACCCGTGGCCTCCGGAATACAAGTTCAGAGCACTACCACTCACCCAACCTGTTCCGTTATTTTTTTAGTCAATTATCACCACTTGCCACTGAATTTTATTGGCAGGAACACTGTATTATTTTAATAAATAAGATGATTACTTTCACTCTTTTCTGCTGAGGTAAATATTTAGTTTCAATAGAATGAAAAATTTTGCTGAAAAGTACCATCGGATGTGAAATGTGGAGAAAGTTGAACCCCCTATGAAAGCACTGCCTTGCATATGAATGGATGTATATGTTCACAATTGACGTCGTTCAATCGCTGCGTCGGAATGTACAAACTGATGCAGTCCTCATTGCCATTGAAGTTGTTAGGTTCACCATCTTGCCATTTTACACTGCCATCATACAGGTTGTCTGAAAAGATATAGTTTTATTGACCAATTTATTTCGAACAGTGCAAATACGCGGTAGTACTTACTTTATCCTGCAATACTAATATGTAGAGCCAGTTTTAAATGGTGATGCGCGAATTCGCGAATTGTTCTGATTGCACTATTTTCTTCTACTAAAATCCATTTCATTGTGTATAGATCCCAAATCTACCATTTTTACATCGCGAAAAAAAACGAAATCCAACCCTGATCGCGATATTCAACATTTTCCGCGAAATGACCACGAAATAAAGGTTTTCTATTCAAATTACTGCTTTTATTCCCCTAACAGGTCAGACAACAACAAACGAAACCAGTTTCTTTCCATGTGCTACTCACTCGACCCCCTCCCCCTCGCCAGACACTTTGCTACCCACCCTCAAAGTGAACCAGACCAGTCTAACCAGTTGATGATGCCTCCAGGCTGCTTTGTTTTGCGCCCCCATCTGTTCAAGGTCGACCAGTTTTCCCAACCCCCTTCCACCCTCAACCAGTCGCAACTATTCATCAATAGTCTACTTACACAGAAGGATATTTTGGAACAATTACTGCACTGAAAATTGTTGGATTGGGAAAGAAAATATCTTGTCAAACTCAGGGTTGGGTCAGTAGAATATTCCGCGTAGAAAATGGGTATTCTACGCGTATTTTCTACCGTAGAATATGTAATGTAGAATATTGATGTAGATGACATATTCTACATGTAGAATATTATTTTTAAGAAAAACATATTAAATTGGTTTACAATGATCACAATTTAAATGATGAATGAATAACAGCTTTTTACTTTACTATGAAGTACCTAGTACATAACAACTCAACCAAATTATTGATACGAGAGAGACAAACTTCTAAATTTAACATTAACATAAAAACGCACAGTGATACTCAATCATCTCATTGGGACTTTGGTAGTTGCTTGCTGTAATGCTGGATGCTGTAATCTAGATTCAATTAACCAAACATGAAGAATATGCCCACAACTTTTAAGTAGAAATTACGTTCCTTTCTACATGGTTATGTCTCTTCAATTAGAAATTATTTTGAAATGTTGTTTTAATTTCAATTTTTTACAATCTTGCTAGGTAATGGCTTTTCCTGCAATACATATTCAAATCATTGAGTGTTCCCTATTGCAGAATTGTAGGGGAAGTGTGCTTTGAATAGGCTTATTAATTAAGAGGTAGTATTGCTCTCTAATTAGCCAAAATTAAGGTTGTGACCGTTTCATACAAGATAGAATATGAGTAGAATTAATAGAAAAGATTTGAACTCGACCGCTGTATATAAGTATAAGTTATATAAGTTTGGCCATGAATTTCATTTGTTTCTGGTGTCTATCTCAATAATTTACATAAAACCTTGCCATGCAATAGGTTTAATAAGAACAGTGTCATGCAATTTTATTGATAAGTTGATAATTGCGGGATTTATATTCATGTTGACGTTATCATTCAATGGACTCGGAGTCAGATCTAGTCGATTCTAATCTGTTATAAGAAAGTTACATGAAGTTTTGAAGTATTGAAAATAGGGCAACTAATAAGGTAAAATAATATATTTTGGTCTTTGCCAACTTTTCCAAATTTTACCAATGTCAATCCACTGGCGATTAAAAAAATATTCTACAATAATATTCTACATTTTCTACATATTCTACGTGTTATTCTACGTGTATGTAGAAAATTAATATTCTACGCGTAATGACCCAACCCTGACTCAAACTATACATTTTGCGTCATGAAATTTTAAATATTATGTGTCATCTATACTAGTACAGAGAAAATGTGGGTTGGGGAAAAGACCAGTGTTGAATCCAGGCATACCTCGGGGGGGGCACTGCCCCCCCCCGAGGTATGCATGTGCCTTCCCGGCACAAATACCTATTCAAAATACTTTCAAAATAATATGTGAAAAAAACACGTAAAAATAGACGGATCATGACTAAAACCTTCCAAAACGGTTAGAATTGAGTTAAAATTCCAAAAATTTTCCGGGGCTATGCGCCCCGGACATGTATATCCTGATAACTTCAATAAATTTACCTATTCTTAAATCTCTTAGAACATTTTTTGGATATTTTGCAATTTATAATTCCCCAAAATAGCTATACACTGTGATTCAAATTGTACCTAAACGAATGACCTTGATCAAAAATAATTTTCTCTATGCCCCCGAACCCCCTGTTTTCCACTGTGACTTTTCAAAATATATTACGTACAATAATTGCTTTGTGCTTTGTACAACTACAAGCATATTCATAAATTAACTCTACCCCCCCCCCCCCCCCCCCCGAAACACCAACATCCAAAAGGTACCCCAAAAATATGCCACCCCCAACTATTCAAGTGCCCCTCCCGAGAAAAATGTCTGGATTCAACACTGGAAAAGACAGTACAGAGCATTAAAGACGCCATTCTAGACAAGCCTATTTCAGTGATAATAGTGCATGACCAATCCATTCCAATCCCTCCTCAAAAGTGGCATACATGTTTTTCATCTAATTATGGTTTCTGGGGGCTATTACAATGTGTTTTATAACCAATTTAATATCACCACAAAATCGCGAAATCCCTCTTCCAGAAAAAACACAAAAAACGAAATTGATGATTTTAAAAACGATTTTTAAGAAATAAAATCACCATTTAAAACTGGCTCTACTAATATGGAATACTTTTCTTTGGAATTTCCAAAACAATCCAAACTAAACGCTTTATAATGTTACAGTTTTCTACAACATAGACATAATGTAGACATAATGTACTAATATCTGTAGGTTAGGTTCTAATAAATAATAAATTTATGTTTTGGTCCCCTTTTGGCACCTTCTGCTGGACAACTTGGTCAAAGTAAAACAATATTTGAAAGAAACGGAATGTCTGAGTCTGATCAAGTTTTGGCGGCATCATCCAATGAATATGCTAACGTGTCATCTAGCTCTAGTAGTTGAGCTCTGATTTCATTGGTAATAACAAGAATTGATTGTCAAGGAACCTGACCAGCAACCAATCCGTTTCGTTCATATACTGTTTTTCTTTGGCCATGTGTACCTATTGATTATTTGGGACTATTATATAAATATGAGTCATAAAGCTTGGGATGTTGAGTAAATGGCTGTGTTTGTTGTTTACAATTGTGGACAGATTGGCTAGAGAATAGAAGAACATTTGACTTACCAAAGACATCGACATAATATCCTTCAAGATACAAGTCATGGAATCCTATGTAGACGTAATTGTTTTCCATCGAAGAATCGTAAATTTTAACAACTGCTTTGGTCACTGCTTCTGTCTCGGCTTGTGATTTTAAAACAGCCAAATGTGCACCTTCGTCGTTGCAAGTTTTCCATGCGTTGCCAAATGTCTTCTTATTAGAGTGGAACTTAAAGAACCCAAAGTCATTGACTCGAGTGTAGTCGAAAGGAGTATCAAACAGCGTCTGGACGATAACTGTGGAATAAAAAATCTGTCAATTCACACAAACGTTTCAAACTGCCAAGTTTCCTGATAGTATTCATAAAAGCTAATCCAAAAACTCCCATTTGAACTTAAAATAAGCTGATTGAGCTCGAAACTTTGCATCAACAAGATGAAAAAAAAACAGCCATGGGAACTTTGTACTTTAAAATGTGCTATCCTATGGTGTAGTTATAAATCTAAACCATAATTTTTACAATTTTCATCTGACAAAAGAAACTAGATTAAATTGTGTCAGTGTTAAAAACGCTTTCAAAAGTCGTTGCAATTTCTACTACATAGTTTTATTTACCTTGGGACGTTGCGGACGTTGCTTGATACATATCGAGTAGACTCTGCTTTGTGACGCGAGTGAAAGCAGTGTAATGATCGGCGTAGCAGTCTCCTTGAAAGTTCGAAGGACGGAAAGCTAGACTGACGACTCCACGTATAATATACTTGTCATCGCTGCCAGGTACGGGAAACACGAATCCTCCGCCCGAATCTCCTTTACAAAGTGATATGTTCTTGTTGATGTATCCTCCGCATATCTTCTCATTTGTAGCGTACTTTTTCAATGTTGACCCGACAGAGTTTCGGCAAGTTGAGATGTCAATGTATGGGAGATTGACCATCTGTAGGAGGCTGCTCGACAGTCCACTCTCTGTTTTACCCCAACCTGCCACCTAAAAATGATATTTATTTAATAATTTTTTTTAATTTGTTTAATTTAAACAAATTAACCCGACATTGTGTTGGAAACGGGAGACAGATATTTATTATAATTTAAAATGATGAACAAAGGACATAATTCAAAAAGATGCATCTAAACTAATGTACTGCTATGTCTATCCATGATGTGCATTATTATATGTATTATTATTATTTGAACCACTTGCAAGTTTCACTCTGACTAATATTTGTAATTGAAACTGTAGGCTCGTAGCAATATAAAATTAAAAAGCAACTAAACTGCGAATGGTGAGTCTTAAGGTTTAAATAATTATGAAAGTGAAACATTGACAGGTTTCAAACATCATGAATGAACATCTTTAATCTGTAATTGGTCTTACGTACCAAGCCCTCTCTCCCAGCTGCTAGCTGCGTCGACGTCCATTCGTCTTTGAAATCCAACTCCACGGGTTTAACAAAAGCCGTTATCTGCATTGGATTGTCCAAGATGAAGAGCGCGATATCGTTGAGAAAGATATCGGGTACAAAGTGAGGATGAACGACGATCTCTTGAACGTTCCGAACTTGTCGTCCTCTCTCTTCGCTGTTGAAAGATCGCTCCAGGGCTCCGGCCACCACTCGGTACGATGTAGCACTGCGGATGTATGTGCAGTGGGCAGCTAGGAACAATTTTTTTTTTTTAATTGTAAGAACACAATTTCTTTATTTTTATTTGACTAAACAGTATGCCCTTTCTCTTACCCTCTGGAAATAACATGCAGAGAACTCAAGGTAATTGTGTTTCAGATTATTAATCAGTAAAACAGAATATAAACTATAAATCAATTTTGTGTATACCACCAGGGTACTATTACTAAAAATCAACATGCAGATGAACTAGATATAGTACAGTCAGTTAGGTAAAAAATTAGGGGTTTGATGATAAACATGTAAAAATTTCACCATATACTCAGAAAAACTAGCTTATCAACATAGGCTACGGTGCATATCAAATTTTTTCATATTTTGGGGGGTAGGGGGGGGTCAAATTTTAACTTTCAATATTAGAATAAAAATGGCGGAGTTGGTGATAGCAACTCAAAACTTTCACAAATCCTCATTAAACTCATCTCATAATAATGTGCCTTTAAGCATGAAAATATACTCATTATTTTGGGGGGGGGTAGACGATATTTTTAATTGTTGGCATACAAATGAGGGGTTTGATGATAAACCCGTAAAAATTTTACCCCATACTCAGCAAAACAAGCTCATTAACACAGGCTACGGTGCATGTCAAATTTTATCATATTTGGGGGGGTAGGGGGGGGTTTAATTTTGATTTTCAATATTAGAATAAAAATGGCGGAGTTAATGATAGAAATCTATTAAGTTTACAAAATACTCTATATACTCATATTATAATAATGGGTCATTATGAATGAAAATAAATTCAATATTTTGGAGAGGAGGGGGGTAGACGATATTTTTAATTGTTGTCATAAACACCAGGAGTTAGATAACAATTTTGAAAAAATGTCACCATGTACTCAGAAAAACTAGCTTATCAACATAGGCTACGGTGCATATCGAATAAGTTTGTATTTGGGGGGTGGGGTGGGTCAAATTTTGATTTTCAATATTAGAATAAAAATGGCGGAGTTAATGATGGAAACATAAAATATTTACAAAACTCGTTTAACTTATCTTATAATAATCGGCCCTTGTTCATGAAATTTTTTTATGTTTCCGCCATTTTTATTATAATATTGAAAATAAAAATTGGCCCCCCATACCCCCCCCCCCTCCCAAATATGTAAAAATTTGATATGCACCTTAGCCTTTGTTAATGAGCTAGTTTTGCTGAGTTTGTGGTGAAATTTTTACGGGATTATCATAATACCCCTCATTTGTATGCCAACAATAAAAAATATCGTTTACATCCCCTCCCCCCCAAAATATTTAAAAAAAAATCATTCAAAATGGCCCATTATTATAAGATGAGTATATAGAGTATTTTGTAAAAGTTTTGAGTTTCTATCACTAAATCCGCCATTTTTATTCTAATATTGAAAATCAAAAATTAACCTTCCCTACCCCCCCAAATATGAAACAATTCAATGTGCACCGTAGCCTATATTAATGAACCTGTTTTGCTGAGTATGGGGTAAAATTTTTACGGGTTTATCATCAAACCCCTAATTTGTATGCCAACAATTAAAAATATCGTCTATCCCCCCTCCCCCCAAAAATATTGAAAAAAATCTCATGCACAATAGCCTATTATTATAAAATGACTTTAAAGAGGATTTTGTGAAAGTTTTGAGTTTCTATCACCAACTCCGCCATTTTTATTATAATATTGAAAATAAAAATTTGACCCCCCATACTCCCCCAAATATGAAAAAATGTGATATGCACCGTAGCCTATGTTGATAAGCTAGTTTTGCTGAGTATATGGTGACATTTTTACAAATCTATCATCAAACCCCTAGTGTTTATGTTAACAATTAAAAATATCGTCTACCCCCCCTCCCCCCAAAAATAATGAGTATATTTTCATGCACAAAGGCACATTATTATAAGATGAGTTTAATGAGGATTTTGTGAAAGTTTTGAGTTGCTATCACCAACTCCGCCATTTTTATTCTAACATTGAAAGTTACATTTTGACCCCCCCCTACCCCCCCAAATATGAAAAAATTTGATATGCACCGTAGCCTATGTTGATAAGCTAGTTTTTCTGAGAATACGGTGTAATTTGTACAGCTTTATCATCAAACCCCTAATTGTGACCTAAAATCGATCTAACTGACTGTACTAATAGTAATGAATCTTTAGTGAAAAATTTACATTCTTTGACCTGTGTAATATTAAAAGAACAAAAATCGTACAGAGATTCGTGCTATTTGTTTAGAATGAAAGCGCTCACTCCGCTCTCTTGGTTACCTGTGACAACAACTCGCGTCGTTATCAGCGATCCACCACACTTCTGATCGAACGGCAACACCGCCACTCTCCTGTATATTCCGACATGCCACGGGAACTGCCCCTTGCCGGCATTCCTTCCTCCGTATATCAGCCCCTCGCCTTCTTGCTCAAGGTTTGCTTGAAGAGAACAAGAATCTGTCAATTGTTATCTTGTTTGAAGTTGATAATAGATGGAAATAATGCTCACCTTTTATCCCACCTGAACCTGATAATATAATAGCACATTGTAGGACAGTGTGATAATAATGAAACATTGTTTTTTGTAGGTACTTCTTTCTAATGCTGATGGATTAGTTTAAGTATTTAAAACACTACCAATTTAATCTTTCTTTGATATTGGATTCGTATTATCTACAATAGGGTCAAGGTTATTCATGTTGAAATATTTTGTACTCGTGCCAAATTAGTTTGATTATTTATTAATAATAAATATCGTGACCCTGCTTCCAACTATTGTCGGGTCAGGGGGTGGGATGATCCCACCAATGTTCTAGGGCAGCGGTCGCCAACCGGTGGTCCGCGGACCACTGGTGGTCCGCGAGAAAATTTTGGTGATCCGCAGAGAAATTTGGAAGTTAACTTTTAAGTCTCCATGCAATTTATTTAATTTATAAAAATGGCAATTCAATACAAATGTACTTAATTTGGATATGTTTCAATACGTATAATAATGCCTTTAATGCCAAACCTATAAGAGTCATTTTAACCGCTTTTTCTGGAAAAAAAAGTTGGCTGAAATAGCGTAGAAACGCGCCAAATGACTTCCTGAAAACGAAAAATTTCCGGGGCTAAGCGCCCCGGACCCGCTTGAGGCTGGGGGGCCCTCCCCCCAGGCCCCCATTGTCTCCCTCACCAATCGTATTTCCTGTCATACGTATTTTACGCGCCTAAGTGGTCTGCGAGATATCAAATTGTCATATAAGTGGTCCGCGAGGTCCAAAAGGTTGGCGACCGCTGTTCTAGGGCACTTGTGATCTCAGAACCGACTTGCCAAGTCCGACACTCCACACTTCTTCAATCTCCTCTTCCACTTCTTCAGGCTCCTCTCTTTCCACCAGTTCCCTCCATCTCTCTCTGTCTTCCCACCACTTCTCTGTTGTAATTACTCCCCAACACTCTCCTCTTTCTTCTGCGGCTGCCTCTATTCCGTTCATCCCTTTAGTTCTAGGTCTTCCTGCCTTTCTTCTGCCACCCATGGCTGCACGCTCTGCCTCTCTATATGGTATCCTCTCTTCTCCCATCCTCTTCATATGTCCGTACCATCTTAGCCTCTCTATTCCAAGCTTAAATCTAAGAGACTCCACTTCTTGGTCCTTTCTAATCTTTGCACTCCTCACCTTGTCCATCTTCGTCACCCCTGCCACACTTCTCAGGAACTTCATTTCCGCAGCCTGCATTTTCATTTCTTCCTTCCCTCCCATTGGCCAAGTTACTGCTGCATATGTTAAGATTGGTACATAGTAGGTTTTGTACAGCTATATCTTACACCTCTGGGGCACATCTTCATTCCACAGTAGCTTCCTTACACTCTGGAAAACACTTCTGCTGCTCTCACCCTCCTCTTGATCTCCTTGTCCACCTTTCCATCCTTTGCCAATACACTGCCTAGATATTTAAACTCGTCTTTTTCTGTCAGTTCCTCTCCTCCCATCTGCATCCGGCACCGTGTCTTCTGTTGCCTTTCCATAACCATGGTTTCGCTTTTTTATCTACTGATTTCTAGTCCATATTTTGCTGTCACTTCTTCCCACCTGTTGAGTTTCTCTTGCAACTCTTCCTCGGTCTCTGCCCACACAAGAACATCGTCTGCATATATGAGTGTGCGGGTGTCCTCTTGGTAATCCGGCTCGACCTCTCTCAGCATCTCATCCATTACCACTGTAAATAATGTTGGTGACAGTACACTCCCTTGCTTCAGTCCCTCCCTCACTTCGAACCAGTCCGTTTTTCCCACTCCCGTCTGCACGCAGCTACTGTTTTTCTTATACATACTTTGAATTCTTTGTAACACTCCACTGTCCACACCTTTCTTCTCTAGGCACCGCCACACTTCTTCTCTTGGCATTCTGTCGTACGCCTTTACCAGGTCCAGAAATATCATTCTCATCCCGCTCCCTTTCTCCCATCGGTCTTCCATGATCTGTCTTACTGCAAAGATGAAGTCAGTTGTTGAACGTCCTCTTCTAAAACCGTACTGTTCTTCTCTTAGTTTACTCTCAATACTCTCAGCCACCCTCCTCTCATTGATCTTTTCATACAATTTAGCAGTTTGGCACATCAAAGTTACTCCCCAGTAGTTGCAGCAGCGCTTTCTGTCCCCTTTCTTAATGATAGGAATAAGTATTCCCTTCCCCCAATCTTCTGGAACATCACACTGGGTCCATGCTGCTTCAATTACCCGGCAGAGCCACTCAATTCCCTTTTGCCCTGACGCTTTCAGCATCTCGATACTTACTTTGTCCATTCCCGGGGCTTTTCCATTCTTCTTCTTCTTCAGCATTTCTACCACTTCCACCTGTCCTGGTATTTCACACGCAACCCCCTCGCTTTCCTCTGATTATTTATTATCTTTATTATTAATTACAAAGTATATTGTCTTTGTTTTAGTTACCACTCAAACAGGATATTTGTTGCTCTACTTGGTAAATAAGACAAAGAACTGTAAGACAGATGGCAAGGTAAATCAAGGAAGATGGAAGTTCATGATGCAAGTCGAGAGGACTCAAATGAGGAGCGCGAATATAACTTGACCGTCTGTGATCTAGGAAGTATCTTGGATCTATCTGAAGTTTTTCAGGTGGAGATGGCTGTTCGTGGTAGACATTGATCTGGTTGAGCAGGAAAGATGCAGTTATCTTGTCGATGAACTACTAAACCGTAGCTTTGCATAAGACCGAATGTAATTCAGAGCACTGGACGTCGTTGAGTCCTCGGGTTGAAACTCTGACCACAACGCAGTTCTCGTTGGCTCCAACTATATTATTAGGCTCTCCACTGTCCCATTTTGTTCTGTTTCTAAAAGGTTTCCCTGCAAATAAAATAATACATCAGCATTGAGGCAACGTTGAGCCAAACGTTATTGAATATTGATTATTGAAACCATAGCCAACTGACATTTCGTGGATGAAAACACCACATCAGCCTTCTCCAATCGCGTATTTTCTAGGATTCAATTTTTGTATTAGTGTTTGGCTTTTTCCGCAAATAGCGCTAGGTACCGACGCCGCCGTTTTTTACCAACAGATGGCATCATCAAAGTTGATTGGTCCTGAAGTTTCATCTTACGTATGAATAAAAATAATCAATGCAATGGACGGCAAGTGAAAAAGATTTGTTTTGGAGAGAAAATCTAGTACCTATAATAAGCAAATAAATCAAGTTATAAATGCACCTGTACATACCCAGTCTTACATATAATAAATTTAATATATTTAATAACACATGTTTTTGTCTACACACGTTTGTAATCCTTTTTTATTCACTTTGACAGTCAGAACTTCGTTTGACAGTTGATGATGGAAACAAAACGCACAGCTAGAAAATCACGTTTCAAGTGTGCCGTGATCAGAAACGCGATTTGTTTTTGTAGTTCTTTTTGAAGAGTAATCTCTGTGTAAATGATTTGTTTAGTTTAAATTATCTGTTATGAAACATTATTGATATGCAATTAATAAAAGTATCATCAATATTAAGCTGCAATTATGAGTTTGCGCCCGTCGAAAGCAAGTGTGGATTGTTTTATAAGGTGAGGTTAAGACATGACAGTAAAAGCACGTTGGTAAAAGTGGCAATGAACGTATACAAAATAATTTGTCAACGTCTAAATTTTGCCCACCCAACAAAAGGACGGTAGGTGGCGCCCTCGGGATCCTGCTTTACCATTGGAAATGGGTTCTTTGGAGAAGGCTGATGTGGTGTTTTCATCCACGATATGTCAGTTGGCTATGATTGAAACAATAGAAGGATTGCATTAAATACAATTGGAATTTTTTCCAAATATATAATATATTTGTGTCAAATTTGAGCTTGATCAGAGGAACAGTCTGACAACCTACCTGTACCGTATAGAAAATTCTAAATATTTTAACAGGAGTTGCTTGAACCATTTTTAGGTAACTTGAAATTAGTTTACCACCTCATATAATATAGGTAATCGTGCCATTAGATCCATGGGCAAGGATTATCATGGGCCTTGCTATATTTTGAAGAACTATTATACCTGTGACCTTTAAAGGTTTGAAAGCCATTCATTTTCTGTTGTACCTACTTACCGAAGATATCAACAAATTGACCTTCAGCATACAAGTCATGTACTCCAATGTAAAAGCCGGGTTTGGCATCGGGATGGCCAATGACAATGGCTCTAGTGACAGCGTCCACTTCTGCGTCCGAGTCAAAGACTGCCAAGTTAGCTCCTTCATTCAGACAAGTCGTCCACGCTTCTCCGAACATCGTCTCGGAATGCAGCTTGTAGAACCCGTAGCCTGGGACTTGAGTGTAGTCTGCCGGTATTCCAAGCACTGGCGACAATATACCTGGGAAATTAAAACTAATTATTCATTCAGGTCATAAGTTTTGTTTTTCTTTTCTTTCGTAAAGGACAGCTATCACTGATTTTTATTTTCTTTCGATATATTTTTTTGGGGGGAGGGGGGATTTTTTTTGTTACTTCTCCTCTTGCCCTGACTTGGCCCAGAGCAACGTCAACTTCTTCAAACTTTTTCGAATTTCCTCTGTGGACAGCGTTTTGATGACGGGGACTGATATTGTTGTGATCCTTGATCATTATTGTCATCGAAACATCGACATCAAAACGCTGTCCGCCGAGGAACTATTGAAGCCCCATTGTTGAATTAACGTACTGCGTAATGTAGCTGACATTGCTTGATACATATCGAGTAGACTTTGCTTTGTGACACGAGTGAAAGCAGTGTAATGATTGGCGTAGCAGTCTCCTTCAAAGTTTGTAGGCTGGAAAGCGAGACTGACGACACCACGTAGAATATACTTGTCATCGCTGCCAGGTACAGGAAACACGAATCCTCCGCCCGAATCTCCTTGGCAGAGTGATATTTTCCTGTCGATGTAACCGCCGCAGAACTTGTCGTCTGTTACGTATCTCCTGAACTCTGATGAAACCGATCTATAGCACGCCATTGTGTCGAAACAAGGAAGAGACACAGTCTGTAGCAGGCTGCTTGGTGCTCCCTCGTTGGTTATCCCCCAACCCGCCACCTGAAAAGAGTATTATTTATAAATAAAGATATAACTTGAAGTTGGCATGATACATATTATTCGTTTAAAGTAAACGACAGTGGCTAATTGCCCTTGTAAAAATTATAATTTGGTTCTGGGTAGGTATATATTCTCTTAAATTTTTTGTATTGTAAGTAGAATAAAATATTACTTATTATGAAATGTTTAGCCTTGATTTGCTGGCCAAGCTTGGCCAGCTGGCTCAGGAGTCCGAGGCCCTAGCAAGTGGTGGCCTTGGCCACCCCCCCCCCCCCCCCCCCCCCCCCCCCCGCCCAACTATGCAACCGGGCAAAGGATTATTATTATTAAACTGTATTTATTGACATCAGTCAAATGGTAATTGACAGAGTTTGAAAAGGTAAACCAATAAATATGTGTATCATATTTCTTTCTCTGAGATACAGAAATGAATTGTCTGTTAACTTACTACTCCCTCCTGGCTAGTCCCAAGCTGGACCCTTACCTAATATCGCGAAATAATGGTGCTACGATGGTGCTGAGTTCAAGGTCGGTGCTACTACGGGTTATTAAGATAGGTAGCACCGTACTTACTAGCACCGTCCTACCATTTCGCGATATTAGGTAAGGGTCCTGTGTTGCAGGCCATTTATCTGTCAAATCCACACTGACAGGTTTCACAAGAGACGTTATTTCCATTGCACCTGACAAGATAAAGAGTGCAATGTCGTTTTGAAAGATTTCCATTGCGTAGCTAGGATGAACTGCTATGTCTTGAACCTTTCGAACTTGTCTTCCGCTTTCTTCGCTGTTGAAAGACCGCTCCAGGGTTCCGGCCACCACTCGATAGGATCCAAGATTTTGCAGCTGTCCAACGTAACAGTGGCTGGCTAAACGTAGTGAACAAAATTTATGTTGAATTTTACAATTTTATTGTATTTTATAATAGGTATAAGTATAATTAATTGGTAGTGGTACAAATGGTTTTCAAGTTAAAACCATTTTCACTCTTTTTCTTTTAAAAACAATAATTTACCTAAAGCTGGGTTCCCATACTTCGCATCGAATTCGCTTCCGGTTCGCTTCGCTTTCGCAAAATGGCTACCTTTTATCAAAGGAAATCGTCCATGTTTACATTCGCATGTTCCCGTGTTTCGGTTTCGTTAAAGTTGAGCCAATTTTAACTTTGACGAAACCGAAACGAAACCGAAACAAGTGAACATGCGAATGTAAACATGGACGATTTCCTTTCGTAAAAGGTAGCCATTTTGCGAAAGCGAAGCGAACCGGAAGCGATTTCGATGCGAAGTATGGGAACCCAGCTTAAGTCTTATTAGTTAGGTACTAAACATACTTTTAAAAATAGTTTGTACACTTTCGAAATAAACTTGTTTATCACGGTAGAATGATGTATCTCTCAAAAATAAAAAAAAATAAACTCATTGTGGAAAGTGCATTCCCTCAGTCCTCCAGCGACTCCTTTTTTGGCTCTTTTGGCACGGACCTCTGTTTTTTTTTTGTTTTTGTTTTTGTTTTTTTGTTGTTACTGACGATATACAGGTCAGAGTTTTTCTTCGATCAAGCTGAAATTTTGCACACGTGTTCGGACATTCTCTGGGCGTTGCAGACCCTAATTTTTTTGAAATTCATTCATTGGTTAAAATTTAACTAAACATCTCCTGATAGGTTGAAAAATGAAAACGGTCTTCGATAAATCTGATCAAACTCATATTTTGGCTCAGCAGGTCAGAGTTTTTCTTCGATCGGGCTGAAATTTTTCACACATGTAGAGACAACCTTTTCTGTTTGCAGACACTAATTTTTTTGAAATCCATTCATTGGTTAAAATTTAAATAAACATCTCCTGATTGGTTGTAAAATGAAAATGGTCTTCGATTAATGTGATCAAACTCATATTTTGCATGGTCAGTAAGACCAACATTGTCTCTTATTCCACAATTTTTCATCCTAATCAGTTAAGAACTAATGAATTTATTGACATTTTTAATAGCTGTCAGTAATGAAGTATCGAAATGAATGTTTTCCAGTGCCAATTGAATTGAATAAGATTTACTTTATGTACCAGGGTGCTTAGATGCCATTTTCAAGTTTCGATGAAAAGCATATACTTTATTATTTCAATTCAATATGGATGTACATATGTTTTATGCGTTGTGTACGCATTTCCTGTTGGAGAATTTGCACGTACCCGTGCTCGCTCATCAACGCGTTATTCTGAGCGTTTTTCTAGTATACCTAATAGGCACATGTTACAACATTCATTTGTGAAGAGTGGCTTTTGTGTATTTCATCATCATACCAAGAGCAAGTGTAGTTTTGAAAGTTGGGGAAGTTGTGTTGAAATAACTGAGGCCTTGGCATTCAGAGTTACTTTCCTTGATTATTTCGCTGTTAAGTTGCTAATTGCTAAAATCAACAGATAGATACCTAGTACTGTAAGTGATTATATTCTCTCTTGTCGTGTTAGTAGTTGAGTGAGCGTCTCCTTTTGGCTCTTTTGGCACGGACCTCTCTTTTTTTTTTTTTGTCTGTCGTCTGCTCGTATACAGATTGCACCGTTTATTTGATCGAACTGAAATTTTGCACACATGTCCAGACCAAATATGAGATTTGCAGACCCTAATTTTTTTTAAATCCCCTGATTGGTTTAAATTTAAAAAAAAATTATCTTTCGATTGATTGGTCCAATCAATTTGAAATTTAGCAAAATCATTGCAACCAACATTGTACCCAATCATAATACATTTCAGCCAAATCCTCCCATTGGTTCAAATTTGAACCCACTTTTCCGGTGATTTTTGTAATTTAAACTAGAACCGATTGACCGACCAACTTAAAACTTCGCATGGTTATTGGTGCCAACATTTAAGGTATTTTTGCCAATTTTCAGTTTAATCTGTAGTTATTTTCAAAAGTTTATGTCATTTTAGGGACATTTTATTCCATAATCTTGAAATATTTAGGTACTACATTTTCATCCCTGCCTTCTTTAAGCTTCTGCTCCAAGGCCTGTAGGGTAGCTAAGGGGTCCACAATTTACAGTAAAACTAGCGCATATCAAATCGGATGCAGTACGAAGGCCGAATCCTCCAATTGGTTTAAGTAGAAATAATATCTTCTGATTGGTCGACAATCAAAATGTTCCGATTAAGTTCAAATTTTGCATGGTGATCAAGACCAACATAATCTAAAATTTTACACATGTTAAGCCCAATCAGTTAAGTATTAATTGTCATTTTACGAGTTTAGTATGGGTTGTCAAAAGCTGGAAAAAGTATATAGGAAAGTCACGACACAATGGATCTGATATTCATCCAGAGTATTTATATGGAGATTGGAAAGTTGCAGAGAAAATCGTCTTGTGCCGTGTCGTTTATCGTGACTGGGGATGTTGCATGTTCTGTGCTCGCTCATCAACGCGTTACACTGAGCGTTTTCCTAGTAGTAATTTCATCAGTGATGAATTATGTGCATATATCTGTGAATTTGTGGATTATCACAAACAATGATGCCAGTAATAATTGCAAAAACCAATTGCCTTGATCAAATAATATTTGCAAATTGTGACATGTGTCATTGTCTAAGAGAATATCGTGAGTCAAATTGCAATTGATGGGAATTGATTACCTCATTCCAAAAGTGTGCATAGTAAAATCGATAAAATTGACATCAGACATTCTGCCTACTAAGGTACCGATTTGGATCATTCAAACGGTTTCATAACTGTGAAATAGGTAATGTAAACGATTACTACCAGTGACCACAACTTGAGTAGATATAAGCGATCCCCCACATATCTGCTCGAAGGGCTCCGCCTCTGTTCTTCGATATATTCCCACATGCCATGGGAACTGACCCCTTCCTGCGTCAGTACCTCCGTACACCAAAGCTATCACTTCACGTTTGTGGCGGTGCTCGTGGCCTGCTGGAAAAAGGATATTTAACAGTGATGGAATCGTAATCGATATTTGACTTACTTGTCACTTAATTGAAGGTTTAGAGTTCGATCGGGTTCGGTTTCGGATAGTGCAAATTAGGTTGGCTATCAGTCTGGTATTTTAAGGTATTTGTTTTTAAGTATTTACACCCAGTACATTTTAATTATTGAGTCAGTTCTTAATATAAAAACCATGTGCACCATGATTTGTTGAAAACTAATAGGATCAATGGTTGACTCATCTCGCCTGAATCCATATTTGTTCTTCTCTGAGTTATACAAAATACAATAATAATAATAAATGTATCATAATACATATCATAATAGATAGGCAAAATAGTTATACTATTTTATAGATAGTTTGCTCACAGCATTCAATCTAGTGGAGCGGTCGCTCCACGCCAGCCAAGTCGTACGGCGCGCGCACACTCTCATATAAAGGCTGGAGCAAACCCACTTTTACTGTAAGCATCAAAGTTGCATTTTTGGCCTACTGGATCTTAAAATTGGAAAATTCTTAATTCATGATCTCACATTGTTGCGATATATCTTAATTACGAGCTATGGCCCACCCTACAACATATACCAAATTTGGGAACAATAGGTTACGCCCTTTGCGCGCTAGAGGGCCGTGAAAACAGTGTTTTAGGGCGGTTTTCATAATAATAATAATAATAATAATAATCTCAGTAGTAGTAGTAGTAGTCTCCTGGAATCCAAATCCGGTAAACAGGCCACAGCCTAAACGGCTGAACTGATTGATCTCCCATTTTTACCACGTGTGCACTTTTGGCGTCTGTTTTAACCTTCACCCCATTAATTTTTTGTGCCGCCATATCTCGTCAACGGCTAGTCCGATCGGAACGAAATTTGCGCCAAACGATTCAGACGGTCAACTTTATGGATTATCAATAGCAACAGACTAAAATTTATGTTAACGAAACCGGAAATGACGTCATGAAATTTGAAATACATCGATTGGCATTTCGGCAACAAATTTGATCCGATTATTTTGTTATTTATGTAAGGTATGTACTTTTGATATCTCATTTGACTTATTATAAAACCAACCGGAAGCCGCCATTTTGAAACCGGAAGTGACATCATATGTCAATAACGGCTAAATAGATTTGAACGAAACCAGCGCTAAACAATTTAGACGGTCAACTTTATGTATTATCATCAATAATATTTGCAGTTTCCCATACCGGAACCGGAAATGACGTCACACATTTTAAAAATCTCACAAATTTACATTTTGATACAATAAATATACTATTTGAGACAGCTTATAATAAAATGTAATCATGTTTAAATTATAAGTCAAGGGGTCTGTGATTTCAGCAGCCATTTTGAAACCGGAAGTAACGTCATATCTTGAAAATTGGCTGACTGATCGGTATGAAACTACCGCCAAACGATTCGGAAGGTCATCTCTATGAAATAAGAACAGTCACACTAGAAATTTCCTATTAATGAGACCGGAAATGACGTCATTCAAATTTAAAAATTATTATAATCCCCTCCTATATAATGAATACATATTCAGAAAACTTAAAATGATACACATCATTTATAGATATACATTCTTTGTGGCAGTGCAGTAAGTTCAGCAGCCATTTTGAAAACCGAAGTGTTGCCATATCTCGGAACCCGGTTGACTGATAGGAATGAAACCTTTGCTATTCTTCATGAAAGATCCCCCCGACGGCTGTCACCTTATCGCGGTGGTGGGGTTTGTGTTGGCCAATGATCCATTGCAGCTACGCCGGCGAGCATATGCTCATTTTCATTTTCATTTTCATTTTTCATTTTATTTGAAATCGCCAACAGAATACAAGTATTCCACAAGTGGGATTTAAACATAACAAAAACAAATATTTTTAAACTATGATTAAAGAAGTTACATAAGACACAATTAATATAAATATGAATAAACAAGACACATTAAAGAGTAAAAGGGTAAAAGTGGAGAGTTGTAAAACAGGAGATCTAAGTGATGACCGTTACTGATGCAGATTGTAGACATTTAGAATGTTGAGGAAGTCTGTTGAGGAAGCCAGAAGACTTGGGGCAGATTGAAATCCCCACATCGAACAACGTTATCATTCCTCTTCATGGCGTTTTCTACCAGGGCAAGAGATTCTCTCAGAGCTTCGATGTCTCTTCTCGTGACAGATGATGGTAGCTTTTCAGGACACTGCGATGAGTACTCCACCTCCACGTTTGAATTGTTGACCGTTTTGACATCAATTAGCTTTATAAACTTCATACTGGGAATTTAAAAGCTCGGCTTTGTTAGCTTCGTGAAGCCAAGTTTCTAAGTGTGATTCAGCACCAATGCCCGTAACTTGCTGCGTATATTTTGAAGCTACAAGATCTCTATGAATGTCCGGGTGGGCTCTAAAAATGTGGATTCGCACACTTTTAAACCATTTATTACAATGTGAGCATTGAGGTTTGCCAGTCATGTCTTCTTCTTCTGCCATCTGAGTTGATGAATCTATATCAACTTGTACGTTATGATTTGGCAATACGGTGTTATCGGTAACTTCAAGTTCATTCTTGTGACATCTAGTGATATGCGTCTTGACACGAATGAAGGACTTGTCACAATATGAGCATTCTTGAAAGTCAGGTCCTCGCAAGGAAGACTGGTGATTACCATCGTCTGATATTTCAGTGCACGTCTCAAAGTGATCAAGAAAATTCACTTTTGAATCAGATGGAAACGAAGCAGTGCAGTTTGGACATATTATTGTATGACTAGTTTGAGATATTTGACCTTGAACTAGTGGAGATTCAGGAGGCTGATCTCGTTCTTCCATCGATGAAGCGATCTATGTGCCTTGTTCAATAATCTTGTTTTCTCATAATCAAAAGTTTCATCTCACAGCATTTCATTTCAACTGATATCTTCTCATACAGTCATCACAATCTTAAAAATTATGGATAAAAAAAACTCACCACAGACGGCAGAAGAGAATGATATGCATCAGACAAACGAAATTATTATAAATCAAGAGAAACTGAATTAAAAGGTGGACCTGCACCTTTCTTCCACTATGTCAAGTCACGGTATAAGGGCTTCCCATTGTATTGTATTGTATTGTATTTTATTATCATCCCGTGGACAAGTACATAATACATGTATGGGTATCGTCAAGAATCGCCGGACAGATCAGTGGTGAGGCCCAGACCAAGAGCAGCCAGGGTCGGCCTAACCATGCCCTCCCTTGATTTTGCGGTCCCCTCGGGCCGGCCTCCCCCCTCGAGATGGTGACCCCCCTGAAATCGGGTTCAGCCGGCCCGAATCCTCACACCCCCCGGTCTGTCCCCATTCCGGCCTGGCCTTTCCACCAGTGCTGGACTCCCCCGGATCGGGCCCGTTAGGTTGACCCTCTCCCCTTGCCCTCCAATTATGTTCAACAAAGTTAAATATAACAATTAATGTGCGCAATATAACCTCATCGTTGACGCGCCATTAAACCAAACTAATCTAATCTAAATCATGAAAGATCATTTAAAGCAAATATATGGGTCATTCTCCACTAAATGGAATATTGAAGAAGCTAAATATTTTTTTAAATAATATGATTTTTTCTGCTTTTTATTTCATGGGGACTTTGAAAATACTTGTTGAAGTATTATTAATTGCTCATCTGAGATCAAAATGAAATAATATAATTTACTGTGTTAATTAGATTAGTGAAACATAGGGGAATGACGAAATTTGAGTGCTAGGGAAATGACGTACCTACTGAGTTTAAATATGCTGCCAAATCTCTAGTAGGTAATACACTTTATGAGTTGAAATTTTGAGGTTATGTTTGGGTCACTATTACTATCACGTTTTAATTGCCAATAAGTATGATTTCAACATAAGTACATAATTATAATCGAATAGGGGAATGATGGAGAGAAAACATACGCCCCTGAAAATCGTAGCATTTTTGCTATTATAGCCACAATTATCATTCAAATCACATATTTCGAGTGTTCCTGGCTTGTCAGCACCATCAAGCTAGTTGCTACACTTAGACACATGTTAAATACCAACTGCAAATAATAATAAAAAAATATATTAAAATGGCTTCAGAAAGATGCCAAAACTCGGGACACGTTTTAATTACAGTTTAAACATAACATTTTATAAATATATGAATGTGAATTTGTTACATATGTCAAGATACACTATTGATAAGCTTAACATTTTTGGTACATTTAATTAATGTAAAAAATATAGTCTTCATATAAAAATAGTCTTCAAGGACTTAAAGATTCAATTGAAAGTGTGCAACGGAGAGCAGCAAGGAAAGTATTAAATAAATTTGGTAGAAGGCACAGTCCCACCGAAATGATAGAAGAACTGGGTTGGAAGTCACTTCAAAGGAGGAGAAGAAATGGAAAGTTGATTGCCATGTTTAAAATAACCCGTGAACATGCGGCCTGGAATGAGCTATTCAAGTCAATAGGAAAAGCCACATTTATAGGAAGAGGGAATCATGTAGAATCTAGGCTATCCAGGAAATTTTACAAAACAGATGTAGGTAAATTTTCATTCTTGGGGTCCTCCATTCCTGAATGGAACAAACTAATTGCAGCTCTAGACACATTTCCAGATTCTATTGGTGACCTTAAAGAGATATTACGGTCTGAGTAAATTAAAAATTATAAGTAGTTTTATTTGTAAAGGTATGTATTTCATACCTCTTGCTTATTAGTATTGTATTAAGTATTAATATAAGATAAAATTATTATGACCTAGATATCTATTGATATTGATATAAATTAAATTATAAGTATTATTATTACTAACTTTATAACTGTCATAATATTATTATTAGTATTGTCACAGTATTATTATTATTATTATTGTCAATATTATGATGAAATGGATGTTAAGTACATATATTGTAACCCAGCGAAAGAGCTGAAAACAATAAAATGAATAAATACAAAATACTTTAAGATATATGGCAAAAGCAATGCTGGAAAACAGGGTGAGGGACAAGCTAGGGGAATGACTTTTGGGGGGTATTTTGGGCTGTAGCTCTTAGATGTGCATGATATTAACCTTACACTATGGCTGTAATTGTCAAGTGGCATCTATATAAAAATAAAAAAAATAAAAGCATAGATATTTTCTTTAATATCTATATTAAAAATGGACAGGACAAGAATATTCCATTTAGTGGAGAATGACCCATATAGTACTATATAACCATACTCAGATTTTCATTAGTAAACCAAATTGTCAATGGCGACTTTTTTTAATGGATTTAGTAATTGTTCAATCGATATGACGTCACAAGTTCTAAGAACAAACTAAAAAAAGGAGTGATATCCTCATAAAAAACACTCCGTGTAAAAATACCAGCCAAGTCTCTTCAACTAAAAAAAATTATGAAATCTAAAAAATTCTGCACTGAAAAGTAGTGATATCAAAAAATGGGCCAAGTCAAAACTTTATTTGAAAATCAAAAAATACTTGGCGCATCGTTTTTTAGGGCATTATAGGTATACTATATGTATTATGTATATTTGATGTATATTTTCTATCTGGTCTATACTTCTAAACTATGTATACACGATGCGCCAAGTATTTTTTGATTTTCAAATAAAGTTTTGACGTGGCCCATTTTTTGATATCACTACTTTTCAGTGCAGAATTTTTTAGATTTCATAATTTTTTTTAGTTGAAGAGACTTGGCTGGTATTTTGACACGGAGTGTTTTTTATGGGGATACAATTTTGGCTGAGGAAAATGAATAATAGAAATTGTGATTGATGCTCTTTTCTCAGTCTCGTAAAATTGTGAAATGGCTTACCATGAATAGTGTGCAACAACCTCAATAGGAGCACAATATTAAGAGTGGTGCAACCTCTCATGGCCGTTGCGTTATGCGATGTGTCCTGCTGGTGTAATCTTTGTCCTGAACCATTCACCATCAGGCTGGTCAGGTAAGAAGCTGACCTTGGGACTTTCATGGCTTTCCTAATAGCTCTGATGTCAAAGTCAATACATATTATGAATGCTAATATATTTATAAAATTATGTTGGAATATTGTTTGGATAAAAATTAAAACTTAACGTCGAACATTATGATATTATATTGCTCCTAACAACCATGCATATGAACTTGAATAACCCCCATTTTGGAGTTGAAACCAATCAGACTAATTTTAAATTTTATCCATTTGGATGATTTTGTAAATATTAGTGTCTGCATACTACCTTGTTGGTCTGTACTTGTATGCAAAATTTCAGCTCGATCGGAGAAACGGTGTGATCTGTATAGCGGTACAGACTGAAGAAAATAAACGGAGTTCTGTGCCAAAAGAGCCAAAAAAGGAGTCGCTCGCACAATCAGCTCAATTTAAGTTTTACCATACAAATTGGTGGCACGCCAAATTAGTTACATATTTGAAGTATTTCAATTATTTTATTATCTTTATTATTAATTACAAAATGCCTTTATTGTCTTAGTCTTAGTTGGAACTCAAACTGGATATTTGTTGCACTACGTGGTAAATAAGATCACAAAAACCTTGTGACAGATTGCTGGGTAAATGAAGAACTCAAATGAGGAGACATCTTGGAGATAACTTGACCGTCGATAATCTAGGAAATAATGTAGGTAGTTGAAGTTTGTCAGATGGAGACAGCTGTTTGTGGTAGAGATTGTTCTGGTTGAGCAGGACAGCTGCAAACATCTTGTCGATGAACTTATGCTTTGCATAAGAACGGACGTATTTGTGTGCACAGGACGTCGAAGAGTCCCCGGCTGTCAACGTTGCACACAACGCAGTCCTCGTCGCCCTGATTATTGGGCTCTCCACTGTGCCACTTTGTTCTGTTTTCAAAAAGTTTGCCTGCAAATAAAATAATTCATCAGCATTGAGGCTAGTAACTATGAGCCTAAAGTTATTCAATATTGAAACAATCAGAATTAAATTGATCAATAAATCAATTTAAAATCATTGGAATATTTCCGAAATTTGTGTAAAATATGAGCTTGATCAGAGGAACGGTATGATCTGTAGGTACTACACATCAAAATATTTAAAGGGCGACACTTAATATCAGTGAAACTTCCTCGTACTTACCGAAGATATCAACAAATTTTCCTTCAACATACATGTCATGTATTCCAATGTAAAAGAATTCATTTGTTTTGACGGCAGGATGGCCAATGACAATGGCTCTAGTGACAGCGTCAACTTCTGCATCCGAGTCAAAGACGACCAAGTTTGCTCCTTCGTTCAGACAAGTCGTCCACGCTTCTCCGAACATCGTCTCGGAATGCAGCTTGTAGAACCCGTAGCCCGGGACTTGAGTGTAATCTGCCGGTATTCCAAGCACTGGCGACAATATACCTGGGGAATCATGGCAAATAAACAATTGTATATTTAGCAGTTTTTGTTGTAATATATGTTCTAGAAATCTACATACGTATGTTTGAAGACAAAGTAGAAGTCTGTACACATGTTAGTCTGCTCTCTATATTCATACACCTTTGACAGTCGACCAAAAAATCAAATTTTGCTTAGTTACTCTTTAGAAACCGCCGCACATCGTACACTTCTGACCCCCTCACCAACCCAATATAATTTTGATTTTTTTATTGATTTGTATTATATTTGTAATTGTATACAAATGCCAAGCAGTTCAGGAAGAACTTAGGATCACAAAGAATGAATGAATGATACATTTATAGTAGAATTAATACCTGAAGATACGCTTGTCTTGAGATATGACGGCCTAACGGTCTGACCAACGAACGTGAGGCTGACTTGTAGCGTTCTTGTTGTGGCGCATTTGAATGTCCTTGGCTCGACTTGCACCGACCACGTCTGCGTCTGCGCAGCGTTGCTCAGCTCCTCGCTGCGACTAAGCACCACCTGAGTCAATGCAATGGCATTGGTATCTCACATGTATCGGAAGCTTCGGATGGAACACTTTAGTCTGTACCGACACTGTTAGTGAGCAGCGAATAATAGCTGGTACACACGACGTATCCAACTCACACATCGTGTGAAGCAATGGTTCTTAGAACAATTCTCTACCCTCACCGCATGCATGTGTCCTTGACAAATTTAACTTGACACATCCCTAAAAAGACAAAAAAAGTTGGAAGAAATGTGAAATTCTAGTACAGTCGATATTCTATCATTAATTTGAATAAATAGGATTAAAATTTGTCCAGTCCATCATTAGAGTTATACAAGATATCTACAGCAATAGTAAAATTAAGGTCAAATGTAACGGACAGTTCTCTGAACCAATGGGGTTGTTCACGCAAAACTATTGTAGATGGCGCTGCTGTTCTAATCGTCCGGGAGAGAGCCAATCAAAATGCATCTAGCGGAATGGAAGGTTTTTAAACTTTGGCGGGAGTTTGATTCAGAGTTCTTGGATTCAGAAACCAACCAATCAGAGAGAGGCACCTCCAATGCCGCTAGCGCTGCGAGTGAGAGCAAATGGCAGTGAACAACCCCATTGATATGAACTATGAACAAGGGTGTAAGGCAAGGAGATTCTTTAAGCCCGCTTCTTTTTAACTTGATTATGGATGAAATTATAAAGTCTGTTCGAGGAATGAAAGGATACAGTTTGGGTAGAAGTACGATAAATATTGTTTGTTATGCAGACGACGCTATATTAATAGCTGATAACGAGGAGGGCTTACAGAGATTGGTTTTTAGATTTAATAATGCTTGTAGTTTGTATAATATGGAGATTTCTACAAATAAGACGCAGACAATGAGGATTGCTAAAGAGCCCATTCGATGCAAAATAGTGGTTAATGGTGACATTATTGAGCAAGTTTTAGAATACAAGTACTTGGGAACGACTATCACCAGTTATGGACACATAGAGAAGGAGGTGAATGGACAAATCATGAAGGCCAACACAAGTTCAAGTTCAAACAAGTTCTTGCGGCAGGATGCGAAGTCGCAGATATATAAGAGCGTAATAAGACCCATTATATCCTATGCTTCTGAAACAAGACCCGACACATCTAAGACAAGACATCAGTCGCAGATAACCGAAATGAAAGTCTTAAGAAGAATATTAGGTAAAACGAGACTGGATCGGATGCGGAATGAAAGTATAAGGGACACCTGCAGAGTTACAGATGTGGCTGATTGGATTAAGGAAAGAAGACTTCTTTGGGATGAACACATTTCAAGGATGGATCAAGGGCGATTAGTTAGGGTTGCACGGGACAATCGGCCCAGAGGAAAGAGAAGAATTGGACGTCCAAACAAGAGATGGAAGGACTCCTTAGAATGAAGAGCTTAGTACAAAAATGTTTTAAATTGGTTTTGAACAGGATTGTATCCTAGTCTAGTATATAAGTTAAAGAAGAAGAAGAAGAAGAAGAAGAAAATATGTAACAAATTGATCAGTTCCACCTTATCTAGTTCGGATAGCTGTGGATCTTCTACAAATATTAGAACAATGCTAGGATTTCTTTTTATTAAAAGCCAACATTGCCCAACGAACAAAAAGAGATTTTTACTCAAACTGTTGTAGGCTCGCAACTATTAATAAATTAACAACAGAAGCCAGTAGGTGAACATTTGGAAAAGGCCTTGTTCAAGACTTAAAAAACAGGAACAGATTTATGTTGCACCTACTTCCGAGATCCATTCGCCGGTGAGATTGAGCGCTCCGTTCAACACCACCGAGAGAGCTTGAGTTCGATCCTCGACACATTCCGAGCCCGCATGGCATCGAGCACACACACAGAGAATCGCCACTGCCAGCTGGACGAACATGGCTCAATCGTTGTCGAGGCCGGAAGTGTCGTGTTTATACGACAGCGGGGGAGGGGAACTAGGCTGGCGACATACCACACGAGAGAGTGGGGGGGGGGGGGGGGGCTGACACAGCCAAGAAGCGGCCTGGTTTTGTAGGAACGCTGAGAATTTATTAGTAGGGAATATGTTTTTATTAAAAACTACATTTCAAATACATAACTTCATATTTGTTGGTAGAACACACTTTTTTCACACTCAAAAGTATACATTTTCAGTGGACATTTTTGGGGAAAACGGTTTTCCTGTCGAGTGATACAATTTTTATCTACCAACAATGATGTTGCCCTGGCTACAATAAAATATGACATCACTTGACAGTAATACCGTAAACCAACCAAAATGTACACTGAATTTAAATTGCATATTTATGAATGAAAACTTACACTTGAAATGTAAAAATAATAACTAGGTAGTGTGTTTTACAAAACAGATGTTGTTATATTTTGTAAAAGTTCATTATAATACATTAAAAAATCCATGCATATTCCCTATTGGATGAAAAGTGAAAACAAATTGTTGCATCAAAAAAGAGTTCAAATTTTGATTGCTCATTGAACCAACTTTTTATAATATTTTAAAAATTTTGAGGCAATACTATCAAGAGAGCTATTCTTATTATTGATGGCATTCTTAATGAACTAGGAAGAAAAACTTAACATATAAGTTGTACATATTATTAATGCGCATAGAACATCAAGGGATCTACATAATCGATAATCTTTTGTGTAGGTATTGATAATGTGTCATTGAATTGTTCCATGTTGCCAAATCCCACGTTCTTGTAAGCCCGGTGACCCCTGAGAGTTGTTTGACAGTAGAATGAGGTCACAAAGTTAATGGTGCACTCATAGTTGCATATTGTTTTACCAAATAACAGTGTAATATGGTTCAACAATATTCCTACATGAAATATTATGATTTCAGTGACCACTATTTAGCAAACTCGCTTCTGCTTTGAGATATGATTAGTTGTAGGTAAAATAATAATCTTCTTCTGGTTCCGACAATGTTGTCAGGTCAGACAGAGGGAACTCCCACTGGGTCTAGGGCGTTGGATCTCTTCCAAACCGGCTGGCCAGGCCTGACGTTTCATCCTCCTCCTCTTCTTCATCCTCGTCACCTTCCTCCAACTTCTCCACCAGCTCCCTCCAGATCCTCCTGTCCTACCACCACTTATGTGCTTCCACTTTCTGCCACCTTTGCTGCCTGTCCTCCACGTCTTCTCTGATAAGACTACTCCACTTCTCTCTTGGTCTCCCAGGGGCGGATTAAACAGTTTGGCGCCCCTAGGCTAATTCGCACATGGCGCCCCCCCCCCCCACCCCCCCCCCCCCCCACCCCCCCCCCCCCCCCCACACACAAAACAGAAACAATTCCACCCTGTCTATTTCAATAGATCTCAACTTGCCCTGCAGAAGACGTTTGTAATGAATCTTGGACTTTAAAATGGAGCTTCTTTATCTTAAAATCATGTAACGACGCTGTAATAACAGAAACTGCCTAAAATGGGATGTCAAACCCGCGAGAATGACGGCATTAGAATAATACAGATGCACCGCAGGGCTTTTTTTTAGAATTCATACACTATTTGATTGAATCAGGTGCGAGGAAATGGCGCCTTTTTCTATCCAAATCGCTGTAATACCTCCAGAGTCAAGTTAGGAACACTACCTCTTGCATGGGGGGGGGGGGGGATCGCCATATCCCCATTCTATTCAAAAGACTACACAGTAATTATTGTCTTGATACTAAGTTACCACATTTTCATATTACTTTGTATTGATAGTTTGTTTATGATTTCATATTTTTTAATCATAATTCGGATTTTGTTTGCCGCCGCGGCGCCCCCTGGAAGCTGGCGCCCCCTGGAAGCTGGCGCCCCTAGGCTATGGCCTAAGTAGCCTAATGGTTAATCCTCCCCTGTGGTCTCCCCACTCTTCTTCTTCCCACCACTGTTTCTTCAAACTCCTGTCTTGGGATTCTCTTGAGATCCATTCTTTTCATGTGTCCAAACCAGCGCAATCTCTCTCTACCCATCTTGAACCCCAAACTTTCCACTCCCAGCTCCTTCCTAATACAACAACTAGTACTCAACCTGTCCATCTTTGTCACCCCTTCACACTCCTTAGGAATTTCATCTCCGCTGCCTCCAGCTGGCTACGTTCCTTATTTCCAATCCCCCATGTAACTGCTCCGTATGTTAGTATTGGTAAGAAATACATTTTATACATGAGCAGTTTACACTGGCGAGCGAAATCTTCATTCCACAGCAGCTTGCGAATAGCTTGGTAGAAGGACTCGGCTTTTTGAATTCTCGCCTTCACGGGTATAGGTATCACAGGTACCACAAAATACCTGTGTAGGTATCACAAAATACTCTAAGTGTCTGATCTTTCATCTCTAGTCCCTGTACAGTGTTTCAAGTGAATTGGTCGATAGTAATGCTTGTTGACCAACATCGTCGTGATTATGATTCCGCGCGTCTATAATGTGGTTGGGATGTGTTGTTTGTTGCAGGACGGCAACGCGGGCAAAGAGAAGGCTGCCACGACCGAAGCGCATTTGGCTGCGCGGCGCACGGTGCTCAGCCACTTGCCACGCATCTTGGCCAGCGTGGCTTCGCTCTGGCAGGCCGTCATCAACAACCACGACTGGTACGTCTACTCTGCCTTACTTGTGACTAGAGATGTTACTTTTCTGGACAATTTTCCATTCGTTTTCATACTTATACATTTGTTTTGGAATAGCATAAGGTCACTTTTGCACTAATTATGATTAAATTTTAGTCATATATTTTACCTAGGATTTAATAACTGAAAGGTCATACAACTAATATTAACAAACACTCATCACTACTTGCCCTGGAATAATATTGATAGTGGGAAAATACTATATTTTAAAAGATTGAGATAAGTCTGTCTTTTGTTTTGTGCAGACTCATTTTCTCCCTACCACACGCACTCTCTACGTGTGACAACTTCTCAAACAGATCTCACTCATTGAATCAAATAAGAAATGGTCATTCATAATGCACGAATGATTACTGAATCTTAAGATATTTTAGTGAATGTTAAGAGGCAAACGGAAGCAAACGGGAATCGCACGGTTCGTCAAAGCGGTTTTTTTAAATTTTGACTTCCTACTAAATAATTTTAAGAAATCAGATAGTAACGACCCATAACAGCCTTATGGACTAAATAATGCCGAACACTGGAGTTCATTATGACCTCTGGTACGACCTCAAAGTGTTAAATACGATATTTTTAGTAAAATAATCGTATTAACACTTTGAGGTCGCACCAGAAGAATTAAAGTACTCCAGTGTGTGGTATTATTTAGTCCATAAGGCTGTTATGGGTCGTTACTATCTGATTTTTTAAAATTATTTAGTGGGAAGGCAAAATTTCAAAAAACCGCTTTGACGAACCGTGCGATTCCCGTTCATTTCCGTTTGCCTCTTAATCTCTTGTGTGAAACCTAAGTGATTACTAAGTAATCTAGTGGAGCGGTCGCTCCACGCCAGCCAAGTCGTACGGCGCGCGCACACTCTCATATAAAGGCTGGAGCAAACCCACTTTTACTGTAAGCATCAAAGTGGCATTTTCGGCCTACTGGATCTTAAAATTGAGAAATCTCACATTGTTGCGAAATATCTTAATTTCGAGCTATGGCCCACCCTACAACATATACCAAATTTGGGAACAATAGTTTACGCCCTTTGCGCGCTAGAGGGCCGTGAAAACAGTGTTTTAGGGCGGTTTTCATAATAATAATCTTAGTAGTAGTAGTAGGCTGGAGCTAAAATCCGGTAAACAGGCCACAGCCTAAACGGCTGAACCGATTGATCTCACATTTTTACCACGTGTGCACTTTTGGCGTCTGATTTAACCTTGTCCCCATGAATTTTTTGTGCCGCCATTTTGAAACCGGAAGTGACGTCATATCTCGTCAACGGTTGGACCGATCGGAACGAAATTTGCGCCAATCGTTTCAGACGGTCATCTATATGGATTATCAATATCAAAAGACTGAACATTATTTTAAATAAACCGGAAATGACGTCATGAAATTTGAAATACATCGATTTGCATTTCAGCAACAACTGTTGATCCGATTGTCTTGATATTTATGTAACGTTTGTACTTTTGATATTTCATTTGACTTGTTATAAAACCAACCGGAAGCCGCCATTTTGAAACCGGAAGTGACATCATGTCTCAAAAACGGCTAAACAGATTAGAACAAAACCAGCGCTAAACGATTTAGACGGTCAACTTTATGTAATCAGTAATATTTGATGATTCAAATATCGAAACCGGAAATGACGTCACACATTTTATGACCTATACCGGAAATGACGTCATAAATATGCTAAATGACGCTAAATTCACCACTTTATACTTTAAAACAGATATAAGTAAACGTACTTTGTAAATAATTATAAATTCAAGGTTGCAGTGTTCTCGGCGGCCATTTTTAAAACCGGAAGTGACGTCATATATCGTAAACGGTTGTACCGATTGCAACCTAAGTTTGGAAATGTGTTGGACTAATAATTATGAATTCAAGACGACATTATTTTCGGCCGCCATTGTTAAAACCGGAAGTGACGTCAAATATCGAAAATGGCTGTACCGATTGCAATCAAATTTTGGAAATGTGTTGTACTAATAATTATGAATTCAAGACGACATTATTTTCGGCCGCCATTGTTAAAACCGGAAGTGACGTCATATATCGAAAATGGCTGTACCGATTGCAACCAAATTTTGGAAATGTGTTGTACTAATAATTATGAATTCAAGACGACATTATTTTCGGCCGCCATTGTTAAAACCGGAAGTGACGTCATATATCAAAAACGGCTGTACCGATTGCAACCAAATTTTGGAAATGTGTAGGAGTAATAATTATGAATTCAAGACGACATTATTTTCGGCCGCCATTGCTAAAACCGGAAGTGACGTCATATATCGAAAACGGCTGGACCGATTGTAACGAAACTTAAAGCTATTCTTCTTGGATAATTATTTTAATCTTATATACCAAACGCAACTTTTCTAAGTATCCAAATCGGCATAGGCGTATTTTTTTAAAGAAATAAGTTCTTGCACGGACACAAGCTGTGCTACAAGCTGTATGAATAAACTAACAAAAGAAGTGATATCCCAGAAAAAAACACTCCGTGTAAAAAAGGCAGCCAAGTCTCTTTACTTTAAAAAAATTCAACACCGAAAAGGAGTGATATCAAAAAAGGAGCCAAGTCAATGACATTTCCAAATATTTAATCGTATCTTTGAAATAAAAGTATAAACACCGAGAAATACTTTACAAAAGGACTTGGCGCATCGTTTTTTTAAAGACATTTTTCTATTCATAAGCATGTGCCATTTATATACAACCGTCATTTTGAATGTTTAGAATAATAGGGAAACATCTTTCAATTAGGTACATATTATACATACCTTCTGTAAAATATTTTCTATATGAATATATACGCTATGAAACTTGTTGTCTATGCTTTCTATAAATATACACAATAGTTATCTTCGTAATATTGTTTCGTGGTGAATATAATTAAGTCTCATCATGCGTTATACCTTCACATCATGTAACAATTTCTATTAATACACATTTTATAAAAATACATTTCACAAAGAAGACAGTCATATTGAATTTCTATTAAAAAATTTAACTTTATACACTTGACACTTCAAAAATATATAATTGTGTTCCATTAGTTAGTAATTATTTGACAACGTTTCATGATTTCCTTCAGTCAAGATCAAATTATGAAAAGATACCAGTCTAATATCGCCATATTAACAGTACTGCAAGAATATGTATGAGCCCACTTCCAATTGATATGAAGGGATGTGTGTTGTGAAAAATATCTGACCGAACCGGGGCACGAACTTGGGACCTCTCACTTGCCGGGCAAGAGCTCTACCAACTGAGCTACCCGATCGGACGGGCGGACATTAGACACAACACACTGATGAGGATCCTGACTCCTGACTCCATGGAAGTTTTCCAAAGAAACCTACATTCTCACCACTTCCAATTGTTATGTAATTCTTTCACCCTTATATTACTTATATATTACAGCATAAAATCATGCTTCTATCGCCATTGACAAAACTATAAAATAGTCATTACTAAAAGTAGCTTGATTCATAGATTCTGGCTCTAATAGAAAGAGGAAAATGTACCTACTTGTAAATTTCTTTCCACTTTTAGGATAGAATGATGTCTTTAAAAAAACGATGCGCCAAGTCCTTTTGTAAAGTATTTCTCGGTGTTTATACTTTTATTTCAAAGATACGATTAAATATTTGGAAATGTCATTGACTTGGCTCCTTTTTTGATATCACTCCTTTTCGGTGTTGAATTTTTTTAAAGTAAAGAGACTTGGCTGCCTTTTTTACACGGAGTGTTTTTTTCTGGGTTAGTATTAATTAATAACATTGGCAATGCTTACTTTCTCATTTCTTCTTTTAAGTTTTTTATAAAAAAAAAGTGCAATTTAACTCTTGATCAAAATAGTAAATTTTTTCCTAAACTTTATTACCAAACTAAATATTTTTATATTACTCCCTGTTCAAGTTACGCTTGAAATAGGCCACCATTGCAGACATAGGACCAAGGTCTTCCCATAAAACGTAATGTTTAAGTGCTCAAATGCAAGCTCAGACGTACGTTGAACAGCCCGCACAGCTACAAAATAATTATCTTTTTTGAGTTGAGTCTTAAGTTGGACTGTTTCAATGTCCTGCATGTCAATGAGCGTGATTTGCTCTGCGTAGGGAGCAGCAGAACAACGTGCTGGGCAACCCGCGCGTGGTGAAGCACCAGCTGCTTGAGTTCCTGAGTCCGATCTCGCTGCACCACGGAGTCAACTTCCTGGCCGCTGTCGCCGTGGCGTGGCACGAGAGACGCTCTACGCAGCCCAACAGGAAGGTCAGTTCATCGAGACGAACCGGAGATGGCCACTTCGGATTACTTGCTTATGGCCATGGACCACTGATTCTCCATAGGTGTCTGCCAATTGTGACAAAACAGTTAAAAGGATTATTTGTTGGATAGACCAAGTTTTAGATGATTATTAATTAATTACTCATTGAGCATTGTTGATTACCTTTTCGAAAAAATTGGTCTCCTAGAAGCTGTGCGAAGTCTAATATTGCATGAAAGATCCTACATAATTGACCTACATAAATAAATATCGCGACCCTGCTTTCAACTATTGTCGGGTCAGGGGGTGAGATGATCCCACCAATGTTCTAGGGCACTTGTGATCTCAGAGCCGACTTGCCAAGTCCGACACTTCACACTTCTTCAATCTCTTCTTCCACTTCTTCAGTCTCCTCTCTTTCCACCAGTTCCCTCCATCTCTCTCTGTCATCCCACCACTTCTCTGTTGTCACCTACATATTTTGCCAAAATTCAATATCTGTGAAATTCTGAAATTAAAAATATACCTTATGATAATTGTGGTTGATCAACATTGTTTAAAAAGCGATCAACAATGCACGAAGGATAATTCATTCCCTACAACTTCTATGCTCTAACATTTTGTCTTTCTTCAGCGCTGTTGTCCCAATCTCAAAATTGGAGGATTGGATGATGCTCCATCCCCAAAAGGGAGGATGAACAAAGCTTCCCTCAAGATCCTGCTTTCCTCAAGATTGTGACCATCTTTTTGAAGATAGAATATATATTTTGAATCGACAGAGTTTATTAAGAGGATACTTTCTTTTTTTTCTACGAAAGTTGTCGGTTTAAGATTGTTTGCCTTCCATGAGTCTCAGATGTGTGATCCGTTGTGCAGGTGATACCGGTGATGACGGCCAGCCACCAGGTGCTGGTGTATCTGGTGTCGGCCATCCGAGTCATGCCGATAGACACTCTGGTGCAGACCGTCCATCAGGTGGTCAAACAGCCGCCGCCCATCCAGGGAGGAACCAAGGTCAGCGCGTACATTACACTCGTAAGACCTGGGGGGTCATTCCTGTGCGGTTTTAGTGTCTCAATAATGCAACTGTATCGTGACTTTTGTTTACTCTTATGTTAATGTCATAACAACAGTTGGTATGCTTTTTAAGCATACTCAATTAGACTGAGTTGTGGAATATTATGAGATGAAGAATGGATATGAATGGATAAGGGGAAGAATGAGGTCAGTTGTATATGTGGTACTTTTATTTGCTTCTTGATTGAGGAAAACTACAAAAATATGTGGGTAATGGTCTTGAAAGTGGGAGTTGAACCTGGGTGCCTATTCTCGAGTTTATTGGAAATGTTCGCCATATGGGAATGAACCACTACACAATGGATTCAGCTACTTTATCATTGATAAAACAAAAGATTTCATTTGATCTCGCATGGGTAGTCGAACATTTTCGTATACAGTTTTGATTCGAGAATAGGCACTGTGGAACTCTTATGTTCTCCGTTATTGTTGTCCAGCTGTATCTGCTGCTCTAACCTGTGTGTGTTGTCCAGGACTTGTCGCTGGAGGTGAGCGTGCTGGAACTGTTCTACTGCTACATCCAGTCGGGCCCCGCGCTTGCCGACTCCTGGCCCAGCCTGTTGGGCCTGCTGCGGGACGGGCCCACGCTCACGCCGCCCGCGCAGTTCCTCGTGCTCGCCGTGCTCAACCAGTACATCCAGAAGTGTCCTCCGCTGGCAGACAAGAAGGACCAGAGAGACCTGCAGGTACGTGGCTCATCGCAAGCTTACATTGAAAAATGTATTTGGAAGTTTTTTGCAATTTTCTGTATGACTTCTTCAAGAGCAAACCATGCTATAAAGTTAAACATTTGGTTGATGAACATCAATCTCATTTTGGTGACAATATTAGTAGTGCAGTAGCTTAGATATTAAATTAGAGCATTCAGGTATATTTTAATAACTGATTAAACTAAATATGTGTACGGTTGCAGATGTTTCCCATTTTTGGTACCTATGTCCAGGGGTGTAGTCCTAAAAATAATAGTACTAGGGCGGTCTATGCCAGGTTTGAAACTTGATAACGTTTCAAAGGGGGGTCTGGGGGTACTTGCCCCCCAGAAAAATGCCGCGTAGCGAATTTTTTGAAAGTCAGCACTCAAAGAATGGCTTAAAATGATTTTGGAGCATAATAATTGAAGGGAAACAGAAATGTGAATAGTTTAATTTCGTTACAAACTTTTCAAATAAAAATGTTAGCAGCGAAATATAGCCCTCAATTTTCTGGCGAAATTAAATTATGAATGATTAAATGTTTGTATGCATCAGATTCATATTAAATCTTCATGAGAGTGTTTTTAACACTCTGAAAATCTTCAAGAGAGCTGCATAATTTAATTTCGTCAGAAAATCGCGCCACAGAAATTGATGTGCAATTTCTTTATCAAACTGATTTTGAATATTTATTGACCCTATTATAATATTGATTTAGATTATACAAAAAAGTTGCTTCGCCCTGGCTTATAGTAAACAGTGAGCCTGGGCGCCGCCCTGGCTCAAAAAGTAGTACCGGGGCGTCGCCCTGGTGCGCCCTGGCCCGACTACACCCCTGCCTATGTCCTATGAAACTGTTCCTTTACAGCCTCTTGCTCAAAAGAAGTTCCGTCCGCAAGTAGGTAGATATTTGCTATGTCAGTCCTCTAACAACAAAACCGTATGCTAATAAATAATCTTATGGACGGAATCCAGTAGACTCTTGGCACTAGCATAGAGAAATCTGGACATTCTTTATTGCATGAGGCTGTTAAACTGTGTTTAAAGTTTAAGTACATATTACAAGCTAGTGTATTGATGTTTTTCACCACCTCAAGTTGGCTATTCCGAACACTATCCAACTTGTTTAAGAGTTGATTTTAGCAACTGGAATGGCATGTATTGATGCAGCGAGTGGGAGAAGGAAGTGTGACTGTGTCTGTGTTTGCAGGACATCACCGCGCGACTGGTGGAGTCGTGCACGCAGATCGCGGGGGCGTGTCTTGAGCAGACCACGTGGCTCAGAAGAAACCTGGCGGTGAGTCCGACGATCTTCACTCGTCTCTACGTGGAGATAGGAACTGTACCTTCTACACCGCAAGAAGGGGATAGAACGTCATGTCGTGGGACTTGGTTTCAATACTAGGAAATTGCTCTGTGTAACGTTTTGATGAGCAAACCATTGTATTGCATGCAAATTGATATGCGATTTCAAGTTTCTGCTCTACAGACCGTGGAAAGAGCCGAAACAAAATGAGTCACAGAAGCAGTGATAACATATCTTACATTTCCTTCAATAAATTTGACAATTATTTCAAAACACTCATCAAGTGTCTGTAAAATGTCAATATACAAATACAAATCCATCTGTTACAACACCTTATTGATGGTAGTTTATAAATAAACCTGATGGTTTATAAAATAATATTTTGTTTTTATTTTTCACGATTCACATTTTCAATTCTCAGAACTGTCTTTTTAACTGAATGTTTTGCCATCACTTGCTAATGTTAAACTGGATGTTGATGTTTGTCAGGTGCGTGAGGACGACCTGTCAGTGACTGGCACCAAGCTCGACGGCGTGGTGAACTCTCTGGCGCAGTACAGCGTGCAGGCGCAGCAGGTGCTGGCGGAACTTCTGGCGCCGCTGCTCGACGTCAGCTACGGCAGCCAGGAGAAGGACCGCGTCGTCGCGTTGCTCAGCTCGCTCATGATGAACATCGTGCCTTATCTCAAGAACCACACGTACGTAAACCCTCCAGCGTCTTCGCCTTTTCTAGTGCTGTTGAATGTAAGCAAAGTGGTTATTTTAATTTTACAGTGTTGAAGTGAAAGCATAGGTTGTTTGATTCATTTAAAATAACGTATGCTAAGCTCTGCCAAGTTTCAATGTGAAATTGCCCAGTGTGTATATATATTACACACAGGGGAGTGAAAGACAATGGAGTGTATTTTACACTCGCCTTGTTTGTTTGAAAGAATATCAATAGTTTTTATATGAATAGCTGTGTTGTTAATTATTATACATTTTATTGTTTGTACAGTAGGTACCTATATGTTCAGTTACCGTATTTATTTGCATATAGTCCGCAGGTATATTTCAAATATTGAAATCTCAAAACAGGGATGCGGACTATACACGCGATACTACATACAACATTTTCGAAAAACTAGTTTCAAAAACGGGGATACGGACTATACGCGGGTGCGGACTATATACGAGTAATTTAAGTCGACAATGAGAGAAGGTAATCTAATTCCAGACAAAAAGGCTCAAATTCTTTGGAAAAGTATGCATTTTAAGTTGGCAAGAGTTATCATTAAATTGATACTTTTGACTTTTAATCCATTGGCATATGATTTTTATAGGTAAAAACTTGTCTGGCATTTATATTTATAAATGTTGATAATTTTACTTGAAATTTTCCCCTTGTTTAACTTCAGAATGGGAACCACAAATATGGCAAGTGGTACTGGTCAAAAAACGCCAATGGGTATTGAGGATTTCGCTCTGTAAAATTGTTTAAATATCCCAATAAATTTAGCTCTGTGCATTCTATTCCCTCCATCTCGTGTTATGTTGTTCTGATAAACACCAGAACAATCGTGATTAAAATGTGACGAGTGAGATGTTTGCTACGTGTCTACATGTGTAGGTCTCGCAACGTGATGAGCTACCGCGCGTGCTCGCAGCTGCTGGCCAGCCTCTCGAGCTACCAGTACACGCGCAAAGCGTGGCGCAAGGACGTGTTCGACCTTCTGCTCGACCCCGCGCTGTTCCAGATGGAGGCCTCGTGTCTGGCCTACTGGAAGACCATCGTCGACAACCTCATGACGCACGACAACTCCACCTTCAGGGACCTCATGAGTGAGCCAAGAACAACTAACTTAGATATTCATTTGCGGAAATGCCAACCCAACGGCTGGTGTGTTGGATACCACGGTTCTCGTCAGATCACCGAGGTTAAGCAACATTGAGCGCGGTCAGGGTTTGGATGGGTGACCATTCAACCCTGCCTTGCCATTGCTGCCGTTGAGTCAGAGAGACTGGGGTGTTTTTTGGGGGTTAGTTAGTGTGACGACCTCCCTCCACTCAGTCTCTCAATGGCGCGGGTTGTGGAGGCTCGTGCTGTAAATGTTTCACCATCTTCGGTTGGGGCGTTAAGCGGTTGGCCCCCTTGGTATCTTTCATGCCGATTCTGGGTTTTCTCTCCTCCCTTCTCCACATCTCTATATGGACTTTTGACAACAAAGTGTTGTAAAAAGCATGAAATGTAGCCATATTGTATGATTCTGTTATTATTCTCCCACGGTGCAGACTTACGTCGCTTTCCCATGAGCGATGGCTAATGTGTGAACGGTGCTTGCAGCGCGCGTGAGCGTCGCGCAGAGCAACAGCCTGAGCATCTTCTCGAGCCGCGAAGCCGAGTACGAGGTCCGAGCCCAGCTGCTCAAGCGACTGGCGTTCGTCATCCTCTGCTCGGAGACCGATCAGTATCACAAGTACATGCCGGAGATACAGGGTGAGCCACTTGCAATGCCGCTGAGACTTGTTGACATGCTTTACTTGAATTTCACTCAGCTTATTTCAACATCAGAGTAATTAGGCCAGGTAGGACCAACTATTCACTAACCATTGATTAGTTAACTTAATCCACAGTTGGTCCTTCCTGACCTTAATAATTCTGTTTCAAGAATTTCAATTACAAAGTTTTCCTTAGGAAACGTACCTTTAAGTAACGTAAAGGTTGAAGATTAACATGACATTTTATACAGATTATTCTCTACATTATCATTTTGATTCTCTTGATAAGTCAAGACCCCTCTGACGAATAAAGAGAGTTCCATTGTAACTGGTTTGTGTACGTGCAGAGCGCCTGGCCGACAGCCTGCGCCTGTCGCAAGCGGTGCCGTCCTGCCAGGCGCAGGTGCTGCTCTGCTTCCGCGCGCTGCTGCTGCGCATGTCCGCGCAGCACGTCACCTCGCTCTGGCCGATCGTCATCTCCGAGATGGTCCAGATCTTCCTCCACATCGAGCAGGAGCTCAGCACGGACTCGGACCAGTTCAGGTACACCTCGGTAGCTCGACGACGCACCCTCGGGACGTAAAGGCAACGCCATTCGGTGTAGAATTGAGTGACTGAGTCGATAAACCATCTAACTAACATTTGCTCGGGCAGAGCATGTCATGGCTTTCAATGTTGTGCATACTTTAATTTCTGACAGATGGAGACTTTCTTATATTTTTGGAAGATAGAAAACTATAAAGGCTAGTACGAAAAATATAGGAATGGCTCCATCAGTCAGAAATTCAAGTATACACAATATTGAAAGTATGGCTTTCGTTGCAAATGCAAATGTTTGTATGGTTTATCGATATTCGATGTGGCCCTTCTATTACGCCATCATTTCACTGGCGTATAAACAAAAAAATACTTAATTAATTTGATGGATGGCATTGTTATTGATGCTTGAAATAAGCAATGCTCCATCGGTTGCTATGACCTTGGTTAGCGCTTTGCCTACCACGGTGGCCAACCTAGTTTGAGACTAGGAATTGAATAGTAAGTGAGAAAGGGAAGAGAAAGCAAATACTACGATCTCCAAAAAAGTATATTTTGAGTTAGATAATTTAACGAAGTACATCTAGGTACTCCTATTGTTTTTATTTCTCCATATTCTAAATAAAAAGATGCAGGAAAAAATGTCGTCCCTTTCAAACCGTGAAGACTGATTCCGCCAGCTATTTGTAGGTATATGAAATACAACTGTTTTCGTTTTTTTGTTTTTTTCTCCGAACTCTGAGAAGTGGAATGCGTGGTTTTGCATTTTACTACCTCACGTGTCAAGTTCCAGCTAGACATTCTTCGAGAAATGGAGCCCTTTTATGTAGATTTTAATCGCCTTCTTTGGTGAAAGACAAGACATTGCTGTTGTCATCAAAACAAGATGAATGCTTTCTTTCTTTGAGTTAGTAAACGGCTCATTGTGGGTACAAGTAAGTGTTATCAACTCACATAATTATAAAATAAAATAGGTAATCTATATTTTTGTGTCTTTTAAAAATACGTTACTTTACATTTAGTGTTCACAATTGTCAAATTTTTTAGTTTTTGCTCAATAAAACAGAATTGATGTGATTGTAGTCTGTTTTCGTCATGCAATGTTAATGAAGAACGACAGACAAACTGAACTCTGCACAGCCATGTTGGACACTGTGTTGTTTTGTGTGACTAATTTGCTTTGTTTTGTTTTTGTCTGGGCTTTCACGCTAACTGAATGTGGTGATGGACAGAAGAAACAACAGGTAAATAAGAGACGATGATGATGGATGACGATGACTGCATGAGTTGGATGATGCCTGTGTGTGTTTGAGTTACGTCGTACACAATTGAGCTGTTGCTCTTACACTCGTGTCGGTTAATGTAGTAGTTGTTGTACGGGATTTGCTCAGGGATGTAAATAAACTGTGGGATAAAATATTCTGTAAACTGGTTCTTCTTTCGGGCGTTGTTGAGAATATGTTACTGCCCTGAAGTGAAGATATTTACACCCAATCCACACTGGCAACTTTTGGTTCTATCAACTATGTTCTGCACATGTGCAGTGCCCCATTATTGTCACAAAAGTGACACTGCGCACAATCTGAACCAAGTTGGCCAACCAAAGGTTGCTAGTGTGGATTGGGTTTTACTTTTATCAGTTATCATGGATGAAAAATGATAGACAATGTGCCAAATATGGAAATGAAATGTCCTTTTCTTCTTTCTTTTGCTTGCTTGTGAATAAGTACTTCATAATGACAATGTCACTTTGGGACAGTAACTTGAGAGATTTTCTAAGATTTTCTATTGCTAGTTGTCATTTGATCCCTGGGTTTGCACATACAGTTAGCTTTTTTGTTTACTTCCAAATATTTCTATCATTGCCAGTTTGTTCACCAATGCATGCCAGTGTATTGACAGCAATCTGAAGGATTTGCTATTGCATGCTGATTTTTGTGTGCACATATGATTTGTGGTATTATTGTGTGTATTACGGGCTCAGTTATACTACTGACTGATAGTTGAAATAAAAGTTTGCTGCTAGGTACGCCGCAGGCAGTGCCGGAAAATAATTAGAAATATATTTCTAAGTGACACTAGTTTCAATGGAAGGAGTGCAGGAGGACTATTCTAAATTTCCGTGTCGTGTCGTTTCACGTGATATGGGTTCACTGTACACTAGAGTGCTATCTATTTAACATGGCAGTGACACCGTATCAATTGATACGAGACGACAAGGGAATTTAGAATAACCCCCCAGGTATCAGTTTTTGATGGGGGTGTGCAAGTATCTTTGTTTCATTACCAAACAAATAATTGCATGAATGTGTAAAACAATGGAAAAAAATGACCTGCATTCACATTCAGAAGTTGTTTACAAAGCCACTGTCAGTACGGGTATCTGATTAACAACTTCTGAATTTGTCAATACGGACTAAAACTTTCTTGAAGAAAATGTATGATAAAGTTTTATTATCAAACATTTCCTTAATTAATGTGAAGCCACGTTGTAAATATTCAAATGTTTGCTTTTGAAGTACCCATTGTTTGTAGACTTGTTTGAATTATTTCCCAGCATTTATATTCTATATGGATTTTAATGCTTGCATTGAATTTTGGTACACCACCCCATTTCTCTTTCACTTTATGTACATAATGTGGGATAGCAATATTTTGTCCTTTCGCCACCAACTTGTCAGTTAAAGAATAGTGCTGACAAAAGAAAATGTATGCATTAAAAAAATAAATTACCTATAGAGTGATGTCGTGGACGTTTTCGGAACCAACGGGATATAACATGGCAACCGTCACCACTGCCATGATATACCTATAGAGTATTTAAAAGAATATCGATGTGACCTTGGATTTTAGAACCCATCTCCATTGCACATGTGTGGCCTTCAACAATTTAATATTAAAATCCACGCATCCAATTCGGCCCAATGTGTCGTGTGTGGGCATACATAACTGTCATCATTTAACTTTATAACTGTACTAGCTGACCTGCACGGCATTGCTCACACCAGGGGGGGGGGGGGGGGGGGGGGGGGGGTAGGTACATGAGAGTAGAAATTCGGGAGATTGTTTTGTAAATTGTATTACACCTGACAATGTCGGAAAGTGAAATTATCTGTCGTACATTCTGCCTTTAAAGTTTAAACTGAATTTCTTCAATTTGGGGTGGTTTGGGGGAGGAAATGAGTAGCCTGAAATGTGGGCAACACGTGTGCAAAATTTTATTAAGGTCAGTCAATGGTGTAGGAGTTTATGGCCGAAAGTGTCAATTTAATTATTAAAAATGGGGTGGTTTTTTCAATTAGGGGTGGTTTGGGGGAGGGGGTAAGTACCCTACGATGTGCGCAGGATCAGTCAGAATCACAATACTAAATTTGGTTGAGATCTGTCAAAGGGTGTAGAAATGTATAAAGAACATTGTATACAGACATTCTACTTTATGGGTATAGATTGCACTCCCAATCAAGCATTGCTTACTGGAGGGTTGCATCTTTTAATTAATATATATTTAATATTAATAAACAAATTAGAAATTCCCACAACATATCAACTCCCAAGCACTTGTAATGCGTTGTGAATGCCGTCGAATGCGCATGCCGTGCTATGTTGAACCGGGCCGGTTTCAGCTCGCACATCCGCGTGATGACTTCGCTTGATGCCGCGTGGGTTGTCAACAGCAACAACGGCCTCCACGCTCACGGACATCCGCACTGGCTCCAGCTGCAGCTGGCCGCCGCCAAGCTGCTCGACACGGCTGTGCTGCTGCCGGCGCAACAGCTGCCGCAGTTCCAGATGTGAGTGTCCTTGTTGTCCGGTGTTGACTCATGGAGTTTTTAACCAGGGACTGGAACCGAAACCGAAAAGAACAGTCTGTTATTTTATTTTTATAGGAACCGGAATAGGAACCCATTTTATTTTTTATGTGACCCCGAAACCCTCATAAATATTAAAATTTTTGAGTTCCATATCGGTTCCATAAGGGTTCTTAAAAATAATTCATATCATTGAATTTTTAGTTACCTCATTGCCTTTCAAATATTAAATTATTTATTACCATATAGTTTTTCAAAAGACCCTACGCGGTCGCATTCCGTCCACCAGACCATTGGGCCATGGGCGCCCGCAGGATTTCTGCCAGGTGGGGGCAGGTCAAGGAAAACAATATTTTACGGGCTTAAGGGGGGTGTGGGGGGCACGCCCCCCACCCAGCCCCGCAGGGCGTTTTTTGATTTTTGGACACTTTGAAATCAATTTTGAGACGTTTTGAGGTGTATTTTGTTGAAATATTCAATATTTTTTAATTATTGCACTTTGGGGTGGTGGGGGACATGCTAAAAACTGCCCCGCAGGGCATTTTTTGGATTTTTTACACTCTGAAATCAATTTTTTTAGTTCTTTTGGTTACAAAATGATAATATACGTTAAACCCAATACAATTTTTATGTCAGGAGGAGGTGGGAGGAGGTGGGCGGTGGGCGGTGGGCCTCCTAGGAGGAGGTGGGCGGACAATGTGGCAAGTGACGCGGCTGCCCTGGGAGTACCAGATTGGAGGAGGGGAGTGATTGACCGTTTGAAGTGGAGGAAGATTGTGGAGGCGGCAATAGGGCTCCAAGCCCTGTAATGCCACAAAAGAAGAAGTTTTTCAAAAAAATTATCACCAAGTCAAATTAATGTTAGACATTTCTGAAGATGTAAGTTCCCAAAAGTTGATTTAAAAAAAAATATATATTGTCTGAATTTGAAGGAACAGATTTGAACCTTTGTGGAACCGAGATAGAACCGGAAACGTTATTTTATTTTTCCCAGGACCGGAATCAAAACCGATATTTTTAAAAACTTGGCGGTACTGGAACCGATATTATTTGGGTTCCAGTCCCTGTTTATAACTGGCTGAACTTGGCTGCACTGAAGTGACATCACCATACAAAACTCAATACAAATTTCAAACCGAGTGCAGCCAATAGAAAACGCCGTTAATTAGATGGCGGATATTTTATTGGCTCGCTGCAATGTGTTTGATTCATCTTTATTCTTTACACATAAAGAGTATTTGTAGTACAAGAGAAGGAGAGCAGATTCGCTCTCTGCTATTCGCGTTTTCGGGCTGACCAGATGGCAGCACTGACCAGCACTGACAATGCGTCTATAACAACCGCGACACGCAATTGTCATGGTTACGCACATTGGTTTGTTGTTGTTGACGTTGGTTTGGTGTCATGGCCGTTTTGTGCGGAATCGAAGTGTGAGTGAAGTGGAATAACTTGTGAGTAGTGATTAGACTTCAATTTATGTTTTCCATCAGATTCTTTACCATTGTGGTTCATTTCCGAAGATAATAAGTATAGGTAGGTATACTGCCTTTCTGATTAAAATGACATTGGCATTGCAAACATCAATAAAAATGGCGGCAGTGGCCGAAACGTAAACGATTACGTCTACAGCACTTATACTTTCCCACACTAGAGTGTGCCCCCTTTGCTCGAAAACGCGAATTCGATCATTATTGAAAAAGTAGAGCTACTTGACAGTGTGTACCGTGTTTTAATAAAAATTAAAATCTGTGACGAAGAAATGTGCATAAATATCATGGCAAATGGAGTCTTTAGTGTATATTCTTTCCCTTCTCAAATGTGCATCAAATTACAAAGATAGATTACAAATTGAAGAATTTGGTGGAATTCCCAATTAGGCTGTTCTGTCTTAAACTACACATCACAGGACAGGAAATTATTTTAAAGGCCCAGTAGTGAAATTGATTTTGTGTACCTTTGTATTCTGTATATTTTAATGAACTAACTGCATAAGAAGATACAAATATTCTGTTGTACTAATATTGCACACTATCGGCAGGTATCGCTGGGCATTTGTCGGCGGCGACGGTGCAGCGGCAGCAAACAACAACGAAGACAGCGCGAGATCGTCCGACTTTGTGCCTCACGTTGTCAGGATAGCTCGGCTCATGGACACAAAGGTCAGTGAACTCAGTTTACTTCAAGAATCTCTTGCTAATGTAGTCTGTGAGGTCGCCATTGTGAATATACTAGGGATGTCGGCGGGTACTCGGGTACTAGAGCGGTTCCGGGTAATCAATTACTCGGGTAATAAATAATACTCCACAGTGTTTTTTTTATTGATATTTTTGGTTTAGAGTGTAGCGTGAAAGACAAATGTTTACACTCAGTCAAGCAGCTGTGCCTCAAGAACAAGCTCACTGACCTTCCCATCTAAGGGATGAGAGGGGTATGGGGCATAGGAGGGGTGAAATCATGTGGAGGGAGAGTAAGAAGCACAGGAATTAGGAAAGATGCGTCTATACTCTATATTTCATTTCCAATCACGCTGCAAGACCAGAGTGAAAGTTGAGCCGCGGGTGGAAAACGTGCATTCATGTTTTCTTATGATTGAAGTTGTCAGTTATATCATAGAATGTTGTATTATTAGTCGAAGTGATTCTACATGACAAATCCTATCCTGTTTTCTCAAAACACTCACAAGTGCCGAGTGTTTATTTACGTAGATTTTTTTTTGAGGGGGAGGGGGGGGGGAATTACCTGATTCCGACCCGAGTATTTATGACGGTTACTCGATTTCTGATTTTCGGACCCTCCGACATCCCTAGAATATACCCAAGTGCAAATACAAGAGCATTGGTTATAACTTATAATAATGAAGCAAATGCGTTTTCCATAAAATGCACCAGTAAAATCCACTTAAAATGCCCAATTTCAAGAATAGTAAATGGTTAAGAGGTCTCGGTAAGGTAACGGGAACGGGACGCGAGTGGTTCTTCAAAGAATGCATTTGACTGAAGCTCTAAAATCTGTTGGCTTTTGATTGACATTGTCCAATATTTGTTATGACTGGTTTTCAGGATATTGTAAATGCCACACATGAATTTCACTGTAAGCACTATACTATTTCACTATAGGTTCAAACCCCAGCGCCACGAGTGAAAGAAAAAGGCAAAATTTGTGGGAGATGATCTTCGACTGTTTTATTTCTCATTGGCCGTGACCTAGCAACCGATCAAATGTCATCAAATTCATCAAAATAGCTTGGAATTATAACCAAGGCGGGCAAATTAATATTTTGATCAGATTCAGTGAAATTGTGTACACTGAATTATTATTTTGATTGCGTAAACTTTTAATAAACTTGTGTAAATTTTAATGAGTGATAAATGCGTCAAATGTGTAGCAACATAACGTATGTTTGCAGCGACTTAAACTTCATTCCGTGCACGCTACACGCTGCCTATTAACAACATGAATGATCTATCACATAATCCCTCTCCGACTGTCCTCAGTACGCTTGCCCGTTCGTCCCGCTGACCCGGCGACCCGGCCGACTGCTTCTCACCGCCAGCTCCATCAAGTCTCTCCAGGAGCTGCGACCGTTCTTCTCGGCGCTCGGCAACCAGTGCGACCAGGGTCACCATCCGGTGAACATCGCCGACCTCGAGGCCGTCGTAGAGGCCGACTTCCTCGAGAGGCTGGCGGCCAAGTGAGCCGCCAAGGCCGTTAGCTTCACACAAGTGCCACAAGTCCGTGATAACCGTCGCCATTGCTCACTCGAGATACATTAAAGAACAGATTTACGTTGGTTGTTTTCATTATTTGAGGTTGCTTTCGTTTTGTAATTTGTGGTTCTGTTTTTAGTATTGACACATTTTTATATGGACTTCCACATCTTTATTTTTCTTGGCATTGATCGGAATGGTCCGAATTACCACAACACTTTGTAAGCATATTTCTCAAAGCTAACTGCAGTTGTCTAATGGTTTTTGTAACTAAGACTGGTTATTAGTAGGAATTCTGATACGATCCAATGAGGATTCAAAGACAATGAATTTATTGTGACATTTTGCAACGAATCTCGATACAGTATTTTAAAATGAATAGACAATAAATGTATTTCATGGAGTAAACTCTGCCGTCAACCAAACTAGAGTATAGTACGTCTTTCGGAACACAATGTATTTGTTGCTTTTAAATCAAGTCCCCTGTAAATAGCATCCAATGTTACAAAATCTCTTGGGAGTATTTTGTGAGAATTATGAATCTGTGAAAGTTGAATGAACTGAAATTTGATCCAGAATTAAGGTCATCCATTGTTACCAAATACCTGTCCGATTCACCAAAATCATTATTGATATAAATATTTTGAGAACTAACAATATTTTATACCTTCCGTGCTTTTAAATCAAATAACATTTTTGCACAGACGAGCTTTATTTTACCAGCACGGCATTACATAGAGCAATACTTAAACTGGACTCATGTTAATCCTACTTACACTCTTATTGCACTGATTTACAGCATTAATGCTTTGACAGCAAATAGCATTCACATAATATTAACTATGCATGATAGGTAGTATTTATTAATTATTTATTGGGTCTATGTCAATTATTTCATTAAACAAAAAATTGACAATGAACTTCGATTTAAGAATATTTATTATCAGTTAATTAATGTAATAATCATTAATGTGTATTGTAACAGAGCTGTGCAAAATGCATTTAATAGGATGATAATGTAATTATTTGATAATTAACTTTGTAGGTACCTAAAAATATATGATGAATTGAACCTAATTAAGGCCTCTTTCTCAAGTTGTTACTAGTCCTTTAAAATTGAAACTTCAAATAATTATATCACTTTGTTATTTTACTGCATATAACAATAAAATTGCAATGTTTATAAAGGAAATCTCAAATTTAGCAGTTTTTCACGATTATCCTTTTATACACCCTCCTTTTCTTCTTATTTATTTTCAAACGATGAACAGTCACTGGCACTTACCGTATTTATTCGCATAGTCCGCAGGTATATATTTCAAATATTGAAATCTCAAAACAGGGATGCGGACTATACACGCGATACTATACACAGCATTTTTCGAAAAACCAGTTTCAAAAACAAGGGTTGCGGACTATACGCGGGTGCGGACTATTTGCGCATATATATTATGCATCTTTCCTATAACTAGTGACGAATAAAATATCATTTAATTTAGGGAATTCAAAGAGTATGATGTAACGAATGACTAAAAGTAGAGAGCTTAGATTAAGTGAAAGAAAATGGCCTATCCACAGAAAGCTTAGAAGAAGGTATTCAATACATGGACGGTGTACCTGTACTTAAATCATCAGATAAAATTATTTACCATTGTTCTCTATTAGTATGACTACGTTTTGCTCTCATACGGAGCAGATACAATATCTATTTTTGTTGTCAATTAAAAATTTATTAAATTCATATTGTTTTCTTTGTACAAAAATTATTTAACACATTTCTACATAGTTTCTACATTTTTCTCAACTCATGAAAGTTAAGAAGACCATCTCTAGTCATTTTAATTAAATTACTTAGGCCGGGTAGGACCAAAATTGGATTAAGTTAACTATCGATAGTTAGTGGAAGTTAGTGAATCCCATTGGCTGTGGAATTCGCGCCAACTGGATTCATTGGTTAACTGCTCACTAACTATCGATAGTTAGCTAATCCAAAGTTGGTCCTACCCGGCCTTATGAAAATAATACACAAAAATGGCAGTAAACAAGTTTATGTTTGACAAAGACTGATTGTATTGTTTTGTTTGTGCCTCCTAAACTTTGAAAGGTACTCTGTGTGATTTAAATACATTTCACGACATTACCTACGTTGTTGGTTTTGGAAAATAAGCAGATGCAGTTGATGCAATCCGCTTGCTAAGTAGTAGGTTTGGATTAGGTTGAGTCCTGAGATTTTCACCAGTCGGCTTTGAAGTTGGTTCTGCCCCATTGCCATTTGCCGTCGGAAAACCATTTCGACTCCTCAGATCTTGTGTAGCACTAGAAATGTCAAAACATCATCAGTCTCTCCCTTTAGGTTTTAATTTGTTCAGTGAATTAATGTTGAACTGTTCTGCAATGGGGATTATAGATAAAGTGATGAGTGATTATGAAGAATAGGCAAGGCAGAAGACCCATTCGTTCATCTCGACATTTGCATTTAGATGGTAACAAAAAAGTGTATGTTTGTTTTTTGCAATTTTCCTTGCACATTCTGCCGCCAATTTATCCCCATAAGACGCTGCAGGCTGATTGCGAGCATAGATTGAACTACGTTATTATTAATAACAACTACATTGTGAAACGTAGATAGGTAAACTGAATGTACTATTCATAATTTCCCAAATTTCAACAATCCAAAACAAAAATAGGTTCGTAATTTCAATTTCATTTTCATTGCTTGTAATTTGATCAGAAATGCATTGCTCATGAGTTGAGGGATGGATTATTGGTAGGGAGGGACACAGATGGGAAGGCCAGTTATATTTTGGAAACGTCCTTAAGAGGACCACTTTTTGATGGTAAAAGTCCCTATAGGTTTTTCACATCAGACTTACAGAGGCAACGGTGGAATGTGTGACACTGCAGCGCCATTCTGCCTCCCGTTGTTGTCTAAAGCGACCCTACGTTTTGTTGTGTACGGCATGAAGATGGGCGTCGATGAAACTCCGGGAGGCTGAGTCTCGTTCTGAGCATTCAGCTGCCGATTCAACCAGCTGATCACTAGAACAAAACAACAATAATCAATCATACATACGTGTCAATCGAGGCGGAGCGCTCTTTACAAAATTATAGTTTTGAGGCATCAAAAGAAAATAACCGCTTATCAATGAATGGTATAAACGAAGAACATCAATTTTTCCCAATGTGAGCTTGCAAGGTACCTACTTTGTCCGAGAAATGAGATACACTCGGCATAACCAAAAGTACCTAGCTCAAATAGTCTGATTGATTAAAACTATAAGATTGCACCATCACCATCAGATGCCAGTCTATACAATCTCCTCCTCTCACTCTAGTAGGTGAGCTCTCATTCCATTGATAATAACACGCATTGATTGTTACGAAACCGAGCCAGAAGTAATTCAAATTCGTTCAAGGATCATATTTTCTATTGCCAAGTGTACCTCCGTATCCTACATACGTACAAACATTTTTAAAAATGTAATTAACCAAACTCAACACTACTAAGGTGAGTATTACTATTTCTTGCATGAACTAAATTCAACTTACAATTGTCATTTTTACTGATCTGCTTGTCCTTCGCTTCAATCTTCTCTTTGGCATTTGCCAGCGATTCTCTCAGTTTCATCTCGTTCATTTCCAGATCCCTCGTCTTCTGTTCAAGTCTCGTCACTTTAGTCAAAACACCTGCCAGTTCGTTCTGCTTTGAATTAAGTAAACGCTCTTGCTCCAGTGCGATGTTAGTTCGTAGCTTGACTTTGGTTTTCAGGGTGGCATTCTCCGATTGAAGCGTAGATATTATTTCATTGGCTTTTATTAGCTCTTCAGATATTTTCTTCACGGAGGTTTGCTTTCGCTGTATGTTGCTTTCTTTGTCCCGAATGCCATCTTCAAGATGATTCTAAAATTAAATAAGTTGTAATTATTAAGTTTATTTTGGGCAATGCCTCCAGTTATCACCCCCAGTTCAATTAAAATTATGTAGGTAGGTACCTAATAAAAGTTAAAATGCCATTCCTTCGTGTCGTTGTTTCTTGTAACAATTTGGTGTTGTTTTGTACCATTTTCCAATACGAGTTAAGATAATGGAGTGAATGAAAAGTGAATGAACATCTTTGTTACACTTACAACTAAAGACAACTTCAAAATGTAACCTGAACGTTTCAATTTTGTTTTCTTCAACAAGCAGTGGTTTAATTGAGCGAGCGTAGCGAGCGTCACCACGGTACTCTTATGGCACTTTCTCTGTGTGTTTGTTTTTTTTTTTGTTTTTTTTTTGTGGTCACAGCCCAGGTCAAACTGCTCAAGCAATCGATCTGAAATTTTGTACACATACTAACGTACTCTATGCGGTCCCTGGGATCGTTTTTGAACGGGTTCCCGTGATTGGTTCAAATTTTAAAAAAATTATCTTTCGATTGGTTGCTTCGATCAATTTGAAATTTAGCAAAAACATTACAACCAACATTGTACCTAATCATAAAAAGTTTCAGCCAAATCCTCCTATTGGTTCAAATTTAAAACCATTTTTCATGTGATTTTTGACATTTAAACTAGAATTTAAACTACCAACATTTTAGGTATTTTTGCCAATTATCAGTCTATAATGATGAGGATGGGAAAAGAGAGGATACCATGTAGAGAGGCAGAGCGTGCAGCCATGGGTGTCAGAAGAAAGGCAGGAAGACCTAGAACCAAATGGATCAACGGAATAGAGGCAGCTGCAGAAGAAAGAGGAGAGTGTTGGGGAGTAATTACAACAGAGAAGTGGTGGGAAGACAGAGAGAGATGGAGGGAGCTGGTGGAAAGAGAGGAGGCTGAAGAACTGGAAGAAGAGATTGAAGAAGTGTGGAGTGTCGGACTTGGCAAGTCGGCTCTGAGATCACAAGTGCTCTAGAACATTGGTGGGATCATCCCACCCCCTGACCCGACAATAGTTGGAAGCAGGGTCGCGATATATTATTATTATCAGTCTAATCTGTCGTTATTTTCAAAAGTTTTGTCATTTTAAGGTCATTTTATTCCATAATCTTGAAAAATGTATACTATATTGTCATCCCTGCCTTCTTTAAGCTTCTGTTCCAAGGCAAGGCCTGTAGAGCAGCCAAGCTATCCACAATGTACAGTAAAATGAAAGCTTTTTTGAGCTAGCGCATAAAATCGGATGCAGTACGAAGGCCAAATTCTCTAATTGGTTTAAGTTTAAATAATGTCTTCTGATTGGTCGACACTAAAAATGTTCACATTAAGTTCAAATTTTGCATGGTGATCAAGACCAACTTAATATTAAATTTTACATATTGTAAGCCCAATCAGTCAAGTATTAATTGTAATTTTACGAGTTTAAAGTGGGAGGAGGGTAGGGATATGTACATGGTATTTCTGGACCTGCAAAAGGCATACGACTCGCTACCTCGACAGACGGTATGGCAATGCCTGGAGAGGAAAGGAGTGTATCCTGAGCTGATAGAACGGGTCCAAAGCACATACAGTAACAGCCGCAGCATGGTCCAGACAGCAGTCGGAAGATCCGGGTGGTTCAACATCAACACAGGTCTCCGACAAGGCAGTGCACTCTCACCAATGTTATTTAACATCGTCATGGATGAGATGATAAGAGAAGTGGAACGGGAAGAGAGCGACCAGTCAACAACTCTTGTGTTTGCCGACGACATCATGGTGTGGGGAGAATGTGCACAGGACGTCCAAGAGAAGATCGACAGATGGGATGTAGTAACTCGGGAATACGGGCTCAGGATAAGCAGAGAAAAGAGTGAGGCCATGGTGATGAGTAGGGATAAGAAAGCCCAAAATACTAACATCCAGCTACAAGGAGAAGTACTCGAAGTAAAGCAGGAGTTCAAATATCTAGGAAGCATAGTGACCAATGAGGCTAGGATGGGAGCAGAGATATCTAGGCGGATACACCTTGCCAGTGGATTCTACCAGTCAGTCAGAAAGCTTCTGTGGAACGAAGACATGCCAACCAAATGCAAGATGCTACTCTACAAGACGTACTTCATACCAATACTAACTTATGGTGCAGTTACATGGACATTGACCAACAAAGAAGCAGGAAATGTCCAGGCGGCCGAGATGAAATTCCTCAGAAGCATCGCTGGAGTATCGAAGATGGAAAAGCAAAGAAGTACTGACATAAGGAAGAAGCTAGGTGTTGAGAGCCTCAACTATAAGATAGGAAGAGACAGACTACGCTGGTATGGTCATCTTAGAAGAATGAATCACAAGAGAATACCGAAGAGAGAATTTGAAAGAGCGAGAGACCGGGAAAGCAGAAGGGGTAGACCGAGAGTGAAGTGGGAGGACCAGGTGAAGTGGGATGTAGAGGAAAGAGGTGAGGAGTGGGGAACAGTGACTACAGAAAGATTGTGGGAGGACAGAGAGAGTGTAGCAATTCAAATAATCCCGCCAGTACTGAACTAGTAACCCCTACTGCCATCTATGCTCGAAGATCATAACCTAAGCAGGAAAGTTGCGAGTCTACCCACCAGATGTCAGAAGGAGAGAACAGGAAGTAGACTGAAGAGGAAGGGAGGGAAAAAGAAGGCGGTGCGAGAGGAAGGAAGAAGGAGCTGCTAGGAGATAAACGTGTTTCTGGAAAGTTTATCCATGAACAGTAGAACAATCCGAGTTGATATTCACTTTTGTTTGCATAGATTACATTTAGGAAATTGTGTTTCATAGTATCAAGCAAACGAGTGGCCGCAGAGTGTTGTGGGATTTGAATTTCAATTGATTAACATTGTCTCCTAAACATGTGCTCGTGACTTCTTAATAAACCCAATACATGCTTTGGAATCTATCTGTTACACATATTATTTGATAACCCCAGCAAAGATCTGTAGCATATTTGTGGAAACTCCTGAGGCTACAAAGATCTGATTGAGTTTCTGGCGCCCTATATAATTCCTAATTTTGTCAACCCACGGCCCAGCGCCGCAGTGAGCACCGGCACCTCATCTTCGCAGGTGAGGCTATAAGAGGTGGAGAGTCATGGTGGAGCGGCAGCAACCAGAATACGAAGAGGAGGAGGAAGAAGAAGAGTGTGATGTGTCAGGACCGGCCACCCGACATCACTGAAGCAAAGGCCCAAGATGGATGGTGGAATTCCACCCCCCGACCCGACATTGTGTTGGAAACGGGAGACAGATATTTATTATTATAGTATGGGATGTCACAAGAGATTTCTGGAGAAGGTATGTAGGTAAGACTTCACGACACAATGGATCTGTTATTCATCCAGAGTATTATGGAGATTGAAAAATTGCAGAGAAAATCGTTTTGTGCCGTGTCGTGCATCGTTACTATGGGGATGTTGCATGTTCTGTGCTCGCTCATCAACGCGTTACACTGAGCGTTTTCCTAGTAATTTATTTGTAATTCAGAGCCTTATGATCCTTCTAGGCCAATCTTGTTATCTAGAGAGATAGTTGGTTTAGTTTCTGACCGGATATTACTACCTAGATTCAAGTCAGTGTGAAATTACAATGCTTACGTTCTGTTCTCGTGCGGAGCGCAGTTGGTCTTGTTGCTTGCCGAGGAGCAGAGATTTCTCCTGACACTCCTGCTCGACGACTCCCAACCGAGTCCGCAGAGAGCTGCACAGCTTCTCCTTCTCGTGATAATCCACATCCAGCTTGGAGTTCTGCTTCCTCAATGTGTTCACTTCCAGGTGCGCATTAGCCAGCTCCTGTTTCAGGCTTTCCAGCTGGAGATTATGTTTACTGAAAACAAACAGGAAATAGACAAGCCATAAACAATAGACTAGGAAAACGCGCAGTGTCACGCGTTGATGAGCGAGCCTTCGTTCTGCACCCGATTTGATATGCTATTGCAATTAGTATCAGGCTCTACAGGACTTGGAACTGAAGCATCAAGAAGGCAGGTATGAAACTTTAGTAAACATTTTTCAACTATCAAGATTAAAGGATCCCGTTCAAAAACGATCCCAGAGACCGCATAGATTACGTTAGTAGTATGCAAAATTTCAGATCGATTGGTTGAGCGGTTTGAACTGGGCAACACAGGGAAAGTGCCATAAGAGTACCGTTGTGACGCTTGCTACGCTCGCTCAATAAGTTGTAGGTACTACTCTACTTTACTTGGATGCAAAGCACATGAAAATCAGAGAGCTAAATTAAAATATTTTCTTTTGTTTTTGTAGGTACCTACCTACTTTTAATGCTCTCAAATCAGCTTCCAACAATTAAGAAAATTAGTTTGGTGCATCTCTAGTTTGTTGAATTTAAATATGAATTCTAGGTAAAGAGGCAGTTAGGTTCTGAAGGATCTACCTGCAGTTTGCAAAAGAAAATTTACTTCCAAGAATTTGTATAACTTGTCAAGATCTTGATTAATCCAAAATCTTGCCAAGATTTTTCAGTAGGCATAAATAAAACTCAATGGAGATAAAGTCATCAGCACCTGATCTGTGGATTGGGATACCGTATTAACTCGTGTATAAGACGCAATTATATGTCAATATTTTGATTCTGAAAACAGCCCTGCGTCTTATACACGCATACCAAGCTTTTTTCCCAGTAAATCCAAGGTGGATGTTTGTAAACAGAGCTGTGGTAGACTGCCACATGTTGTCTATCTCTGCCTTTCCCTCTCACTCTGTCTGGACTACTCATACTGTGTCTAGACACAACACTATTTACATATTAAATGTGTGCAACAAAATGTTTTCTCTTGCATTTAGATCAGGAGACAAAATATATGTTTACGTCTGAAAAACATTACTCTGACAGACATAAAATAGACTAAGCACTGTTGAATGCGATCTTAAAGGAAGGGGAGGAGAGGAGTTGGGTTTGTTTTGGAATGCAGAGGAAAGGCAGGTGCGCGCCTGTTAGAGCAAACAACAGCTGCTGGGAAGAGACTCCCCTCCCCCCCTTTCTCAGAAGCAGGAAATTCCTGTTTGTTTACAACAAGTTGGCAGTGATTTTCATTCAAATAGCTCAGTTAGCTGGAAAACCAACATTTAGATGGATATCATGTATACAAACACACAATGTTTTTCATCATTTTACTGCGTCTTATACACGCATGCTAAGTGTTTTCTTAAAATAGACTTCTCAAAACAAGGGTGCGTCTTATACACGAGTGCGTCTTATACACGAGTTAATACGGTATTCATGAAAATACTGTAGGTAGGTATTTTGCCAACCCCTTGAGCTCAGCCCAAGAGCATAACAATGACAATGTACCTTGTGTGTACGCAGTAAAGTAGGGGACGGACGACAAAATAAAATTACCCTTTTCCAATCCCTGAGTGCTGGCAATTTAAGGTAACTCCTGCTGGCTGTAAGCTAGGTTAGGTAGTATAATATATAGCTAGGTATACCGGTTTGAGGATTCTTCCAGTGAGTATTTCTCAATATAAGTTTTATTCTCTGCAGAAATCCTGTTGATTTGAGATTCCAGGTTGGCGATCAAACTCCTGTTCTTCATCTCCACTTCCCTCTTGTCTTTCTCGCATTGGGTCTGCCATTCGTATTGAGCCGCAGCGAGTTTCTCCCGCTCCTGATTCAGTTCCTGAATATGTCGAGTGACAATCGCGTTCTTCTCTTCCGTCCACTTGTGCTGCAATTCGTTCACGTCATGACTTTTCACATCCAGTCGTTGGAAACATTCCGTCAGTTGCGTTGATGTGCGGGACAACTCTTTCTCCTTCGACAATATAGATTCTTTCAACAGCTTGATTTTTATTGCCATCTGCTTCTTTACTTCTGTATCGCTACCTGATACTATTTTTAAGTCTAAATGGCACAGATGTTTGAAATGATTTGTTTCGACGATCTTGAGGTAAGTTTGTCGAGTGTCAGTTGCATTCTCGCGATATTCACTATCAAGAATTAATAAGAATCTTGGACCTAGATTATCGTTAGCGGTGTTGCACTGTTCAAGTAAACGTATAAACTGTGCAGGGAAATGATCGAAATCCACGAGGAGACCTTGTTGAGTCTTCACAGTCTTGAAGTCTTCCTCCGTTATTATTAGAGTGTACAAGAAGAATGGATCGTCGTCATCTGTCAGTTGCAGTGACAGATGTTGGCGACACAATGGACTTAGTCCAATCAACAAGTCAACAGTGACTCGCAAGTCTCTCTGTCTTTCTTCCTTGTTTCTCGACTTCAAAAAGACTCTTTGAACCTTCGAGTACATCATTTCGGAGTTGCCAAGACCTTGCTGGCCAGAATCATCCATGGCAAAGTTGAAATGACTCATTTCTGAAAAACAAAATGGGATTATAAGGTACATTACATACATGAATTGAGTAAACAGGAATAAAGGAATGCCTATATAAAACAAGGTCCTTCAGAATTATAAATTTTATTCTAAGCTCCTTGTAAAATCATTCTTTCTTGACAGTTGGCCCAGTCCCTAAGCTCCTAGGCTACTTGGCCAAAATAAGAAAACGATTTCGTAGAAAATTAGAGCATCAGGAAACTTACGTATATGTTCCTGCTCCGAAGCGCAGCTATATGGAGCCGTTCACGTATGCGAATAATTTCACCCCATTCAGCAAAAAGACATAACATCAAAATAACACAATCGAAAATGCAACAGGTCCACAACTTCAAATTTTAATAATGGTGGATGATAAACAAAGACAGTAGCGCTAGTTCCCATTGGCGGTCAACGGAAAAATTTTGCACTATTATTTGAAAGGCTGTGGTGGTTTTCGGGCGCGGTGCAAACAAGCTAAAAGTTAAAATCGCGAAAAGTCAAAACCGCTACTTTTTGGGTTCAAATCCGCGACTTTTGGGGTCAAAATAGCGAAAACTCAAAATGGCGGGCTGTCACTCTCTGTCATGCCCAAAGTAGCGAAAGATCAAGCTAGCGAAAGATCGAAATAGCGACTGTCACTGATCGTACATCTTGCAACATTGGTTCCAACGGTCCGTCATCTGTCATCATTCATGCAGTTCCAGTTGTCGCCACTAGATAGGGGTAGCATCGTCTTTGAAGCAGGGGAGACATTGGGGTGGTGCAAGTTGCATACATCTACGGCTACGGGTAATAGCAACAATAATATCTATCCCAGGTTTCATTAATTTTAATGCAAAATAGAATTGAATCTAGGCATCGCATTACCGAATTAAACATTTAATTTTACAAGTGTTTTTAATTTTTATAGATGCAAAAAAAAGTAGGTCAAATCGATTTTTTTGTTTGGAACAGAATTAATATTTATACATAATTTGTATCTTAAATATTCTATTAAAGCCCAATAACGTCGTACTGATATGCAACTAGAGTCTAATGGCGACGGATGAATAATTATGAATTATGATGATAAAAATAGGAAAGGATTCGATCGCGGATGTATTAGGGAACCTTCCCATAATTTACAAATCTGAAACAAATTGTTTTTTTTATCTATATATTATTATATAATATTATACATTATTTTGGTGGGAAAGTTCTATATGTGAAAAAGATGGTTCTTTATTTGACCAAGATGTTATGGAAATGACACAGATAGTGGGCCATGACACACAATCAGAGTTCATCTGCACTAATTCTATTCTAAACATTGAAGATACCAATACTTCTGGTGTATTTTCGCTGGAGGTACTGCTTTATTCTTATTTTAACAACCAACAATTAGTTCTACATGTCTTTCAATGGCACGCGGTAGCAATTGATGATACAATATTTATGACCTATTCCAGAGAAGTTCTGTGAAGCTGAAACATGGTTCAGGCATGTGGAAATAAGGGTTTGGCGGCGAGAGGGAGAAGGTATAGAAAACAAGATGTGAAGATAAATTTCCTTGCGATGAGCATTTTGCCATCAGGCCAGACACTGAGGAACAAATAAAATAATCTTCTGTCCAACACAAAATAATTTCGGAAATGCTCATTAACTGACATTATTTGCTAAATTATTGAGTGAGCGTAGCGAGCGTCACTACGGTACTCTAGCACTTTCTCTGTGTTTTTGTTTGTTTGTAATTGTTTTTTTTTTGTTTTTTTTCCTACACTGCCCAGGTCAAACCGCACAACCCAACCTATCTGATATTTTGCACACATACTAACATAATCTATGCGGTCTCTGGGATCGTTTTTGAACGGAATCCTGTGATTGGTTCAAATTTTATAAAAATTATCTTTCGATCAAGACCAAAATTATCTAAAATTTTACACATTGTATAAGCCCAATCAGTCAAGTATTAATTGTCATTTTACGAGATAAGTATGGGTTGTCAAAAGAGATTTCTCGAAAAAGTATGTAGGTAAGTCAGGACACAATGGATCTGATATCATCCAGAGTATTTATATGGAGATTGGAAAGTTGCAGAGAAAATCATCTTGTGCCGTGTCGTGTATCGTGACTGAGGATATAATAATGTGTACTATATTATATATATGATATCCCCATTGCTGAGACACAGACACCTATCAAACACTGACCAAAAATAATGGAAAAGTGTAGTGTATAATTTGCCATTATCTATTGCTAATTAGCAATCCCAACATCGCCTCTCTTTGATGTAAATAATGAAAACACCCAAACAAGGAAATTCTTTCGCGGAAATAGAATCAAAATCCCCGAAAGAGATTTTCCTTTTACCGTCCGAAACTATATGGATCATCTGATTCAAATAATGAAAGTTAATTATCAATGAAAATGACTTATGTAATATGCCTAATCAGTTAAAGTATTCAAAATCAAAATATGGAATGTATGTTCGCAGTGATAGAGTATAGAGACTTGATTTTGAAATACACCTTGTTTATAATAAAAATTACAAAATTCGAATGCTGTTATTTGAAATAACCGTAAATACATTGCATCTAATTTTGTTCCCATAGTATAGTCTCATGACACCGATGGGGGAACTTATCGAAAAGCACCTCACACCATTACATCATTTCATTTCACCTCACATCATTTCGAAAATGATTATTATTTGATACCATTAATATATTAGTCTTTTCTTTTTCGAGGGCATATCTTATAGTTCATAAGATTAAAAACTACGAGCATAGAGGTAAGAAGGAGAAATAAAACGTATACGTTTCTTTTATAGTAGATTTTCATTTTGTTTTTGGGCACCTTTGTGGCTTTACATTTTCATGCAAATTTTTTCTGCTATTCTTTGATTTTCCCGGATTTTCCTAACATTTGATTTTGCGTACTGTATTTCGCTAAAAAAAAAGGTTACTAAAATATAAACAATACGTTGGAGCAAGGTGTTGACGTTGACGTTGGAGAGCATTACCATTCTGTGCTGCGGTCTTGTAATAAAATAAGGAAGCATCGCCTCGTATTCAATCAAATTGCCAATCGTCATTTTCAATTTTGTAATTACATAGCGATAATTGTCAATAGGTCCAATGGTAATTTTCTCTTCATCATCATTCTCTCATTCTCTTAAAAAAAGATTATGAACTTAAATTTATTTTATACTTGGAGAATTCGCTATTGCATGCGAATTAATATTCGTGTAATGTTGCTGCTTTATGATATACCTCGGAAAGAGAGGAAGACATCGGATCAAATGCGTCAAAGGAGCAACGTGATAATTTTGTATTGTAATAAACTTGAAATAACACAATTTTTCAAAACAAGCATAAAATGTTCGTGACGTCCATTGCTCTTAAGCTGGGTTCCCATACTTCGCATCGAATTCGCTTCCGGTTCGCTTCGCTTTCGCAAAATGGCTACCTTTTAACAAAGGAAATCGTCCATGTTTACATTCGCATGTTCACTTGTTTCGGTTACGTTTCGGTTTCGTCAAAGTTAAAATTGGCTCAACTTTAACGAAACCGAAACACGGGAACATGCGAATGTAAACATGGACGATTTCCTTTGTTAAAAGGTAGCCATTTTGCGAAAGCGAAGCGAACCGGAAGCGAATTCGATGCGAAGTATGGGAACCCAGCTTCTTAAACGATTTGTCTGAAAAATTGGAAATTTTAATTTTATTTGATTGATAAAATTTAAACTTAAAACTTCACGTACCTTATTTCATTTTCAAAGTAACTAGTGTTAGTGTTACTCTGTTACTAATGAAATTCAGTAACTGCGACTATAACATAGTATGTAATACATTTTACAAGTAACTTACTTTACCCGACACTATTCCTTACTTACAACGGTGATTTAATCTAACATTATTTTAAGTGGAATAAATTTATTAATTAACCCTCGGTCGTTGGAGAATATTAAGGATTACAAAATATTCCATAAGTGAGTGTACCTTTTATAGAATGTTTGCGTGATCAGTCTGATTCTATATTCTTGTTTTTTTTTGAAAACTCATTGCCGGTTACAACAATACCGCGAGAAGTATGTTGGACAATTGGACCAAACCAGTGAACTAATTGACGTAAAATTTTACAAGCGTGTTGTTTTCATGGATGTCCAGAAGGTTGTTATTTAGATCATTTTATTAAATAATTTTTCACTTAATCTTGATTTGTTTATTATTATTTTTTGTCTTATCTCAATCTGTCTGTTTGTCTGTCTGTTCTTTCGCATGATACAATATCATGCAAGGAAACGGATCAGACCCATTATTTCACAAAAGATTCATTACTCTCATGATCGTTTACATATTGATTTTGAGACCTGTCCTTTGGTTTCGCCGGAAAATTGATTTATATTGTTTAGCAGGTAAAGTTGTATGCAATAGGGAAGTCTCCTCTAAATGAAATTTCCAAATAATTGTATTATTATGGTAGGGGAGACGCTGCTGAATACAGTACAGATATGTTACAAAATTACAAAATTAATAATTATTAATTTTGTTGTGGGTTCAATAGTTCTCTCGGAATTGATTTACAAAGTTTGATATTTTTCCTCTAACTTAAAAACGGGTAAGTCATAACCTATATGACCTAACCTATAACCTATATGTTGCCATGGCAACAAAGCATATCACCATGGTAACACATTGTTGTGGACTTAGAAATGACATCACAACCCTGATTCTCATTACATGCCGTTTTTACCGCCAAAATGTCCCATGACATTTGAAATTGATTTTTATGAATGAAAATGTTCAATTTCTCAAGTGATAATAGTGTTTGTGATTATTATTTGTGTTGTTATTTACGAATTTATCTTAATAAATTTAGATGAGACTTCCCTATTGCGTGCATGTAACCTTTGCATACATGCAAAATAACGTAGCAACGAAATCTTCATTTTTTTTTTAAATTATAGAATGTAGGTAAATGCAAATTACCTCCAGAGTGTGTACAACCAATACACTATGGAAATACCTACAAATAATGCAAAGTTGTATTGGAAAGCAGAAATAACTGTTCGTGTTTTTATTGGCTGATAAGTTTTCGTACTATACTTTTGTTGCACGTCAGTTTTTCTTATAACACGTTAGTTATTCTGCGGGTTTCCTTTTCTAAATACCAAAGAAAATGTTTAAATATGTACGAAGTAAGTAACAACCGTAATTTTTTTTTTATTTAATCAATTTCAATGTATTCTTACAAAACAAGCAATTGAGACGAGACGAGGATTCTTATGGCAGCACAGTAAAATTTTATAAAATCAGACTTTATAAGATTAAGATATCTTATAAACAGGTCAGAGTCAGAGTTTTTTTTTGATCGAGCTGAAATTCTGCACACATGTAAAACCAACCTTCTCTGTTTGCATACCATATTTTTTTGAAATCCATTCATTGGTTAAAATTTAAATAAATATCTCCTGATAGGCTGAAAAATGAAAACGGCCTTCGATAATTCTGATCAAACTCATATTTTGCATGATCATTAAGACCAATATTGTCTCTTATTTTACAAAATTTCATCCCAATCAGTTAAGAACGTGTGAATGTATTGACATTTTTAATATCTGTCAGTAATGAAGTATCGAAATGAATGTTTTCCAGTGCCAATTGAATTGATTCTGATTTGCTTTATAAACCAGGTGCTTAGATGCTATTTTAAAGTTTCGATGAAAAGCTTAAGTTGATATCATAATCAATTCAATATGGATGTACTCGTATATGTTTTCTGTGCGTTGTGGACGCATTTCCGGTTCGAGAATTTGCACGACCCGTGCTCGCTCATCAACGCGTTACACTGAGCGTTTTCCTAGTACTTAGCTTACTTCCATTATGTTACATAATAATAGTTTCATACCTTTCCATAATTACAATCATAATATTATCCATGAGTAGTTATAAGAAACATTAGTCTTAAGAAGATGTTACCTGTATTTATATTATTTGTAACAAATAAATAATCTGAATATGAAATCCATCATCTCCCAATCATCATCCATTATAATCATTCATCCGTCACCATTAGCCTCGCTGCAGAACAGTGCGACGTTAAGCCCCAGAAAAAAACTATCTCAAAATGTGTTAAGTGTGTAACAAGAACAGATAATATCATAAACGTGTGATTTATTGTTATATCAACAAATAATTGTTGCTTTTTACCGATGGCTGACAGAGATTTTCATTGTTCTGTCACCTGTCTTCGTTTTCACACAAAAGTGTATCAAATGATAAATGATTTTCTCATTTGAAAATGAAACATTTTTTTTCTATGAATATTATGATTTTCGATAAGGTATGTTCATAATAAGGTCAATTTCATAGTTTGAAGTAAGCTGAATACACGATTAAAAACTTTGATTAGGATCAGATATTTGTAACGAATGCATAACAATGATTGAAGAAGTTGATTCTATTGTGTATACCTATACTTAGGCAGGCGTTACTATAGATAGACATTTCACTTGGAAGTCACATTTTACTTTGAATTAGACTTAGAGCCTGTAACTATCTTTTATACAATTTAAATTTTGTATTGCCTTATTACGCGTTAGTGTATTACGTGTAAATTTTTTGTATTCATGGAAATAAAACGGTCATTATATTTTGTGGAATCGTTGACTGTCTTACGGTTTGTTGGCATGGGGAAACGCTTCCATGGGACACAACAGTACAAAAAAGAATATTAAAAACAATAGCTCCACCACATAATATATAAAATATGGTTGAAATGTACCTAAGGAAAAATTTGTTTTAAGTCGCTGGGCTGTCTAAGTATTTATCATTTTTGATTTGTTTGAATAATAGGTTAATTTTAAAGTATTATTTCAGTTCTGATTTCAAATTTAAACATGACAGTGAGAAAGATACGAGAGCAAAAACTGGAGGTATTTACAAACTTACATCTCCATGCACAAAAACAAACACGGTAAAAACTATAGCGTACCTATACTGTGTCAGAAATTTGCGAAATTAACGGTTAGCTTGTCGATGTTTTGATTGTATGATGATGTAAGGTATATTATTACTCTGTCTTGATGGCTTCATTCTGTTTCAAATTCATTAAATTTTTATTTTTACTGATATTTTGTTATTGCTTTGCTTTTCAAGTTTACTATTATTTGATTGTTTGATATTATTTATTATTCGTATCAGAAACACAAACATACAGTTTACACTCTCATAACAATTAAAAAAAAACTAATATTGGATGAGTAGGAGATGACACATCTGTATTATTTTATTTTGTATTTGGCCGCAGACTAACCTTTTGGCTACGCGGCATATTGCTGTGTAGTGTGGTTTATTATTTCTGTGCATGTATAATTATAACCAATAAAAATAAAGGAATCACGCAGCAGAAACATAAAGATTCTGGGTTACATTTCCTGTTATTTTGAAAGATCTGCTCCATAAGTATAATAGTTGCATATTTTAAGGAGACTGAAGTAATGATATGAAGGGATGTGCGTTGTGAAAAATATCCGACCGAACCGGGGCTCGAACCCGGGACCTCTCACTTGCCGGGCGAGAGCTCTACCAACTGAGCTACCCGATCGGACGGACGGACACTTGACACAACGCACTGATGAGGGTTAGAGATCTCCTAGGAGAATGGAATGAAGGTAATGATTGGACATTACAAGCTATCAGACCATCGGTAACGATACTGTCACCATGTCTCTTTGCACTTGCGTGCGCAACCCTCTTTTACTCGACTTAACGAGTTGCTTTTCAGCTCGAATGATGAGAATGTAGGTTTCTGTGGAAAACTTCCATGGAGTCAGGATGATAACACAACGCACTGATGAGGGTTAGAGATCTCCTAGGAGAATGGAATGAAGGTAATGATTGGACATTACAATAAGCTATCAGACCATCGGTAACGATGCTGTCACCATGTCTCTTTGCACTTGCGTGCGCAACCCTCTTTTACTCGACTTAACGAGTTGCTTTTCAGCTCGAATGATGAGAATGTAGGTTTCTGTGGAAAACTTCCATGGAGTCAGGATGATAACACAACGCACTGATGAGGGTTAGAGATCTCCTAGGAGAATGGAATGAAGGTAATGATTGGACATTACAATAAGCTATCAGACCATCGGTAACGATGCTGTCACCATGTCTCTTTGCACTTGCGTGCGCAACCCTCTTTTACTCGACTTAACGAGTTGCTTTTCAGCTCGAATGATGAGAATGTAGGTTTCTGTGGAAAACTTCCATGGAGTCAGGATGATGACTCCGTGCATATTTCCGTGTTTTCCACTGAAGTAATTTTACGTGTCGATCATTTGCATAGCTATACTTATTGTTTTGAACCATATTATTTATTAATCATGTCAGTTTCAACTTTATACCCGTATAAATTAATACATCGCTTATAAACTAACAAGAATTCATCATACCATAAGAATCGTCTTCAGCTGGACTAAATTTGGAAGCCGTAATAACCGTATTAGCCTGCAAGATAGTCGGCACCATGGAGTATAAAATAACAACATAGGTATGTTCGGTTGCCCTGCTCGAACCTGCTTGGAGCAGCTCCGATCACGCGATGGCCGTTCGGCTGTTTTCGAGCAACTTTGAGCAGCCTGCTCGTGGCCGTTCGGCTGCCATCGAGCAGGGTCGGTTCAGAGCAGGTCGAGCAAGTTCGAGCAGATATTTCTGCTCGGACTTTTTGGACCCAGCAGGACCGAGTGAGTTCTGCACACGCGGGAAGTACGAAGATTTTGATTTGAATTACAAAATATTATTACAAAGATAGTAATATGGCGACGTGTTTTTAGTACCTACCAGTTTTGTTTCAACACCAAGTAGCAATATTGTTAATAATTATATCTTTGATATTCTGTCAGAATTTACGTATTTATTAATATATTCCTAATAATGTATTTACAAATGGCGCTAAAAACAAGAAATGGCCGTTCGCCTGCTACCAAAAAGAGCAGCTGCTCGACGTTGCTCGGGCCTAAAAATGACGTCATCCAATGTTGCTCTGCTCTGAACCTGCTCTTGCTCGAACTGGCTGGAAGTTGCACTGGATTTTGGCAAACGAACAGACCTCATGTGTCCGACAAACAAAAAAACATTGGCCACAGCTGAAATGGTATTTTGGAAAACGTAGACAAAGGTTTTGGCATTGACATTCTTTCCAACACGCATTTCTCTTCTGAGGCAGCCGAGTTCATCACGCTCTCCCCATTGTCAAGAGAGAGGGGTTAACATCCATTCATGAGATCCCATCAGTCGTTAATGAAATTGTGAGATTTGTTAGGAAAATGCAATTTTGATCATATTAACGTAATAAATGTAGGTTTACCAAATTGAAAATATGAAAGGAATAATTTTTTAATTTTTTTATTTCCGTGCATATTTGGCCGACATATTGTACTTGCACAAATATAAATAAAGGGCATAAATTGCACAAATATTTTGTGAGGAGATATGAAATATTAGGAAATATGAAATATTCTAACGATTATGAAAAAACTATTAACTAAAGAAGATCGTTTAAAAAATATGATAATTATTAATGTTTTCCAAATTTTAGTACAAATTTTAGCACCGATATAACTACGACCATAGAGATAAGAAGGGTTGCAACGACGCTTTAAATAAATGGGATTTTATTATGGTCCACCTAAGCAACTTTATGAACGAAAGTTTACCAATTTTTGGGCAGCCATTTTGATTTTAAATATTTTTTGTCACATAATTATCAAATTTGTTAACGACCTTCTTTAGCTAATAGTTTATTTCAAAATCGTTAGATTTAAGTAAATTTGTAATATGTCATAATGCACCACGTGATGCACAATTTCTGAAAATTTTGTGCCAATAGCTCAAATGGCTGTCGTTTTAGAGCCGTTTTAATTTTATTTGCGGTTATTTGCAAAAAGGAAATTACCTTCCAAATATCAAACGCATTGGCTAGAATTATATTTTCTCGATACTGAATATTTTCAACAATAATTATTCACGTAATAAATTAACCGGAAATTCAAACATTATTAAAATTAAAATAAATACGTGATTTCCACAAAACTATCTGTAAAAACAAAATGGCTGCTCAAAATTGCATATATTTTTTTTTATTCAATAACTATATTTAACGGATCGAAAGTGTAATTCTTATTTTTATTTTCAATTAGCATGTGATTTAAATCTCAAAATGAATGTGGAATCAATTGTTTTTTCAATGTAAGTCGAAAATGTTGTGAGAAAAATGGCTATAAATTGCCGATTTCGGTCAACTCTTTATATGCCATAGTGTATCAAGTGAGGAATATTTCAGTACAAAAATTAAGTCGATAACTTAAATAACGACTCGTCTAGAGCAGTTTTAATAAAACTGTTTTATTTTATTTGAATGAATATGATTGGACAATAATGAATGCGATCAAGCTGATTATTGTTTTTAGTTGCACAAAACATTGCAAAAAAATAACAAAAATATTGAAAGTAAAAATTTCCTTCACATTTTCAAGTGAAAAATTAAATGGTGATTTCAACAACACTTGATAAAAACAAAATGGCGGCCCAAAATTGGTAAACTTTCGTTTATGAGTTATGTGGGTAGACCTCAATAATATCGTCAAAAACCATTTTTAGAAATAAATAGTTTGGGGTCAAATTATAATAAGTGTAAAGAATGCCGATAAAGAAGACTACCTACCTTACCTACCCAAAGAGCTTCTGCCAATGAGATAGGCCTACTACAGCTTCGATATATCGATTAGATCGTGCAGCGTTGCCAGCCCCTTGTCAGTTCAAAATAGCTACAACTTATGCACGCGAATGCGCAAAATAGCGAAAAGTGACGTTTGTCAAAAAGTAGCGGTTTTGAAAAGTAGCGTTTATGAAAAGTAGCGCTTTGAATCGTAGCCGTGGTTTTCTTCTTTGCAAGGCTATGGTTTTGAGCTGTCAATGTCAGCAGAAACATAACCTCTAACCTCTTAGATTGTTGATTTTTATTAGATCATCATGTTAATATACTTTGGGATCGCCGTATCGTTAGTAGTTTTTGTTGTCACAAGATATATTTATCTAATTAACAATCGCACGACTTCTAGAAATGATACAATTGCTAAAGCCGTAAATAAATCTGTCAAAACTGTCATCATCATTGGTTCTGGGGGACACACATCAGAAATGTTGAAGCTCACCCTCAACATCAATGTAAAGAAGTTTTCACCACGTATCTATATAATGAGTGATTCGGACACAACAAGTGCTGCTAAAATTCACACAGTAGAAGCAAATCGGCCGCAGGACTACTGTATAGTGACGATCCCTCGGAGTCGCAATGTGAATCAATCTTACTTGACATCCGTAGCAACGACAATATATGCCTCTTTGAAATCAATTCCAATTATGTTGCGACTTCAACCAGATTTAGTGTTGTGCAATGGTCCTGGAACTTGTGTACCTATTTGTACATTGGCATTTGTATTCAAATTGATCTGGCTTTTTGATCCTACTATTGTCTTTGTTGAAAGTATTTGCCGTGTAAAAACATTGTCTTTGACTGGGAAGATTATGCTACATTTTGCAGATCAAATCATTGTTCAGTGGCCAAACCTGCAGAGTAGATACAAAGGAACATTATTTCTTGGTAAATTGTTCTAGGGTTTGCAACAAACCAACATACTCTATTTGACTTTCTCTGTGCCAACAATATTAAACAATGTCGCATGCTTAACGGAATGCGTAATTAATGAAATATTTAGGCCCGGTTGTACGATGTCCCAATGAGTAAGATAAAGTTCACTTTATTTAGCCTAAAGTGGACTTGAGCAGTCTAGATGGCAGTGTTTATTGGCTGTTGCCATGGTTTCAGCCGATAAATCCTACCGCTAACTTTGTCGGGACATTGTACAACCGGGCCTTAATATGCTATGTGCACACGTGGTCACATAAATTGCTTGCATCATTCCAAGTCATTTGGCAAAACTTGATTGACCATACGAAAACACAGAGGTAATGCAGATTTAAATGAGCATGTGGGGTTGGAGGGTTTTGTTGTAAGAACCAACCATTCATCTCATACCGAACTGATATAATCATCCCATTCAACAAAATTATATTGGCGGTAGCTCAAGTTCCACCTTAGCCGTTTAACGTCAATTTTTCTGACCGCGGGTGTAGGTACCTATTTACTTACATTTTGAAAACCCGTTGCCCGCATTTTGGGAAAAATCTTTAAAATTAATCTACGAAACATTTAAAGGTAATAATATCATATTTTTTACATGCAACGTTGTTTAACTGACTACCTATGTATCTTTTAAAATTAATATTCTAAGTCAACTATAATCGAGAGAAGGTAGTAGCTACAAACAGTAAATCGAAAATACAAAATACTTTAACAATTGCCCAATTTAATCATTAAATGTGCAGTAAAGTACAATAAATTTAATTGTAGAATAAAACATAAATGAGAGATTACATCCTGCTCTACGTTTAATTACGTATCTTCATATGTAGTAATTAGCACGTAATTACTGCACACTGACACAATAGAGATTACCTCCTACTTGGTAATCTAAAGCTACTAAGTTTCTGACTCAAAAGAGAAAGTACCAGCAGTGACGATAATTAATTCAGTTGAAAAGAAGGAAATAATGTATTGGTGAGCGAGCACTGGGACCTTTCCAGCAACAATTTTGACTAGTGAATATAGGTAATAATTGTAAATTTTTTATATTTATCTGTAGAAAATATAATGCTAAATTACCCAAGTGTAATTTGTTTCAATACCCCCTACCCTCCTTACTATTTCACAATATTTCAGAACTGAATTTCCAAATAATGTAAATTTATTCTTCCAAAAAAATTACTTCCAATGGCATAGAAATATTTACTACTACTTAGTACAGGCATAAATTACTGTAAAATACTCCTTTTAATCAGCTAAAATTTGTTAAAAAAACAATTAATTGAAAGTTTTAAACCAATCTTGATTAAGAAAGAATTATTAAAGCTACGTTTACAGCTCGGAAATAGATGTTCTGCGCTTCGAAGCTGGCCAATCGGAAGGTTCGACGTCGAGCGCCAGAGTGCTGGCGTTCAAGGTCAAAAGATAAATAATCTCTCGTATTGTTACACCATACGGCCGAGGGTTTTGTTGCAACATGATGCATAGGATAACACTGCGGTAAACAAATGCTGCTAAAAGAGTATAATGGAAACACGCCCAATGCATAGCTCAACAAAATGCATGTGTACTCTAAATAATCACTCTCTATAACTGATATTTCATTTGAACTAGTCGGTCATAGCCTAGGTACACTTTCATAAAATCACAAACTCATCAAGTTAGAACATCTAAACATTTCACTGTACGAAATGAAAATCAAACGAGGAACAATAACAACCATAAACTGTGTGCAACCCTGATACATTAAAATCTAGAAACGATAAAAAAAAGATATTTGAGAATTACAATCAAATTCTTTGAATTTGTGGATGTGTCAATAGAAATAATAATGTTTAATTATCATTTCCTAGGCTCTCCAATCCCCACATAAACTCTTTATAATAAGCAATAAACAAAAACATTTTTACATTTATCTTCACTTCTCAAGTCTCGGTACATAATTTAAAATATCAACTTCAACTTGTCATCTTTTCGTTTCAAATTTAAATGATTGATGATAATCAAACAGTGATTGAACATTTCTGAATCTGTTCACAATCTGGAAATGCCTAGAAAATCACAAGTAGAAGTCCATTTTCCCGAGAAATTGCTTCGTTATAAAAACAAGTTTCTTGAATTCTAATTGCTAGAAATATCTTTGATCAAACCTTGCCCAGATAAAAAAATATAAGTTGTAAAGTATGAAGAATTTAAATTCAGGGGTTGTTAACCACTTTTCATTATTTAGCATTCAAAAAACTTGTTTATATTGTCAGGTAAGTCAGGGTGTCAGGTAGAGGCACCCATTCCAAAATTAGCTAATTTGTCACATCAGAAATTCAACCAACTTTCTAAGCATCTTTTTTTCCTGTGGTTTCATATTAAAGTTACATACCTATGAAACCACAGGAAAAAAATATTCTTAGAAAGTTGGTTGAATTTCTGATGTGACAAATTAGCTAATTTTGGAATGGGTGCCTCTTACAATAATCTCTAGTGTATTGATCAATGATTACCACCCACAAAAAGGCTCCAAACTCAAAAAGGCTCCATTTCCCGGGACATTGAGTCTTCAGTTGCAACGTTCAAGACGCCAAGAGAATCAGGTAAACCCGACTGACATCATAAAGAGACATTAACAAGTATACAGCCTGATTTAATGGTAGGTACAATCTTTTTAACAACTTTTGTGTCATATTCGCACTTTTCATACAATTTTGTATTCACACGACGCAACTTTGACAATTTGAAAGTTGGTAAAAGCAGAATATGTTCTATACTAGGTAGTACCTATCTTGAAGTTTTGAACCATATTGGTGAGATCTAACTACGAATATCACGTGTCACAATAGGTACACAGGGAAGTCGCTTCAATTACTGTTTCTACAAAAACACATTATAAAATCTCTACATTTTAAAATAAACGCAAATTCAATATGTCTAATAAATAACCTAATATCAAAGTTAACAAAACTCGGATGCATCATCATCAAGCAAAAATCTGCAATTGAGATGTGCTCCCATTCATCACAATACAAGTAGTACGAGCTGCAATACCTTTAGCACCTTAAAAGCACTTTTGCCACCAAGATGGTCACACAAGAAGCAAAACTTGACAATTTTCCACTCCACATTAAAATAATAAACTGTCTTATTTTTAATTTATAAGCGTTCAACAATCTGTAAAGCCCGATTTGCACAGCCACATTTATTGAACAACTTCTGTACACAGTCTTTGACAAAGTCTTTGTCATATTTCTTGAAGGAAATTAGAACATGTTTTAAGTTCTGTGACAGAAAGTTGCGTTGTGTAATTACAAAATTAAATTGTATGAAAAATGGGAATGTGACACAGAAGTTGTACAAGAAATTGTACCGTGTAAATCAGGCTTAAGTAAACAACAAATTAAACTCTATAATGCTTTAATAAGAAATGCATCTGCATTCATATTTAAAATTATTAATCAACTACAAATAGAGGTATCTGTCCAAACCAAACTACAACTTTCAAACCATAATCAGCCTCATGCTCAAAAGAATCTCCAGATATATCGACGCAAGTGCCCAGAGTCTACTGGATTCCATCCATAAGATTATTAGCACACGGTTTTGTGGTGTTGAGGACTGACATCCACAAATATCAACTTGCGGACGGAACTTCTTTTGAGCATGAGGCTGGTAGTGGATTCCTCGAGTAACAATACCAATGCAAATTTGCATTTCCAAGGACAAATCTTTAAAGCCGAGGCAGTTATTGTGTATAACGTTGACTCTTGTACTAGACACCAGTGACACAGAAATTGCACGAATCCCCTCTTAACTCTTAATTGATATTACTATATCAGTTAATGTGGGAAAAAGTGCAATATTCAGGGCCTTTTATAGCTAGGTAGTGTACCTACCTAAAATTTACGTAAATTCATCAGGTTTCATACATAGTACAATGAGGTTAATTATTACCTAGAGGTAGGTAGGTATAAGGTATGTACCAGACTTTAGTATGTAGGTAGATGCTAGGTACCTAGTACCTAAACCCCGTATCCCACTGATGGTTTGGCACTATTGGTTGCACGGCCATGCCTCTGTAACTATTCTGCTGTACGTAACACTGATTTATTACCGTTACTTTGATCTTTTATTGATGTCCTGGGATGGCACGGTCACATGGAGCGAGTAGAAACTATGCCAATGGTTCAATCTTCATGGGATACGGGCTCAGATGTTTTTAAACTGAACATTCTAAATTTACTAGGCCCAAGAGGTAACGGGACGCAAGCGACTTCAAAGTGATAAATTCTAAAATTATTGTCTTCACAATAACTAAAATTCAAATAATTTAAGAGCTTGTGTAATTGCAACACCGCACAGGGCAGTTACGACGTCTGGTAGGTATGTGTAGTACCTACTAGGTAGATACCAACACAAAACAATATGATTTTTTCTATTAAAAATCAGACCTTGTAAATACTCCACTAGTACCTCTAGGTTGGTAGGTACACCCACCTCCAAGTGTTCGTACTGTGTTTCTCATAAGAGCACATGTATACACCGGTAGGAACACTTGGAGGTGGGTGTACCTAGGTATTGGCTAGATTCAGAAGGTCCAAGAACCTTAACTTTCATATCATTCGATAGGATAAAAATAATTAAACCCACATTTTAATGTCACCACATGTCCCGTTCCCTCTTAATCCCTGTGAAACCTGTTGAACACCTTGATAAAGAAAAAAGTATTTCTTCACATTACGAATTATCGTCGCTCTCTTCACCGTCAGCTTTCATTGATGCTTGACACTTGGGCAAGTGCTTGATTAAGTGGGTCTTTGAGAGGTGTCTTTTGTTGCAATTTGGACATTTGTATCGGTCGGTGTGTCTTATCGAATGAACTCTTAGGTTGCTTCTGTTACTAAATGTCTGTCCGCATTCCGCACAAACAAACGACTTCTCCTTCGAATGTACAGACATGTGTTCTTGTAAAGCAAACCCAGTTATACACTTCTGGTTGCACACTTCACACTTATATCGATCTGAATGCATATTGCTGTGCAGTTTTAAAACATTGCTGCTTGAAAATGATTTATGGCAGATGGGACATGGATAATATTTGTGAGGGAAGTGAATTTGTTTGTGCGTTTTAAGTGCAAATTTCGATAGACATCGCCGGTCGCAAATGTCGCATTTGAACTTATCAGTGTGTAAAAATCTGTGACTTGTTAAAACGGCTCTAGTTAAAAAAGATTTCAGACAAACCTCGCATGAGAAACGTTTTTCTGTTAAATGTCCTTCCATATGTTTGTTTAAATCTGTGTTGGAAACGCACGCTTTGCCACAGACTCGACACTTAAAGAGATCGGAGTGAAGATTGAGGTGTTGTTTGAGGCAAGCTTTCGACGCGAGTGTTCGATGACAGATATGACAGGTGAACTTGCTCCTTGGGACGTGTGTTTGTAGATGGCGATAAAGACAACTCCGCGAACTCAATTTCGCAGCACAAATTAAACACGTCAAACCTTTTTCTAGTTGTACGAGAAATCCTTTCGTTGACAGCTTTACGCCTGATATTTGACTTAATTCTTCCATACTGACGGTGAGATTTGTTCTCTTCACTGGTTCCGATTTATTTGGATGCTCAAGTTCGGTAATGAGAATGTCAGGTTCGTGTATGGCATCTGGATCACACTCATCATCGGAAAAATTTTCCGAGGAATCTTCGTTGACCGTGTATTCAATATCGTCCACTGTTTCCCCATCTTCTTCAAACGATTTGTCACTATTAGGTGACTCGCAAGATGTGATTGCTTGTGGTTTTGACTGCCTTAACTTCTCCATTCCTTCACTGCATGGTTCCATGATTGATATGGATGTTAGTTGGATGTTAGCTTGGTCTCAAAAAAGAAGCTTTCAAGATCAATGCCCTGTTGCTGGTTTTCTAAAAAAAAAAAAATGTAAAAAATATGAGATCTTGCTAAGGATAATATAGTGTATTTACGGACTACTACTTACCACGGTGCAGTAAAAAATGTATGAATTAAAATAAATAATACTAAGCTTGCAAAAATAATTATTTATTATCCTCAAACGCACGTTTTTCCCACTGTAATTCAAGATTTTAACATTTATAAAAATTATGGTTGACATCAGCCAGCCATGTTGGAGAATCCCACTGCCTTGTTGTTTTGATGTGTTGGTATCCTAATTGTTGTTCATTAGAAGGCCTTAGCGGGATTTTTAAATTTAAACTCTTCAAATCGTGAAGAAGGTGGTGCTGCAAATACTTCAACGTACGAAGGTTTCACATTTTACAAACTGACTGACCTTTACTAATAGGTTAACAACAACAGGCGAATAGGCTTAAATAGGTGAAATAATAATCGTATAAATTTTCCAACAATGATTTTTAGTTGCAACTTTTAAGTTTGTACAAAATTTGCAAACGAAGATTTGAAACCATCCATTAGCCACTATCAGTGAGCCTAGGGCTCCCATAAACCAAATGTGAAAAAGCGGGACAAAAAATTCCAGATATAAAATCCCGTGTGACAACAATGGGGGGTCTGGGGGGGTGGCCCCCCAGCTAAATGCGGGTCCGGGGCGCATAGCCCTGGGAAAAATTTGAAATTCATAACATGATTTAGAGCAATTCTACGCACTTTTGACAGGAAATAAATTGTGTTTCTGCCACTGCCTTTGACACCGAAATCTATGAATTTATGGGCCGAAAGTTTCAATTTTGAAGTTCTATCTTTTAGAACGCGGACCGAAAAGTTAATTTAGAACAGTCAGGATGACACCACCGTAAGTATCAACCCCCACGCCTACGGTCGTTCTAAAGGGGAATATAATAAATTTACTGTTTGAAAGAATACCGAGCTTGGCTCATGCGTGGACAGCAAAATAACTTTACTTTAAACCAGATACTCTTAATCCGAACTCTTGATGATCTCTTGATGTTACACTAGTCTTTCCAGACAAAACTCAGTTTTTGTGACAACCAGGAAAAGATGGATTGTGGAGAGTCGAAAATAAACCACTTCGTAGCCTGATGTTTGCTGACGAGTTTGATTTTATTGCTCACTTGAAACTTGAAACACTTGTGGTCGATCACTTTACACACTCAAATTCGGTAACAACAATGAAAATATCAAATAGTTAACTCAATCGCAATACTTTCACACTTAATTTCGGTTACAACATTTAAATTATCGAATAGTTAACTCAATTGCAATTACAACTTACACTATACAAATCCGAAACGTATTATGATTTAACTACTGTTGAATTAAATTTAGCACTGCCTATCAGATCTAGACTCCAGTATATGTCCTTTAAGAGGAGAGAGCGAGCAGAAGTCTGCCCATCGAATGGTAACCTAATTTTGATGAGCTGAAATTTATAGACTTTTGAAAAGTCGTAAAACTTGATACTAAAATTTAGTTCGAACTATGTCACAGCTTGGCGCCACAAATCAAGCTCTCAAACCTCTTGACCAATCCGGTGATGCCGGTAAATACAGTCACCTACTATGTTGGCCTTGGGCTGACATAGGAGAAAACCCTGATTTGAAGTACAGTTTTAAAAATTAAATTTGATTCTTAGTAAATATATTATTGATTATTTATCAATTACAATCTTTAACATTGACAATTCTTGCGGATTAAACTAGACTACACAATATAGAAAACAGTAAATTTGCTGTATTAAAAACCTAGACTTCCAAACTGTCAAATGGTTTTGCTTTGAACTCCTCATAATGTATCTTATGAACATAACATACCCAATTGCTCCAATAAAATGAAATATACATTTCCTCTTAAGTTCACAAAACTTGTTACCATGATTTAATCATTTGTTTTACCTGTAATTATTATCCATCCTCAATCATCAATTCAAGTAGGTATGTGATAAACATTATACTGATTAAAACTTGCTTCTAACTAAAGAATTTTGTAATTAACATTAATATTCAATTATTTGAGGTGTCAATTCAATTAGCATTTAAGATTATAAGAAAAGTTTAAAGACTTACTGAAATTAGTAGCAGAAATTAAAGGTCCTATTTCAACAAATTATCTTGAGTTCCACTTGCAATATTTCATGTTTATGAAGTCATGTTTATGAAGTTGTTTACAAGGCATCCCCCCCAAACCGACAAAAAGCGGGGTGACAGCCCTCTTTTTAGGTACAACATTCCCACATAAACATAAAATATTACTTCCACAAGAGCGGATACAAACAACAAGAGACCTCCACTGAGAGGGCACAACACCCGAGACACGCACATAGCAAGTCCACAACCGACAGAAAGTCACTGAACACTTGCAGCCATTGGCACACGACAGACATTGGGCCAGGAGATACTCGGATGACTTGTAAATCTTGCCGATCGAGAGCACTCCCCGCGGTGTGTACGAACTTTTGTCGCTCCAACACCTGAAGCGAAGCCCGCCGCAAGAATTCAGCAGCAACTCGCTCTTTCGTCGTAGTGGTTGCCGGTGTTCTCGTCTGCGATGGCCACACCCAAGATGAAGCTCAAGCAGCATGACTCCGATGACCTGGATAAAGTCCAAAGTGTTTACTCAGTGTAAAATATGAAACAGTGAATTTTGGTGAATTTAAATTTATAACTTTAATCGTAGGTATGTATATTCAGAACTTTAACACTGAATGTAAAAATGACTCTAACATTATGACATCTTGAAATGACACTATATAAACATGTGTACATTGCTCCATGAGATTGAATGCTGCATCTTATAACAACTGGAGTTGCAAGATTTCGTCCCTCAAGACTTGGAAAATGTGCAATGGTAGACAAGAACAGTGATCTGTATCAATGCAATAGTCAAACTTATTAGTTATTATAATATAGCAAGTATATCTCCGCTCAACTAAATATGAATTGTATTGAAACCTGAATATATAGATTCAATCTATCAGTAATATCACCTAAAAAAAATTACTGGAATGTGATAAAGGCACTTCGAATTCTTCTTATAAAATAGAATGTCATAATATCTCCCATAATATTCATCAGTCTGTAACAGTTTGGCGTGAATTGAAATTTCATTTGCAACTGGTTATTTGTGCAAATCAAATGTAACACATTTTTCTTAAAGTTTCAAAATTGCGGTTTATGAATACTACTCCAACATGCAATAATCCTTGTTCGGTAAAATACAAACTATGAACTAAAAATATGTATTTCAGTTTCTATCCCCAAATCATTCAAATAAATTTAAAATTCTGGTAATAACTATTTGTTGGCACCATGAAAATGACATGAAGACTATACATAATCATAATGTAAATGGTCCTAGGTAAATGGTAACGTTATGAGGTAACAAAATATGAAAAATATGTAACATGGACAAAAATGTAATTTCCATGCTTGCTAAATCAACATTATCTTCAAATTTCTAATTAAAGTTTCCAAAATGTGCATCTAAACCTATATAGCCACTTAGCTTATCTAGCCGTGATCATCTCCCATCAGCAAGGTCCGGGTTGTACTCGCGGATCAGCTGATGCCAGCGACGGTGAAGTGGGTCAGAAGTTGCGTCATGGAACGCAGTCGGCTCCCTCTTGGCTCCCTCCAACCGCGACCTTGGGCTAGTGCGTGCGCTGGACGTCGGAGTTCGAGCCTCTTGAAGTCGAGGAGGCCCTTCCTTGTCGCGCCGCAGATGCGAGTTGAGATGACAGCCAATCCAAGTTCGTGTTCTGACACCAAATTGTGATCCAAGAACTGTGTTGAGCTAGCAGGAGCTGTGTACTATTATAGATTTTGATAATGATTCGTTGTATCTCTTGCATGGTGAAGTACGACAGTGTTGACGGCGTCGTGAAGAAATTGAAGCTTGTGTGAATTCTTATTACATCAGGTATGAATATCGCGACCTCGTAGATCAGGTGTTGAGTAGTAGAATGGCATGATTGAATCTTGATTTTACCAAAGCGTATGGTTGTAAACTTTACAGCGAAAATTGAAGTTGGCTAGTAGCTTCTTCCGACAGATGTTTGCTAGACGAGACGAAATGCACGTAATTACTCTATTGTCGTAATTACTGTATGGTCATGGCGTAGTGGTTTTGGCGTCGCGGTGCTCATAGAGTCAGGCTCAAGTCATCGTTTCTTATTGGAATTTCTTGATCTTCATCTCATAAAGGCGAGACCGGGCGTCACCAGCAGAGTCGTGAAGTTTGTTCTTCATAGAGTCCTCATTATTGAAATTCTTCAGATCTTGGGACTCATTTCTTGATCGGGCGTCGTCTTCCTCTAGGACTCGTCTTCTTTTGACTCAGGCTCCATTGCAGAAAGGATTAGATTCACGGATTGACTTTAGGTTTGGAATCAGTTGTGTTTTTTTTTTTTTTTTTTTTTTTTTTTTTATGATATGATGAAAGATGAAGTATGAAATGATTTAAAGTTGAACGATTTCGATAACACTAGATTTTACGATTTTGAGACGATTTTGATTTTAATTAATTTTTAATATATAGAAAAACTATTTCACCGCATTTTAAATTTGGAATATTGTGTTAATAACTGCAGAGTTTCGGCGGCATTTCCACGCACAATTCAAAACTTAATTAATATTTTAAATGTAAACCTGCATATAAAACACTAAACACGAATCGACTATTAAAACTAGTTTTTAGAGAAAATTTTACTTGAAATTTTGGCTCTTTAGGTAGCTTCTCAGTGCTCACTCCTCATCCTTCCCGTAAACTTTGCGAAATACTGGGGTAGAATCATAAGGTGTGTGCGTGGTAGCCTGATAAATTCTCGTGAAATAATTAAATAGATCTCGAGCCGAATTTTCGATACGCGATGGAGGAATGGGAACGGGTAGTCCCACACGCGCCTGACAAGTTCGGAGGATCATTTCAAGAAGGACATCCAGAAATTCGTCCCGGAACACGCGTGGATCTATCAAGAACGGAAGATTATCTGGAGGAAGATGAACAGGAGGACTGGGAAATAGATAATTGGGATTGAGCTGATGAGGAAGAAGTGGTGAAGAGTGAACCACGTCAAGGGCTCTTCGGACATCATTTGCCAACATTTCACCTGGTTGGGCGTAATGTGGTACCGGTGAAACTGCCAAGGGCGGCCTCGATGGAATCTGTTGAATCACAGGTGGGTCATTGGATCGTGACGTGCTTGGAAGATCAGGATTGATCAAGGCTACAGAATTTACCGTCCAAACCGGAGGGTTCTCTTGCCTTCTCAGGGTTAGTGCTGGAACTGGCATCTGGGCGTCGCGACGTTTCTTGTAACAGGACACTTCTGTATGATTTCGCTTTTGACAATACTTGCACCTCATGGCTATTTTGATGTCACTGAGTTCACTTGAACAATTGATACTAAATCACCAAAGAAAACTTATTGAGAACTAATTGAATAAAGTGAGCTCGACCTCACGTAGTGATTGAATTTGGAATGCTGACTGTTAGGTGGCGAGGGTGGTAGCTGGGTTTTTAAAGACAATGCTCCGCCTTCCAGTCACATGGACGACGAAAAAACTAATTTTATTGCAAAATACCATATAAGGTAAAAATTTTAGCCAAAATTTTTAAGAGGTTACCGAACTTAGTGCGAATTTTTACAAATTTGCACGAGTTTTATGGTTTTAGTGGCTAGCGCCATCATTTATTTTTTTACCATTGAAACGTGCTCAAAAGTTAGGGGCGTATTCTACACTGCTGTCAAAAATGTCACTTTTAAATAATTTATTCCATCATACCACCATTAGCGCAGACTCGGCTTCCGGGCGCCTTCTCGTTAAATGAGGCGTTTGTTTACATCCAGCTCTAGAGGGTCAATGAACTCCGTCTGGAGCTACTCTCTCCCTCCGTCTTACAATTGCTGCTGATAATGTCTTCTAATTTTGCGCTTCGGTTGTAAATGCGTTTACATTTTTTTTTTAAATGCCCTTTTTTTTCGTTTTAAATCTATAAATTAATTTTAATCTTCAGTTTCTGTTTAGGCTTTAATTCTCCGGTAGATATTAATATGCGCTTGTTCCTTATCTATTTTGAAATAACTAATCAGTTGCCATTAGCTTTCCGGTTGTCCTGGTAAGCTTTTCTCTTTGTTTTCATAAAATCAAAGCCCTAATTATTACTATCCCAGACACCTAGACGTAATTAAACCATTCTTTACTGAGGACAGCAAAGGTCAAACTCCAGTGCCAAAATGAAATAAGATTCATACTTAAATCTGAAAATAATTTAGTGGAACAGTGAACCTTCTCCAGGCAAATATTTAGCCTTCATCGTAAGACCATACGTGCCTTTGGGTTTAATGCCCAAACCAAAATGTATAATTTTGATAACCTGAGTCATTTCATCTTTTAAATTACCAGGTTGAAGCTTGATCTCAATAGTTATCTTATTTCTGTCGCCTTTAGTTGCGTTTAGTACTGGGACCAATGCCTACTTTATTTTAATGTATTATTCAAAACATGTGGATAGATATAGGCTGTTTCTTATTGCGATACTCGTCAGCTTAAATTCTAGTTTTATATTGTTTATAGCATTCTATTGCTTGTAGTCTTCCTAAACTACAATAATACCTTTGGGGAGCTTCCACGTCCTACTATGATTTTTCGGCGTGTTTTAGGTTACCCAATTTCCTATAGGCCTTTTCTACTTTCTAATTGCTATAGCTGAAAATTATTTATAATATAAAAATTATTACCTAATTGATTAAGGATCCTCTTATTAAAAAGTAAAATTTATTATTTCCATGAAAATCTCTAATTACTAATACCAATTACAATATAACAATACTTAACTCTTATGTAGTAAGTATTTTCTACATTAGGTTACATTACAAGCATTACTACTGATTACTTAGATTAGTCTCTAGCTACTGTTTGTCTATTTGTCTCGACTGTTTTATTATATAATCCGTAAATTAGACTCGTGCTTACTACAATCCCTAAATTATAAAATTAATAGAATATCTGAATTCATAATCGATACTTTACTTTAATTCTAAACTATTTTTATATAGGTAATATATATCTAATTTTTTTTTTTAGATTTTTGTAACACCTAAGTTTTATTATTTTCTCTTACAAGCTATCTATCAATTAAACACTGATTCTCATCATCAAAACCACCATACAACAATTAGAGTACCACACACTAAAGGTGTATTTGGAGCGATTAACCGCGCTCAAATAATTTGATTAATTAACCCAAGTCTCTTTTAATCAAAAGACTTATTAATTTTAAAATGTGCCCCCTCCAAGCTGTAACCAGAGGACGAGAGAGAAACGTAACAAGTGTGTACATTAATTACTCCTTCATTACTTCTCTTACACGTGTGAGCCAAATGAAATCCGCTAATATTCCACTTGTCTGTTGATGTCCCTTCTTCATTCATTCTCATTTTCGTTCACCAGCTTGTAGTAGGCTGTCGGGTCAGTCCACTCTCCTCTTTCAGAGAGGGTTCCTCGCCCAAGGCTCAAGGCCAACAAGTTTTTGTCTCAAATCGCGATGGCCGCCGGCAGTAACCGTGACGCTCGACCGCGGGTCCGCACTTCGCTCGGCTCCTGGACGAAACGAAGTTGCTGGGTTGCTTGTGACATTCACAGTCCGAGCAAGCCGGCTCAGGCAACACGGCACCTCCACCCGAGTTGGAGTGAATATTGAATGCAGACGCTTTCGCTTAAAGCTCTGTACGCGATATTTGCATACCCTGTCGAGATTGAACTTAAACCTACTTTTAATTACAATTAACCCATATTACTCATAAAAGATGTTCCCTATTTATTCTTATCTTTTACAAAACTATAGACTGCATTATCTCGTCATTTCGGGATAACACTATGCGCCTCATTGGTAATCACTCGATTTCTTTGAATATTTACAATTACCTTGCCATTGTATTTCTATCTATATTTTGACAATTATTGCCAAAGTCTAATATTATCTATGATTGCTACTACTCTAATTTTTATTTTTGTTCCACATTACTGCAGTTTTATGTGTCTGTGAGCTAGACTCACCGGACATTTATTTATTTTTGTTGAAACCTCAACGTAATACCTAATTACCTATACCATATCTTATTATTTTATTAATCCTGATAATCCTTAAAATAACCAAGGGTGGGTTACATCAGCATATCATTTTAGCGATAGGTAAATATTTACAAGAGTGCACAGCATTGATAATGCTCTTCTGCTGATTTCGGGCAGAACCTATTGATCTGATAACTTCGAGGTATATCTCTTATTGCTATTTTTAGCATCCATGGAATATGGCCTTAATCTCAACTTTCGGAGGTCATACCGAGTGCTCGGGGTTCGTTCATATGATGTTTCGAAGTCAAAGATTTCGAAGTCACTGCTAACTTCATCACTCCCGCTCCCTTCACTCAGCACATCTCTAGTAGGACCGGGCGGTTGAATATTATTTGGTTCATGAACGATTTCCCGTGTCTTCCTCCCTCGATTTCGGGCCTTCTGAAAAGCACAGCGTCCGCATCGCCTCACACGCGAACTGGTTTTGAGTGATGCGGGTTGCCTAAATCTCACCGCTGGCCCCGTGCTCGAGCTTGCTCTCGGCTCGTTTCGTTCTCGCGGTCGCTCACCAGCGGCAGCTTGCCTCTGGTCTTCAGTACGCGCTTGGCGTCGGCGAGAGGAGTACTTTTGTGCATGTTCCGTGCGTGTGAGGATTAATTGTTCCGCGGACACCGTGTTATCTTCATCTGCGGAACTGGATTCACTGTGGAATATTCTCGTTCTGATTTTGGTAAGTTTTCTTTGTCTTTCCGGCGCTTGACTATTATCTATTTCATTGTATTCAACTTGATTATCATTGTCGTTTTCTGTCCCAGCTAAATCAAAGGAATTGCCCAATTTTATGTGGCGGGCCTCCTGAAGCAGCTCATCGCTTCCCACCACGCCCTGGCTTCTCGTCGGCGCAGTTTCTTCAAAGTCTGACCAGCTTTGGCTTGGGGCAAACTTGGTAAATGACTCTTGGGGAAGAAAATACTGTATATTACTATTTGTATCGTATGTTAGCTCAGTTTTCTGATTTTCAGGAATGTTCAACGGATATTGCACGGTGTTATATGGAAAGACGTCATGGTCCCCAACAGGGACTTCCTCTACATTGATGTTGGTATGTTTTAACGTAAAGTTATCATGGAAATCCTCTTCAGCGAACGTATTGAGTTTTCTTAACCTGTTATAATGCACGATAGATTCTTTCTCATCATACACATGCCGTATTTTGTACTGATAGGTGCCGGGCACTTCTATAATACGCCATGGGCCTGAATAAGGCTGAGTAAACTTGGAACCCACTCTTTTGTTTGGTCTAATTGAGTGTAGATATACGAGGTCTCCAATTTGAAGCGACATTGGCCTGCATTTTTTGTTGTAAGATTTCTCATACTTGTCAGTGGCCTTTCGAATGTTTTCCTGAACAATTTTTAATGTCTCGGACATGGTGTTTATCAATTCTGTCGCATATATTTTATTATCCTCATCGGTATTGGGTAATCTTGGCCCAAATAACGTAGAATAAGGGAGACGGGCATCCCGGAAATACATAAGCCAGAACGGTGAATAGCCTGTAGTTGAACTGATACACACTCTCATTGATAATGTAATGAGCGGCAAAACTTCCTCCCAATCTAGCTCACTACTATTCACATAAGCAGACACCGTGTCGGCAATGATTTTATGATACCGTTCAACGAGGTTCGATTGGGCATTATAGGTACTTAGAAATACTCGATCAACTCCCAGCATTTTACTCACTTCGGCGAAGAATTTTGACACATAGTTTGGGCCGTTGTCTGAGATAAGAACCTTTGGCATGGCATGATCTACGACTACATGCTTAACGAACGCCCTTGCAGTAGTTCTCGCAGTTTGATTTGGAATTGGTACCAGTATTATCCACTTAGTTAGTCCACAAAGAAATGACATAATGTACCTATTTTGGGCCTTGGAGGGCTTCAAAGGACCCACAATGTCCGTATAAACGACCGACATGGCTTGGTTTATGACTGGTTTTCTTCCCATAGGTGCTCGATTGGCTGTCTTCCGCGGGTGGCGCTTCTGGCATTCGGGACAACACTTGACATAGTTATCTACCGCCTTATGCATTCCGCTGAAGTACACCTGCAACTTCATCAAGGCCAAGGTCCTATCCTTCCCACCGTGCGCAGACATCGTGGGCAGACAATGAAAAGCCGCAATAACTTCTTTCTGGTAAGTTTTGGGAATAACCAACTGATCTTCTCTCTCACCTAGCTTTCTTTTCCTATAAAGAATCTTATCAAGGTCCAGATAGTAATTAAGATTTGTTGTTTCTTCCTTCGCAAGCTGATCTATTATAGGAATAAGTTGTTCGTCTTTGCCCTGTTGTATTTTTATCTGGAACCTGTCTAAAATAGGAAAACAAGATCTCTCGCCTTTGATACCTGTAATCAGATTAACCTGTGCAGGTGCTCGTGATAAACAATCGGCCACGACATTGCGATGACCTTGAATATGCTCTATAGTATGATCAAACTCGAGCAAGGTCAAGGCCCACCTACTTTGGCGCGCAGAGGGCCGGGGCAATGATAAGGCATACGTGATACTAGCCTGATCCGTTCTTATCAACACCTTTGTTCCCCATACCCACACGTAAAACGTTTTAAGTGCATTTATGACTCCCAAAAGTTCCTTATCTACTGTTCCATACCGCGTCTCGGTATCTTTCAGAACTCGAGAAGTGTAGGCAATGGGACGTTCTACGCCATCTATTTCTTGGCTAAGCATGCCTCCGATTGCATAATCTGATGCATCCGTTGTGACTATGAAAGTTTTAGTCATGTCAGGGTAGGCTAAACATGGTTTGGTTGTTAACATCTCTTTCAATTTTGAAAACGCCACTTCTTGTTCTTCCCTCCAATCAAAGGGGTAGTTTTTTCTTGTAAGCTTTATTAGGGGAAAACTGACATCTGCAAAATTTGAGAAGTGTCGGCGATAGTATCCACACATGCCTAAAAATCTCTTGATCTCAGTTATATTTCGAGGTCTCGGGAAGTTAACCACTGCGGAAATTGACTTTGGATTCGGTTTTACCCCTTCTCTTGATAAATGGAACCCCAAGTAAATTACGGAGTTTCGAAGTATTCTGGACTTTTTAGGATTTAGTTTAAGTCCATTTTTATGGAGTCTTTCCAATACTTCTGCCAAACGTTCCATGTGCTGCTCAATGGTGTCGGAAAACAACAAAATGTCATCAATGTAGCAAGATAAATAAGGCAATCCCATCATGACGTCATCAATTAGGCGTTGAAATGCCAAAGGGGATGTTTTTAAGCCGTAGGGCATTCTGTTGAAAAAAAATTGATCGGATATGGTGGAAAAACTAGTCTTATACCGGTCTTCCTTGGCCACGCCTACCAGGTGAAAAGAATTTTTTAAATCAAGGGAAGTAAAATACTTTGCTTTTCCAACTCTGTCAATCAATTCCACAATTGAAGGGGTGGGATTCCCAAGGGGTATCAAATGTTCATTCAGATATCTATAATCAATAACGAGCCGCCATTGCTGGGGCTCTCCAGGGCCTGTGGCCTTGGGGACCACTAAAGATGGCGAGCACCAAGGGGACGTGCACCGTTCAATTACTCCGTCCGTTAGCATATCAGAGACAATCTTGTCTACAAATTCACGCTGGAGATAGGGTACACGATAGGGGGTTTGTTTTTTGGGTGTAACATCATCTAAATCTAATTTGTGCACCGCCGTAGGGTGTAACCCTAACTCGTCCCCATCCAGGTGATATACACTATGATATTGCATAATCAAGGCCCTTATTTGCTCGTGCGCTTCAACCGGTATTTCTTGCATCTTTCCCATGCCCCAGATTAATTTTAATCTCTCTTCTGGGTCCGTAATTGGCGGTATTGGTATGTACGGATAATGATATTTCGGATCCTCAATTATAATGGCCACTCTTGCTATCTCTTCTGGACTCCTGTCATCTGTTTCTTTGGTCGCCTGAGATATTTTCCTGACTTTACCCAGTAACGTACCTTCCGCGATGTTTATAGCACGCCTAGACAAATTGACAGCATGAACTGGTAATTGCAAGTCTAAGTTTTCTTCATAGATTGCTTCTACTAGCTTTATGCCGGGTATTAACCTTGAACTGGGCTCAAAAATTACACTTTTACTAGTGCTTTCTTGCAGGTTTGTGTACAATAACCTTTTTTGTCTTCCTATGCACCAAACCGCTGATGAAGCCGGCACCTCCACTGCGTTTTTCACAAACAGTGTTGAACATCTCGTTTGAAATACTACATTAACTCTTTGAATCACTTTTGAACTGGACGCTTGTTCCTCCGAGGTGTCAGTTGTTTCAACTTTTCTCTTGGAAGCCTTTTTATGTAGTTTCTTTCCTGGAATACTTTTCCCCCTGACTTCACATCTTTCCTTGAAAGACATATCGGGAGTAATAATGTCTTCTTCCACATCTTCAATAGTGACTCTCTCAATCTCTTTCTCGGTTTGCTTCCCAATATTTGTTTGTTCTTCACTCTTTTCAATTTTCTCCATCTCTTCCACTCCATACAGGTTTCTAAAACCTTCTGTTAAATCTTCTTCTTCTCCGCGATTTGCCGTGGTAATTATTTCCACTTCGGCATCTTGTTTCCACCTAACCTTTTGGAAAATGTTACGTCTCTTCCTCTTCCGAGGATACCTGATCATATTCACTTGTCTCAAATTACCGGAATCGCCACTAATTACAAAACAGTTTAATTTTTGTAAACAATTCATTTTTCTCCAATTTTTCTCTTTTGAGTTTTTAGTTATCCATTGCGATACCTTTTTCTGGTATGATGTCAATCTATCACTACAATAATTAAACACTAAATTTTCATTTCCACATGCCTCGAGAGGGTTTTCCAAATCACCACATGCCTCGAGAGGGTTTTCCAAATCACCACATGCCTCGAGAGGGTTTTTCTTATTACCACATGCCTCGAGAGGGTTTTCCAAATCACCATATGCCTCGAGAGGGTTTTCCAAATCACCACATGCCTCGAGAGGGTTTTCCAAATCACCACATGCCTCGAGAGGGTTTTCCAAATCACCACATGCCTCGAGAGGGTTTTCCAAATCACCACATGCCTCGAGAGGGGTTTTCATATTTGTTATGAATAATTCTTCATTAGTATTACTCTGTTCTTCTTTCGCTGGTATTTTCCATACGTTATTAATATTTTCATCCTGATTTATTCTGACAAGATTTACTAGTGGCTCTTCTCTGTCCTGTAATTTAACTAAGTTTGAAACACTCACATCTACCTCTTTTTCTTCACTGATGGAGGTCAGATACTTAGAGGCTATCATTTTCTGGGTTAAAGCTCCGATTCTTAAACCACTTTTAGCCTCTTCACCTGCATCCCTTAGACTTCCCCACGAGTCTAGCATTTTTACTGTTTGTTTAGCATGTTTGAAATTATTGGTCTTGGAGCCTATTGTGGTGGATTCTTGATCCACAGACTCGCTTTCCTCCAATCGTCTCTTCAGTGTCTTATGTGGCTCTTTTAAACTTACACAGTTCTTTGCCTCTTCACATTTTTCTAAGTGGTTTCTTTCAGTATTTAATGGATCGTTAATTTCTTGAATCGGGCTCCTTTGGACATAAAACTCTTCCTTATCTTGCTCATCTGATCCCAGTGCTTGTTGTATGTCTAATTTATGATTTTGAACCTGTTCTGGGTAGGTTAGTTCATGTGCTTGGTTTATTGAAGCGGGTGGCCAGTGACACGCGATTACTTCTATATCGGTTTCCTTGAAGGCCAAAATTACTTCTGCTTTAACTGGTTCCCATTCCAATCTGTCTAACCCACATCCTAAACGAGGAATCGCTAGACGCTTAATGTTATGTTGAACACATAATTTTTTTAAAGTTCCCAGAGTCTTCACAAACACATTAAAGTCTGGTTTTTGATATGCAAATTCCTTTGTTACCATGCTATATACAAAGCGATTATGATCACGGATGTACAATATGCCTCCCACACATTTAATTTTCCCTTTCCAGTCTTTTAGCTCGGGAAAACGCTTTACAAACTCTACGGCTAGTCCTTTCGACTGGACTGCATCCTTAGATATACATTGTGTCAAGGAAACATCATCATCATTATCAAAAATATCCCTTTCTAATTCTACAAACTTAAATGTATGTTTAGTGTCTTTAGACACTGACTGTACATTGCCTAAATTAAGTGACCAATTTATCCCACACGGGCATTGAACTTGATGGTAATCTGATGGTATTCCTGTCTGGATAAACACTTCTGATACCCCATCATTTCCATAGCTGACAATGTTTTCTTTATCTATCAGTAACTTATTACTAGTATCTAAGATTAGGCCATAGGCGCGCATAAAGTTATATCCAAGTATGCCCCCACCCCCAGTATTAAGCTCATCACTACACACTATAAATCTAAAATTATATATCTTATTTCCTAATTTCAGATTTACGTCTGAATACCCAACAACCGGTAATGCTGATCCCGTGACTGACAGTATGGGTTCCTCTGCTCGATAGATGGGGATGCCAGCCCTCTGGACCAACCCCTGATGCAGGATGCTTACATCTGCACCACTGTCTATCAGCATACGGTATGATATAATAGTTCTAGCATCTATACCGACTATGAAACTATTTACAATTGGCTTTACATCTCTCCCTCCGGAATTATAATTTTCATGACAACATTTGTTCGACTGAATAGTTAAGGGTGGCTCCTGGGAGGGTTCAGTTACTACCCTTGATAAAAATACGGTGCTCCGTTAATTGTCGGGTTTGGCTGTACCCCTTCGGCACTAGTTGTTTGAACTCCCACCGAGGATGGACCCGCTGAACTAGGCTCTTGCCTTTGAGACACCGAAGTTTCATTTTCAGAAGTCACTTGAGGAGTTAAATGTGGGCCAAAATATACAGTATGAAAAGCCTTCTCTTGACTGTAAGGCGGATACGGCCTGAAATTTTGATTCTTTTGTGCATTATCCATATTCTCCGCTCTCATTCTGATTCTGCATTCGGAAATATGATGACCCCGGCGGCCACAATACCTGCATTCCATCTGAATTGATTGTGATGCATCTTGATTATAGTTTCCTTGTCTGGGCGTTTCTTTCACTGAATTATTTGTTATTTCGTTCTGTTTCAGCACTTCAAGAGGTGATGGGCAATTATTAGCATAATGTCCAATCCCACCGCACCGAAAACATTTTATTCCTGGGGCCGTGTTCACAGCTGCTCCCTCACCAGTGCCCGCACGTCCACTTCGGAATTGTGGCGGTGGACCATTTCGATACCGTGATCCGGTATTGGGCATGTTAGCCAGAACTGGTCTTGAATAATTTTGATTAGAAAATGAGGGGGACTGACCCGCGAAATCTGGTGTTTGCAACATTCCTACTCTGGGTCTAGTATTCCTTTGGTTCTCAAACTCTGTCGCTAGTTCCAATGCGTGCTCCAGCGTCTTAGGATCTCTCATCCATATTATACTCCCTCCGCTTTCTGTTCTTAATCCGCGCACAAATGTTTTAACTATTGTTCTATCGATCATAGCCTTCGTAAGTTTAACGTCTGCCACCGACATTCCCGGGGCCTCTGCTGTTCGAATACCTGCCATCTTTAAACGAACCAAATACTGCTTGGCACTTTCGGAATTAGCTTGTTTGCAATTGTAGTACACCTGTACCGGATCTTGGCTCGAACTCGGTGCTCGGAACCAATCTACTAGCGCGGTTGTTAGGTCACTCCATGAACATCTCAATAAGCTGGGATGGCTTCCCAAGTAGTCCGCGGCGGCTCCCGTCAATCTGAGCTTCAAAATTGTCTTTTTAATGTTATCAGACCAACCTCCCAGAGTCCCTACGGAATTTAACGATGTAATAAAATGTCTAAGTGGCACCGAGCCGGACTCACCAGAAAAGTAAGGCACCAATGGCAACAGACCGCCAATGTTTTGACTCACCGCTAACAACTCTGCCGGTATTGTAGCATCATGGCCGTCGTTTAGCTCGAAGGTGTTATCTCCATTCTCTTGTGTGTCTTCAAGATTTTCGACCTCTTGAGTAGGTGGAAGTACTTCTTCGTATATGTTCTCCACAGACATCCTTAAGTTGCTTGTCACAAATTCAGAGTGTAAATAATAAAAGAGTCTCTGAGTTTAACCAATGAAATCGACCGAAGAAAACAAAACACAAAATTTTTTCAGATTTTATTGAAAATAATTTGACTTTTTGCAAAATTTTTTTTTTGTACTTTTAACTTATCTAGACCCCTGAAAAGGGCCGATTTCAAGAATCCCACTTCTGACACCAATTGTAACCTGCCACTGCCTTTGACACCGAAATCTATGAATTTATGGGCCGAAAGTTTCAATTTTGAAGTTCTATCTTTTAGAACGCGGACCGAAAAGTTAATTTAGAACAGTCAGGATGACACCACCGTAAGTATCAACCCCCACGCCTACGGTCGTTCTAAAGGGGAATATAATAAATTTACTGTTTGAAAGAATACCGAGCTTGGCTCATGCGTGGACAGCAAAATAACTTTACTTTAAACCAGATACTCTTAATCCGAACTCTTGATGATCTCTTGATGTTACACTAGTCTTTCCAGACAAAACTCAGTTTTTGTGACAACCAGGAAAAGATGGATTGTGGAGAGTCGAAAATAAACCACTTCGTAGCCTGATGTTTGCTGACGAGTTTGATTTTATTGCTCACTTGAAACTTGAAACACTTGTGGTCGATCACTTTACACACTCAAATTCGGTAACAACAATGAAAATATCAAATAGTTAACTCAATCGCAATACTTTCACACTTAATTTCGGTTACAACATTTAAATTATCGAATAGTTAACTCAATTGCAATTACAACTTACACTATACAAATCCGAAACGTATTATGATTTAACTACTGTTGAATTAAATTTAGCACTGCCTATCAGATCTAGACTCCAGTATATGTCCTTTAAGAGGAGAGAGCGAGCAGAAGTCTGCCCATCGAATGGTAACCTAATTTTGATGAGCTGAAATTTATAGACTTTTGAAAAGTCGTAAAACTTGATACTAAAATTTAGTTCGAACTATGTCACAGCTTGGCGCCACAAATCAAGCTCTCAAACCTCTTGACCAATCCGGTGATGCCGGTAAATACAGTCACCTACTATGTTGGCCTTGGGCTGACATAGGAGAAAACCCTGATTTGAAGTACAGTTTTAAAAATTAAATTTGATTCTTAGTAAATATATTATTGATTATTTATCAATTACAATCTTTAACATTGACAATTCTTGCGGATTAAACTAGACTACACAATATAGAAAACAGTAAATTTGCTGTATTAAAAACCTAGACTTCCAAACTGTCAAATGGTTTTGCTTTGAACTCCTCATAATGTATCTTATGAACATAACATACCCAATTGCTCCAATAAAATGAAATATACATTTCCTCTTAAGTTCACAAAACTTGTTACCATGATTTAATCATTTGTTTTACCTGTAATTATTATCCATCCTCAATCATCAATTCAAGTAGGTATGTGATAAACATTATACTGATTAAAACTTGCTTCTAACTAAAGAATTTTGTAATTAACATTAATATTCAATTATTTGAGGTGTCAATTCAATTAGCATTTAAGATTATAAGAAAAGTTTAAAGACTTACTGAAATTAGTAGCAGAAATTAAAGGTCCTATTTCAACAAATTATCTTGAGTTCCACTTGCAATATTTCATGTTTATGAAGTCATGTTTATGAAGTTGTTTACAGCAACTTTTAAGTTTGTACAAAATTTGCAAACGAAGATTTGAAACCATCCATTAGCCACTATCAGTGAGCCTAGGGCTCCCATAAACCAAATGTGAAAAAGCGGGACAAAAAATTCCAGATATAAAATCCCGTGTGACAACAATGGGGGGTCTGGGGGGGTGGCCCCCCAGCTAAATGCGGGTCCGGGGCGCATAGCCCTGGGAAAAATTTGAAATTCATAACATGATTTAGAGCAATTCTACGCACTTTTGACAGGAAATAAATTGTGTTTCTTTAGAAAAACGGGACAAATACAGGGTTTTTAAAATGTTGTGGGGACAATGGGACACTACCTCAAAAGAAGGGACTGTCCCGTCAAAAACGGTGCGTAGTTTTGTTTCCTTGAATAGGTACCTACTAATTATTATCATGTACCTATTAGGTACCTACCTATTATAAATGTCTCCAAAGAGGTTACGTTTGTTTTGTATAAAAGACGAGGGATAAACCAAAGGAAGTCAATGACAATCATGATTTAGATGATATTTATTATCAATGCAGAGTGCATTTGAATGAAAATGAGCGGGATTTTTGACTTGTTAGAAAAACGGGACAAATACAGGGTTTTTAAAATGTTGTGGGGACAATAGTGTCCCATGGGACACTACCTCAAAAGAAGGGACTGTCCCGTCAAAAACGGTACGGATGGGAGCCCTAAGTGAGCCACTATAGTAGCTTAAATAACATACGTCTGGATTTCATCCGGACACTCCAGAATTGGACAACATTCCGGATGCCAGAATTTCCTCATTACGGACAGAATGAAATTCATGTCGTTATTCCTGGGCGATTCTAGAATTGTGAAGAAATTTTCAAAGTTACTAAATATCAAATCATCGAATATTGTAGTCTAGAACAGCGGTCGCCAACCTTTTGAACCTCGGGTACCACTTATATGACAATTTTATATCTCGCGGACCACTCAGGTGCGTAAATATGTATGCCGGGAAATACGATTGGTGAAGGAGACAAGGGGGGGCCTGGGGGGAGGGCCCACCAGTACCAAGCGGGTCCGGGGCGATTAGCCCCGGAAAAATTTTGTTTTCAGGAAGTCATTTGGCGCGTTTCTACGCGTTTTCAGCCAACTTTTATTTCGAGAAAAAGCGTTTAAAATGACTCTTAGGTTTTGGAAATATACTCGGAAACTGATAATATTTTCAATATAGTGCTCGAGTGAATATGTATATACTTTTAAATGGCACACTACGTATTGAAACATGTCCGAATTCAGTACATTTGTATTGGATTGAAATTTTTCTAAATTAAATAAATTGCATGGAAACTTTAAAGTAAACTTCCAAATTTCTCTGCAGACCATCAAGATTTTCTCGCGGACCACCAGTGGTCCGCGGACCACTGGTTGGCGACCGCTAATCTAGAATGCATGAAAATGACCCAAATGCACGTTCGAAATTCAAAACTATACCGGGCTTGTCCGGCCCGGACCCGAACGATACTGGGAGGTCATCCCCCGGTCTTTTCGTACACATACATGGTTTCCCCAAAAATACCGTTTTTGTGATACCTTTTTCCTCAAGAATTTTAAGCATCAATGCAGTCCAGAATTCAATTCTTCTAAAGTTGGCAACCCTAATCAGCAAAATGTTTGTAAAACAAAATAAAGTAAAAAAATAATCAAATACATACTTCAAAATTAAGATAATTTGAGCGAGCGACTCCTTCCGACTCTTTTGGAACCGACCTGTTTCTTTTCACATTGTTGGCGATGTACAGGTCACACCATTTCTCCGATCAAGCTGTAATTTTGCATACCTTCTACTTGTAAAGACAACCTTAAGTTTTTGCAGATCTATTTTTTTTAAATTTAGCATGGTGATACCAACATTATCTAATAATTTATAAGTGACACAATCACTTCACAATCAGTCAAGTATTTGACTTTTATATTTGTGAAGATTTTTTGAGGTACTACCAAATTCGCGCACGCCACAGGATCTATTTTTAACATTGTCAGAGTGAATGGAAATTGGAAAGTCTCAAAGAAAATCAGAGACAATGTTAGAAGTTATCTTTGATTGAGTGGTTCGTGTTTGATTGTTTGGTTGAAAGTTTTGCACATGCAAAAACAAATTCAGCAAATTTTAATCTGCTCTCAATGTGAACATACCTAATCTAAATCTAAGCATAAATCTAATTCACGTGACATGTTTCAATCGTCAGGTTGGTACCTACCTCAAAGTAGCAGGTGTGTTTCTGCTAAATTAATACGAGAAGATTTTTTAGTAATTATTAGCATTTAAAGTTCAATATGAAGCTCAACCCATTTAATAATTTGACATACAAATTTAATAACATTAATAATGTTTAAATAAATGTACACAACACTTCAAGATGCTAGGAAGTAGATATTCTAAAACCAAAATGTAGGTACGAACCAATATAGTAAAAGTAAAGGTACAGCTAGATTCTTTCACAATGTTTTGTCCAAATTGTGCAAAATAGGTTACCTACAACAAAACCCTTTGAAGTTTTGGAGGTGGGTTAGCATTATTCTTTACACATGTTCGAAGTAGAAGTAGCAGTAACTTTGAATTTATCATAATGACATGACTGTTGCAGATTTTCTAATGTTCTTTTGGATTTGTCAATTTCATGAAAAATCAAGTGTACTTTCTGCAAGTGCCTCTTCAGATCTCTATTGGACGAGTATTTTGCGCTACACTTTGTACATTTATATCGGTCGCTGTGAGAAACAGCATGTGACTTCAAAGCAGCTTCGCTCTGGTAAAACTTCTGACAGACGTCACACGGGAAAGTCTTCCGAGTCGTGTGGATCTCCATGTGCGTTCTCAGAGCGCCCAGCGACAAGCATCTAGTGTCACAGTGATGGCATTTGTAACGGTCGGTGTGGATGATTTTGTGGACTTTTAAATAGTTCTGGGTCAAGAAAGATTTATAGCAAATTTCACAAGAAAATTTCTTCTCAGTCGAGTGTTTCTCTTCGGCGTGCGCTTTTAATTTATTCTGGGAGCCGCAACGTTTCTCACACAAAGTACACTTAAAAACGTCTGTGTGCGTGAAAGCATGTTGCTTAAAAAGAGACTTTGATGCTATTCCCTTGTGACAAATTTCACAGGTGAATTTAATTTTGGCCGAATGCACTTTCAAGTGGCGCTGGAGTAAAAGTTCCGAGCGGAACGTTCCGTTGCATTGTTCACACTTGTAGCTATCTACGTGAGAGCTAATATGTTCGAGAAGCTCACTATTGCTAGGGAACGGCATCTGACAAACATTGCACACAAACCTATTGTCTTCTGCCAAATGTACTTTAAAATGACCGATGAGCGATTCCTTGGATGCCAACAATAAATCACAGATGTCACATTTGAAAATATCAGTGTGTTTTTTAAGGTGTTTTCTAAAAGACTGGTTTGTCGATAAAGATATGTGGCACACAGGACATGGAAAGCTCTGCCGAGGATAATGGATCACTAAATGCCGCTTCAGGGACTGTTTCTTCGTTAATACTGCATTACAAATGTCACACGTAAAGCCGTCTCTATACGTACTCGACTTGTCTCGACTTCTCTTACCGTCTTTACTTTGATCTAAATGTATTGCCATATGTAGTTTTAAAGAATGTTTAAATTTGAATGTTTTATCACAGATTCGACATTTTAGATTATGAGACTTTAAATGATCTTGAAGTTGGGTTTCATGTGTGAATGAAGCTTTGCAAATCTCACACGAGTGTTTTACGTCATGCCAAGTGCTAATTGAAGGCTGGGTGTCAATTGACTCAAATGTCTCCTTTACTTGTCCAGAATCTGAAACTCTCGGTTCGTATTTAACAATACATGGTTCGCGGTAACTTTCTTCATTTACAGGTGGATCACAAATGTCGTCACTTTCAGCTTCAGGTGGTTCAACTTTGACAGATACAAATTCAAAATTGTTAGTGTCATTGCCCTGTTTACTTGGAGAAGGAAGTTTAATCGGTTCATTACGTGTGTTGTCATCCAAGCATGTTTCAACATTATATAACAATAACTGATCGTCGTCGTCCTGTTCTTGTTTACATGTTCCGCGGTGAGAGGGAACATCGACTTCTCGACTGGAGGTAGTCAAGTCAACCGGTACCATCTCGGGTTGTTTAAAGTTGTCTTCTTCTTCCATAATACCTGGACAATGACAAGGAATTGGATGAGCCATCAATAATACCAATTTAGTAGTAGTAGGTACTTGGACAGAGTCCTGTAACATAAACTGTCAAACAGGTCATGGAAAGTTTATTTTTACGATAGGTACCTACCTAAGATTACTACCAGTTTTGACAAAACTGAGAATTGATGTATTATTAACTCAAGGTCTATGCATCCCCATGGACAGGTAGGTATGCTCATAAGCGATTATTCCCGAGAGCGACGACATCGGCGGTGATCTATGGTCCAGTAGCAGTGAATTATTCAGTTAATTATATCAGTTGGCTATGTAAACAAATGCAGGGTGAATAGTTGACCGATACTTGGGCATAGATAACCGCCGATGACGTCACTAGAGCCTCGGGATATAATCGCGTATATCTGCTTACCTAGTAGAATTGACCTTCCTTGCCCATAGACAAAATATATTGCATGTTTGGGTCGTGAATTTAGGTACACTCCCCCAAATAATAAACGGTACTCGAAAGAAAATGAATAGACTGATTAAGGTTTGATGGCATCATCCCATGAAGTCAGTGCTAACGCATTATCTAACTCTTTTAGGTGAGCTCTGATTTCATTGATAATAACAAGGATTGATTGTCAAGGAACCGGCCCAGCAGCCAATACGTTTTGTATTAAGTACCATTTATTATTTGGGGGAGTGTACCTAACCTCGATTGGTCACTCAAGTTTTATAGGTTATAATTTGATCTCTGAACTTCGTGTTTGTTTGACAAACACTAATAACGCATTATACATACCTCAAATAAACTATTTTCTCCGTTATCAACTTTATACAAAAAGCTAGAAATGTCCAAATGACATAATCATAAAATATTTAAAATTAAAACCCACGCAAAACGTCAAAAATTCCACTCTAATAACAGCTGACTGAAGATAGTAGCACGGTAGCACTCAGCAGCAAGCAACGCCAACATGTCAGTCACGAGTTTTTATTTTCACAGGACGACAACACGGGAGAGACAAAATTTGCTATTTTCGTTTCTCAACTTCTCATTTTAAAGTCACTCCACCAGATAGGTCATTGTCTCAGATTTTCATACTGTTTGTGAACTTATTTATAATCATGCCATATCAATATCAATGGAGGTAATGGAGTTTGTTTCAACCTGTCTTGTCTGCGCATCTTGCACCCTCCACAACCTACGCTGCCTAGATACTAATAACAGGTGGAGGGAGGTTGTAACACTTGCCCCCAATACCTCCCATGTCTGTCGTCAAATGGCAACCACTAGCAAGTCAGACTTGAATGGTTTGGCCGCAATTAATGTTGCTTAACCACAGTGAAGGGACGATAACTATCTCCTAGAATTAAATACTCCAGCCGTTGGCTAATGAATATCATTGTAAAAATAGATTATGTTGATATCGTCTGTAGGTGTAGTACATGACATGGTTAGAAGACACTATTACGTGATGTTTCATTCATAGGTATACTTTAATATCTCAAAAAACAGGATTAGTACAAATATTTCGTATATTTCATTTCATTATAAAAGTAGGTAGTAGGTACACCAATAAGATATTTCATTATCAAATTATCCAGTTTTTCCCTATTATTTACAGTACTACTGAATGCATTTACTTTGAACATATTCTCTAGGTCATGATTATGTGTGTCTAAAAACTAGGTAGGTAAATAATAATTTAGTAAATAAAATAATAGGTATATATTAACTAAATCTGCAATTAAGGGGCTTGGTTCGCATTCTTCGAAGTACAATAACAATAATGGTGTGTCTTCGCAGTCGAAGTTAGTTACAATTGTACTCTATCCAATTCCAAACGCAGCAACCCTATTTTCACTCAACATTAGAGCGTAATTCACACAACCACATTTAAATTTGTTCAAAACATTTGCTACTCTACCCCAAACCTTCCGCCAACACCATTTCATTTTGTTTCAAAATTAAATAAAATCATTCGAAACAAATGAATGGCCAAGCCACCAACTAACTGCTTGCATTATTTGTGCATAAAACAACATAGGCTAAACGTACGATCAACAGTCAGTCAATTATCAGTTCTTTTATTTTAATTTTTATCTCTGCCACAAGAGAAGGGAAAGAATCTGAATAAATCAGCTCTATTACTTGAGAATTAAACAGCTTTAAAGTTGTCAAAGTTCACTTTGAAGTCCCGTGAAGTAGAATGTTTATTTAGCTTTCTAGCTTACAAGTGGACTGTGATAACTTATGCTTAGAGATACGGAAATTTAGCATTAATTATTGGTTTTCATAGCATTAATTATTGGAAATTTAGCATTAATTCGCATTAATTCTTTTAAAAATAGCATTAATTTAGCAAAATATCAAAATCTGTTTCTTTTTCGGGGTTAATGCCCTAATATTAATTAATGAGTATTCAATTAATCATGAACAAAATTACACTTAGGCCCGGTTGTACCAAGTCCCGATAAAGTTAGCGGTAGGATTTATCGGCTGAAACCATGGCAACAGCCAATGAAAAACAGCCATCTAGACTGCTAAAGTCCACTTTAGGCTAAAGTGAACTTTATCTTACTTATTGGGACATCGTACAACTGGGCCTTAATATATTAAGCATATTTGTTGCTCTTTCCTGAATAGTTATGGATTTGCTGCGATCTATATTGCACCAAGACACTTGACAGAAATGATGAAGGCAAGGGGAAGATGGGAGGGGAAATGAACATCTGCTTTGGTGACTGGGTTGGTTCTGGGGGAAGGGGAACAGAGGGGTAAAACCTGCTTCAGCAGCTGTTGTTTACATATTTTCAGATGAATTTCTGAGAAATATTACAAATGAATGTTTGATTATTGGAATAAAAAGAGAAAAAGTATACATTTAGCAGTGAATTCTTCTTTTTCGCGCCTATTTCGCTTAAACAGTAACAATTCGCATTAAAAGGCATATATCGCATTAATTCGCGAAAAAGAACACTACTCTAAACGCCCCCAAACACCATGAAACATAAAGAAAACACTTCAAATATTTCTTAAAACAACATTTAGTCGCCTATTTCGTTAATGCGAAATTTCCGTATCTCTACTTATGCTCAAAAACGCTCACAGCTACCACAAGGAATTAAGCCTTTTTATGTGGATTCATTACCTCCTCTTCTCTAGTGCTAGAAATAAGCATTTCCATTTACAATTACCTACATATTGTCACCAGATACCGTTTTCTTCTCAAGTACTTAATAGTTCGGTATTTTTTTTCTGACAACATCAAAATTTCAAGCAGTTAATATTTAAGTAAAGTTAGGTAGGCACTTATGAAAACAAAAATATATATTTTATGATAATAGAAATGCTGATTGCTGTTAAAGAATTACTTACATGAAAATATACCGTATTAACTCGTGTATAAGACGCACTCGTGTATAAGACGCACCCATGTTTTGAGAAGTCTATTTTAAGAAAACACTTAGCATGCGTGTATAAGACGCAGTAAATGATGAAAAACAGTGTGTGTTTGTATACATGATATCCATCTAAATGTTGGTTTTCCAGCTAACTGAACTCTTTGAATGAAAATCACTGCCAACTTGTTGTAAACAAACAGTAATTTCCTGCTTCTGAGAAAGGGGGGAGGGGAGTCTTTTCCCAGCAGCTGTTGTTTGCTCTAACAGACGCGCACCTGCCTTTCCTCTGCATTCCAAAACAAACCCAACTCCCCTCCTCCCCTTCCATTAAGATCGCCATTCAACAGTGTTTAGTCTATTTTATGCCTGTCAGAGCAATGTTTTTCAGCCCTAAACATATATTTTGTCTCCTGATCTAAATGCAAGGGAAAACATTTTATTGCACACATTTAATATGCTAATAATGTTGTGTCTACACAGTTTGAGTTGTCCAGACAGAGTGAGTGGGAAAGGCAGATAGACAACATGTGGCAGTCTACCACAGCTCTGTTTACAAACATCCACCTTGGATTTACTGGGAAAAAAGCTTGGTATGCATGTATAAGACGCAGGGCCGTTTTCAGAATCAAAATATTGACATATAATTGCGTCTTATACACGAGTTAATACGGTAAACTCGAAGATCATGTAAAAAAAGAAAGTGTGGTGATGTCCGGTACAAATATGAAACGGGAAAACAACTTTATCTGATATTCAGGAGTCAAAATCTTTTATACTGACACTTGATATTGTAAATTATACTTAACCACTACTACATTAAACTCAAGCTACAATAGATTAACTTAGCTATAAATTGTCAACTTTAAGGTGGAACAAAAGATGAATCTACTTGACTGCTAATTGCATTTAGAAAATAGGAAAATTAATGTAAAATAAATTAATTTTAATAAGAAAGAAGATTTTGTTGTAATTTGTTATATAATAATATGAGCTCAAAAATATAATAAAACAGATATAAAATATATAAAATAAAACATGACTGCCACTTGACTCAAACAAACAATATTTCGAGATGTTTTTTGGATCACACATGATTAGGTGGATCTTTGAACACTGCGTGAATATCTAATGTGTGTCAGTTCTTCGAAGTGTGTTCTTTTAGTATCGTCTTCAACTTTCAGAATATTAAAATATCTGAGATTATTCAAAATTCAAGGTCATTTTACTAAATAAATAGTACAATGAAATTTAGTAATAGTATGTACACTGGCGGCAATATGATCCTTGCACTTTGTCTCTCTCTGCTCGATATTAAAACTTGTTTATGATATGGGTCAGAGAGAGACAGAATGCAAGGATCATATTGCCGCCAGTGTACACTAGGCCAAACAAAACTTGAACGTTGACCAAATTTGAATGACTGCTGGTCATGTCCCATACCAATCACAGAATGTTATTATCTTTGAAATGTGAGGTCACCTACTAGAGTGAGACAATGAGATCGCTTAGACTGACTTCTGATGGTGCGATCTTACATTTATGAGCTTATCAGATTTATTGAACGTTCAAGTTTTGTTTGGCCAAGTGTACCTCTATTACACCATTATCCCTTCTACACGCTCACTTTAATAGAGTATCGAAGGTACATTTAAATGACGACCCGTGTTAAAACATAGGAGGTTTGTACAAACACACGGTGTATTTCAAGTGGGAGGCAACTTAATGATCCATTAAGTGAGCATTTAGAATAGGTATTATGACCAGTTTTTCAATGATCTGATAAATTTTAACTAGTTTATTTGAACTATATTGCCATGGTAAAAACCAATGTCATTTCTTCAGCGACCAATTAAACTTAACAATGTACTGGTTTTAAAAGAAAATAGAAAATCCGGCCCTAAAGTGTTAAAATATGATTAATAATCGTGACATAAATTGTGCATTACCAACTGAATTTTAAAATTCTTTAGTGAGAAGACAAAACTAAAAGAACAGGCCTCTCAGTTTTGGTTTAAACCCCCATAAAAGATAAACTTACATTATAGTTTTAGTGATACGTGGCCTTGGCCAATGAAGATAACTTGCATTATATGTGCTACCATGCCATGACAATGTGCTGAACGCTCCTCGACTCTAGAAGTTCTTCGTGAGCGGATGCTCGGCGAAGTAGCCGCCGTGCGTGAACACTTGCTCCGCGATCAGCTTGTAGTTGTCGTCGTTGGCGATGATCGGTCCGTTGCAGACGTCCGTCACGTTGGCCTTCACTCGCTTCACGGCTTCGATGCAGAACGTGCGCGCGATCAGGATCTCGCTGTCTGCGTTGCGCAGGCCGATGCAGTACGACCTGAACGATGAGAATCATTAATACACTCATTCTCTGTGAAGAACGCTCTCAGATTTACTGTCTGCAGAGTATAGAGTAAAATGTAGGTACAATTTGTATTCCATACAAGAATGGCAATATTTAGGTAGGTTCTTGATTTTCCATACAATAAAGATGTAAACTAACGCAAAAATAGAATTCGGATTTTTTTTCGGAAACATTTCAATAGGCAGTAACGAGCACGATGTAAACTAGACTACATATGACAGTTTGCATGCTAGAGCTAGAAGTAGTGTAAAAAGTGTAAAGGTATTCAAAACTTATAACAACAATTCAGCAGTTTGGCATCGTTTTCAGAGAGAGAAACACGTTGAAAAGTGAGAATACAAACCTCAGAAGTGCAAAATGTTTCAAGACATTCATCCCCATGTAAGGTCGGGTGTTTGATCACTCACCTCACATGCTATATGTGTGGGATCCGGATATTTGAAGTTTGTAAACACAGAAATAACGTTCAAGAGATTTTTTTTCTAGAAAAATTAGAATTAATAAAATTTTGAAATATTTCCAGTTACATTCATACATATAAAAAGTGATATTCTATTCCAGGCCTGTACATTGCTCATGTTCTATTATTGTATATAATGTTTATTATTCTACCGACCTGGATGCCCTGGCGAGCACGGCCGTCATGGCGTACACGTCGATAGCGACGTCGGCCAGCCGCTTGAGCGCCATCTGGTGCATGACGACGTCCTTGCCGTGGCGCGCCAGCACGATCTCGACGGCGTACTGCAGCCTCAGCACGCAGTACTCCAGCATCTTGCTCTGCGTCAGCAGCGAGGGGTGGAGGTTGCCGCCCAGGTCCAGCGACAGCTTCGGGTTGTCGGCGGCCTGGCGGCGACGCTCGATCAGCTTGCCTGATGACATATGCAAATACAGATGAGAAATTTTGTTGCACTTCTTCACTTTAAAACACAAAATTATTCACGTATAAAACTAAGTATCAATATAAACATTTTCTATAACTAAAAGATACCTCTACAACTTGTTGTAGTATAAAGGGCATTTCAAAGATGGAATTACTTACCTACCTATATTAGTTATTTATTTAGGTTTAGGTATAGGTCTATATTTGGTTTAAGGTGATAAAAGGCTTCAATATTAGCGCCAACCCATCAATGATCAACATTCAACATTGATCAATTGTTAGAGATCAGATTTTATGGTGTTTTTTTTCTAAAAAATCGTTTTTAAAATAGAAAATTTCGCAATTTAGTGTTTTATAAAAATGCACATTTCGCGATTTTTCGCGATTTTTTTAAGAGGCTAAACTAATAGACAAATGAAAGAAAACGGACCAAGTGATAGCAGGATTTTGGTTGATATTGCTTTTTATTGGAGGATGTTAAAACAATATTATACTCTAGAACAAGAGCAATATAAGATAGTAGATAGAACAATATTAGAACATCCTCTATTAGAATATTATATCATCTAGGTATTATAGAATTTGAACAATGCAAAAATAAATCAAATATAAAAAACGACAAGGCCTACTCAAATGCCACCATTGTTAAGATTTCTGCATTTTCTCGTCACTGACGTAAAATCCGTGAGACTTGAATTCGAGCGCCCTAGTTGCTGCCGTCTTCTTCATTTTCGAGAATAATAAACAGTCTTTGTACCTACACATCGGAAACTGTCTGCGTATTGTGACGTCACTCCCATAAGACCAATGCTAAATGATGGCAGCCCAGTGCTTGGGCCGAAGATTTGCTCTTTCTTACTTCCTGCTCCGTCTTACTTCCGGCCGGTGACCCGCGAAATTTAAAAAAAGTACGCTTTTGGAGTGTTTAAATTTGATTCACACAATTGCCGCCAGGTTTTAAAGAGCTTCTCAAACTTGCCGCTGCTAAAGAAGATAGCGCATTGTCGAATATTTGAATTCTGTTCTGGCGGGAGAAAAAGACATGTGTCACGTGAGCGACATCACAGCCACTTGTTCTATGCTTGTTGTGTTCAAGGTGACCAAGCACATGGCCAGCTAGTCAGACAGTTTCCGATCCCTGTAAAGTGTGGTGATCGTAGCCTACACAAACACTCACGAACCAGGCACGAAGCGAACCACACCACGTGACCTCTCACGAAACTCGCATCAGTGGTCAGACCCAGCAGGTGCACTGCAGATCACGGGAATGTCGAGTGAGCCAGTGAGCCTAGCTAGACCACGAGCTCATACAAGTTCGACCGGAATCGGCTGACTTCGCCTAGAGGGGTAGGGGGGTGGTTCAGGGAGCGGCCCGCCAGGATTCTTAGCTTGGATTGGATTCAAGTGAAAAGCAAACACGTTGATGGCGGGGCGGGCCGCTCCCCAATATCACGGAATCGGGAAAAAACAGCTACGCGGCAAGTAAAATCGGTAAAATCAGATGATTATGCCATATTTCGTGGAATATTTCGCGATTTACACTGGTTGGCGGTGTTTTTTGCTGAAACGTGTGAATTTCGCGTTTTGTCGCGATTAGATTCCAGTGTTTTTGGGTCAGAAACATATGGAAACGCATTTATATATAGAAATATGAGTCATTTACAACACTTCGAAAATTTCGCGATCACCATATAATCGGATCTCTATCAATTGTTGATTAACATAGATAGACATAATGATCATTGTATGAATGTAGTACCTAGAAACTGCAAATTTTTAAATCAAGAGCCCACATACGTAATTAAAATTTTGCTCAAACATTCTCTAAAGTTTAGGATTAATTTGACTGTCATCCAGGTGTTAAATCTTACATTACATTAGAATGTAATTACCTAATGAGACAAGCACAATAAGAAGAGTAGGTAAACCTCTTGTCAGAATTCAGAAGCTGATAGTTCTTAAACGCCCCCGTGTCATAAGCACAACTAAACGAACAAGTGTGAACTGACCGATGATGAAGCCGGGATGCATCATGGGATTGCGCAGCTTCTTGACCGTCTCGTTGAGCTGTATGCCGGCGTGCTGGAGCCCCATGAGCGCGATGAACACGCGCAGGATCTCGTTGGTGCCTTCGAAGATCATGCAGATGCGGCAGTCGCGCATGATGCGCTCGTACGGGTAGCTCTTCATGTAGCCGAGCCCACCCAGGATCTGAAGGCACTCGGATATGCCGACCCACGACTGCTCGGAACTGTACACCTGCGGGACACACCATCGTAAATCAAACAGTTTCATGCAGAAACCTAACCAGGGCCCCTATTCTCAAAACAGTTATCATATCATAAGTTATGATATGACAAAAAGTCATGATATTAACATGATGAGAGATAGGACCAGAGCTGGGTAAGTTACCAAAAAAATAGGAACGCGTTAAAGTTACGTTACTTTCCGAAAAAAAGGAACTAGTTAAAGTTAAAGTTCCTCAACTAATCAGAGGAACTGGAAGTTCCTTTTCAATGAAAAGTTACTTTGAAAGTTACTTGACCATTTTATTTCCGGAATGCAGCCAATTTGCTAAAACACAAATTCAGGCTGTAATTTTTCTCTGTGGAAAACAAAATTTTCAACGAAATTCCTCCCAGTAAGAAGTCTTGCATCTAATTCTACCCCCTCCCCCATGCCACGGCAGGGTTGGTCAAGTGCAAGTGAGAGGGCGAACTGGTGACGCACTAAGCATGAACGGCGTGATTGGAATGCGGTTTTCTGCAGGTGGCTTAAAATTCCTTATCAGAGAAAATCAGGTACATATTTGAGGGCGGAAATGGTGTAGTTTTGAATGTTGAGGGAAGGTACATTCTGCTCTAAGAGTAACTGCAAAAGGAACTTTTATAAATGTGAAAGTTCCACAACAAAAAGGAACTTTCCACGTTACTAAGTTACTTCTATCATAGCAGGAACGCGTTACTGTAAAAGTTACAAAAAAAGTAACGCGTTACCGGTAACGCGTTACTTTCGTTAAGTTACTACCCAGCTCTGGATAGGACAAACCACCTTATATGATATCATAACTTGGAGTTATGACGTGATTACTGATTCGAGAATAGACCCCAGATCGGTAATGAAATCAGAGATCTCACCAATAATGAGATGATTTAGTGCTGATTTTAATACAATTAGGTAGGTACTGCAATCAAACTAACACTAATTTTACTTGCTCACAATAAATGGCCTATTGTATTCATAACTACATGGCAAAAACAGTTAATTCAATAATCATGATGAATTTAAACAGAAACTGCAATATTCCATTGCTCTGTGATCAATTTATGTAGCCTCTTTGGACAGTTGAATACATATGTACAGTTTCTAAACGTTACAGTTCAGGAGGTAAAATTCTTAAGCTTTCACTTTTTGAAACCATTCATGATTGCATTGATTAAAACTTGAAACGTTGACAACTACACTAAGTTTCATATTTATCAGTCCTCCAGACATGGCCCCTAATGTCGCAAATAACAGGTTTTTGTCCATCCCTTAGTCGCTGCGTGCGATCGTGCGGTCTTACGTGACCATCCCTCTCTCTCGGAGAAGGGGTATACAAAATATCTTACCGGACAGCTAAATGTGAAACGCAATGAAGGCCAACTTTTTCAAGATGCATACAAATACAATGAAAACAAACGGTTTAAAAACGTGAAATCTCAAGAATTGGCCTCCAGATACAGTTTGACTTTAAATTGAAAGTTGACACAACCCTAATTTAAGCCAGTCAGTGAAAGTTAGCATTAGAAAACTAACTGTACTCAATTTCACAAGAGTTCAGTGCCAGTAGAAATAAACACATAAATACCTTCATATTAAACTCCATCATCAAACATTTCTCACCAAAGGACTAAAAACCTCTGGATTAACGTCGCCAAACGTAGCGAATGTATCCTCGTCCCGCGGTGCACACTACCGCAAGAGTCTACGCACCTTGACCATGGCCGCCTCCATGGAGCAGTCCGGGTCCTGGTATCCGTCTAGCATGCCGGCCGTCAGGTACGCCATGCTATCCATCGCGTACATCACCTAATGTATCCTCGTCCCGCGGTGCACACTACCGCAAGAGTCTACGCACCTTGACCATGGCCGCCTCCATGGAGCAGTCCGGGTCCTGGTATCCGTCCAGCATGCCGGCCGTCAGGTACGCCATGCTCTCCATCGCGTACGTCGCCACGGTGATCTTGGCCAGCTTCTCCTGGATCAGCTCGAAGTCCTTGAGCTGCTTGCCGAACTGCTTGCGGTTGACCGCGTGCTCGGAGGCCAGCTTGATCAGGTTGCGCAGCACGCCGGCCGACATGCTGCCTGGGGGACACAAGCTCAATGTCAGCTTGAAGTCAAGACTCGGTACAGGGATAACAAGTTGTCTCATCGTGTGAAGATGTCGCAAGTGGTAGATATTCAAGATGATTCTCAAATCCTGGCAGCCAAATCATGCAAGTTATCAATATTGGTGTCAGTTCGATATTATTTTCCTTTAATCACTCAGTCATTACTCCATTGCAATGCAGCAAGGATCTGAATAACTGCGTTTTAAACAATTGGCACCACTGAAAGTATGACGAATACTTATTTCATTATAGTCTCTAAATGTCACGTATTTACTCCACTAAGGCCGGGTAGGACCAACTCTGGATTAAGTTAACTCTCGAGGGTTAACCAATGAAACAAGTTGGCGCCAATTCCATAGCCAATAAGATTCACTAATTTCCACTAATCATCGAGAGTTAACTTAATCCAGAGTTGGTCCTACCCGGCGTAAGGGTCCTGATCTAATTCCACAACAGCTATCTTTAAATGCTGGCGAAATAGCAACGTGTGTAAAGCTTAATGACAAAATCTCTCAATGATAGCAAATTTGCTTACACATGCGATCTTACTGTGATCACCGGACTGTCATTACCTTGGTCCTTCGATTATTAACTACACAGTAGAACACACCTGTCAATAGTATTAAATTAATAATAAAAGCTGCAACAATACATTAATAATGTTGTGCTTTTGCCAATTATTACATGTATCCAAGATTAGTATTATTAGATTAGGATTTATTATTATTAAGATTTTATAAGTATCCAAGACAACGCAATGCTATTACATAGTTACAAATCCAATACTAGAATAGTTCACTAGAGTTTACTTTCTCTGCAGTTCATAAATTTTCTTTCAGCAGATATTATATTTTGAATGGTTAACAAAATGTTTAGACATCATAAGAAACATTATATAAGCAGTTATTTACATAATTTACATAATGTTACAAGATGATAACACATTGTGGTGTTCCTTGCAAAATGAATAGCTACTGAAAGACTCATATTAATGACATCATTGAATGTCTTTTGAACTCAAGAACGAGACTGAAGATGAGAGGAAGCTGCAAGATCTTCCAATCAGGAACAACCGTAAGACATGTCAGCTAGTTGCTAAAATATGATCCAGACCAACAAGCAGACATCAGCAGGAATACAAGTACCTCATCATTTACAATTCACCTCTTAGTCTTAGAGTTGTCTCTAGCACTTGGCAGTTTGGTTAAATTGTGACGAGGGCGGAAGCGGGCGGAATATTGTCATAAAATTTTGTAAAATTGTGTAGAAAGCCACCAAATTTGTAACTAAAATACAAAATTTTCCTGGGGTTATGTGATCCCGGCCTGCATTGTATTGGGATCAGCCTCCCAAACCCCATTATATTCGTAAGAAAAGTTGCCCCTGACAATCGCCGGGCGTCTACCCTCTTTTTATTTTACAAATTACCCAATGGAGTCTAAGTGAAATTTATTAGTAGTTTCTCTACTCGCGCTTCATGACTCGTTAAATAGTCCCTGGTTTAACACAGCTATAAATAACTATTAAGTTTCCCTCTCAAACAGTTTTGTCATTAACTTCTTAAAGCCAAGTACAACTGTTGTATTGTTAAAATTGTTCAAGGCCACACATGCATGCCTTGTATATAAGATATAGAACATTACAGATGGGTTCTAAAGTACAAGATCATATTCAATGTTCGAGGTGGATGTGTCAGTGGGGGTTGAAGGGGCTTATGGGCTGATGAATTAATAACGTACAAAACTGTCGTCCGTCGCGATAGCTTACATCCCTAAACCATGATAGAAGTACAATTAAATAAGCGTGATAATTTGTGTGATTCGTCTTTCATAACGCTTAATTAGTATAACTTGAATTATTAGTATTATTATTAAGTCTATAATCTAAACAGAGCCAGGATCCACAAGTAAGAATGTAATAGAGAAGGGAGGAGAGGAAACCCGGTACCTGCATGTAGCCTACTCCTATGAAAGATACCATGGTGACAATCGGCTAACGTCCCTTCCGAAGGACGGTGTGATATTCACAACACAAAGCCTCCACAACCCGCGCCGTCGAGAGACTGATAACAGATGGAGGGAGGTCGTCGCACTAACCCCCAAACACCCCAGTCTCTCTGGACCAATGGCAGGCCAGAGTTGTACAGGTATCCATTCAACCACTGACCGCGCACAATGTTGCTTAGCCTCGGTGATCTGACGAGAACCGTGGTATCCAATACACTAGTCATTAGGTTATTTTTAGAATAGAATTAGAATATTTTTATTTTTAGAATATATAAAAATTACTATTTATTTACCAAACATCCAGTGTATATTGGATGCCTCCATTCTCGTCAGATCACTGAGGTAAAGCAACATTGAGCGCACTCAGTAGTTGAATGAGAGATTGTTCAAGTCTGTCACACTTGTTGCTGCCATTGAGCCAGATAGACGGGTGTTTAGTGACGACCTTGATGAGGCTACACTGTCCTTGGGATAGGACATTAAGCCAGTACAGCGCAGGGAGCTAACGACATACTAGCTTACATTCCTGACAGTTACAAATCCTCAACGAGTTTCGTTTCCTCATGCAGAGTTATCAATCGAGTAGAGTTGTTGAGGCGGCAGTGGTAGTTCAAGTCCTGTAAAGCCATTCGAATAAGAGTTCAATGTCCAAAGTTTATACCAGCTAAGTGACTTATTATAAACACATGAGATATCTGAAGATCTGTAGCAAAGAGTAGATTCAATGTGAATCAACATGTGGTTGCATTTGTCAACAATGTATCATGCAAACAGGTGTTTGTGTACAGTAAGTAAAACTTTGCCATATTCAACAAGTGTTTAGTTTAAACAATGCAATGACCACTAAGAGCCCATTATTGTATCAGATCAATGTTGTTGTTTCCATGATTGTCAACAATGTGTCTCAAGTAAAAATCCATTTCAGATTTGAGAATGAAAATACATTTCAGTGAATAATACTTTTGTAAAACTAATAACTACTAAAGTTCTAGTTTACTTGATGAATAAGTTAAAAATATCAGAGTCAAAGTACTTTTATCTAACATCATTAATTTTTCAGAAGAGAAGACACCAAGGAATCAAACTAATTCCGTCTCCTATGTTTCTGACAATGCAGGAGCAGTAAAGAAGTCAACGAAGTCCTCTTCTAGAAGACCACAGTGAATAGTTGACATGACAAGATAGATTGAGGAAGAAGCTATGAAGACCCAAGACAAGAACAAAACAAATGACTTTCAACATCAATTAGTCATCAGAAGACATTACAATTACTCATTACATGTAGACTTAAACAAGTACAGCTCACAACTGAGGAGCTATTGTGTTTGCTGAATGTAGAAACTGCTCTAGGATATAATAGAATTATTATATTTTTGATTATACATAGTAGTATTGCCCAGCGCTTATGATGTACTAAATTTGTCACTACTGTTAAATAACTGTGTTTCTTAACAGCTTGTTATATCTTCACTTGCAGAGCCTGTTGGTCTGAGAGATCAAGTTAATGTACGCTCGTCTAATGTTCACTTGCCCTCGTCCATACGAGATATCTTTCGCACACACTCAAGGAAAGAACGCCCATCCCAAACCATCGCCATCAATGAAGAACCATACGTCAAGGATCAAGCCAATTGAAACATTTCTGTGAGAATATGAACATTTCGTTTTATATGAACCTTCTTAACTAACCTAATATCATCACTATGCACTAATAAAAACTGTCAGCAATAATGTCAATAGGTACTAATAGCCAACAAACTAAATACGTTTCAAAATGCCACATTGGTTGAGAAGAAGGCTACACTTGTCAGTAAGTAAGGCAAGTGGTCATCATTTAACAATATAACTGGTCAGCTTTGGGTACACTACATAATATACACAATACACATCAGACGTCCAACATTCTTTTTTTCAGGAGCACCGTAGCATGGCCTAACCACATAACAAACTTTCACCGGATGAAAGCTCCAAGGCTTTATTACATGAACATATGCGGTTGAATACTTGCAGTTGTGTTCTTTTGTTCGCTTGATGATCTTGAAGTAACAACTATGACTTGGATAGCTATCAATTTCTTCAGAGAAGTTAATTCTGCTCTGGAGATAAATATCGATAATATTGATACCATAATTGATATTATTGTTATGATAATATTGAGAAACTATTGTAAGTGGTTCATAACAAAAGTTCATCTGTGGGTAATTGAATACCACTGTTTAGTGTCTTGATGCCGTATGTGATTTATGTGACATTGTCATGGACATTGAATTCAGGATTACAGAAGGTTTTGTTGACCCTCTGGCCGCCCGGTTAAAGGCTTCAAGACCGTGCTGAAGGCTTGTTCAATGATCCAGTAGGCAGTAGGTGGGAGTCCCTGAGATGTGAAACAATACTTCATATTGTTGGCGACCTGAGCAGCCCACTCGAGATCGGAGGACCAATCCCGGTGGAGAGGTAGTCCACTCAAATGAGGCTTAAAAATGTTTAATTTTTGCAATTTGTTCATGGTAAAACTCTCATTTGAGTGGACTAAGGGGTCAGGGCATACAGGGGGAAGGGGGGAATTGCATGGGAATGAAAGGCATGCCATTCTCCATTTAGCCATTTTGTGTTCAAAACAGTTTTCTTGTTCAACTTCAAGGTACACTTTTTAGAAAGCAAAACTTCAGTGAATTTCATAGAACTGGCCAGTTCAATAGTTACGACATTGCATTTGTTAAATGCATACTGATATGACAGGAGATTTACAACAAATGTTAAATCCTTTCTGGGCAAGCTGATGTTTTGTTTTGAGTTCAAGGGCTCAGTGTCAACAATTCCAATGTCAGAAGCACAACAGAATACGAAACAAGCTTCCAGATGAGATGAATCTTCAATATTAATCGAACATGCACAATATCCTTGTAAGTCTTCTTCGAATAAGCAACGCAAGACGTCACCGATGACCTTGAGTGAACAACCAGACTTTGATTGTCTCTTCCGAACAATGAGAAACGTGAAACATCAGCAGGTACTTCCATGTAAGTTCAACTTCTTCTTTACTTCAACAAATAGTTTGATTTAAACGCTGGGCAATACTACGTTACTTTTCAAACTACAACATTAGATAGTAGGTACACACATTTTTAATGTTGATGAATAATGTACTCTATTATTTAGTTAAGTAATTGTGTTTTTGTGGATGTTGAATTGTATAATTATTGTCTTTACAATGTACCTATTGTTGTCTTGTACTTGTGACTGTGTTCAATAAATAATGCATTTGCTATTCCACAGTCCAAATATGTTCAGTATTCTTTGGGTCAGGGGTCGGGTAAGGTTAGGTTAGGGGTCGGGTTAGGTTAGGTTAGGGGTTGGAGTTACAAGTGGTTACCGAGTGGTTCGTAAATGGGCTTTCATATTTTTTTAAAGCCCTTTTTGAAGCTTTTGTTTAGTAAAACATAGTCTATAATGCACTATAATGCTTCAAATTGAGATAATATTTACAAATTTTCCCGGGCTCTGCCCGCATCTATTGTGTTTGACCCTCCCCTCTGCTCTCCCAAAACTTCTGGCATATTAACGCAAATGTAAATGCAGCCGTAATATTTAAACATAAAACTCTCGATGACTGAATCTTAGCAATTATGGAGAGGTTTGTATTAATTGTCCTACATTGACTTCCAAAGATTTCCTACAAGTCTAATAGGTTCCTATAGGAATTTAACGATTCCTTGAGCAAAAATTGTACCGACTTGATCCCTGCTTTAGACTAGTAGGTAATAGGTATATTAAAAAATATAAGAAAAGGGTCAGTTTTTCAATCCTCTGCTAAATTTAAACAGTTGATTAGGACTAGATTGTCATGGCAAAAACCAATGGCATCCAATGAATGACCATTTAAACTCATTTTTTTTTGTCTGGGGCTTAACGTCGCACTGTTCTGCAGCGAGGCTAATGGCCTCAACTACTGCTGTAGCAGACTATTGAGAAACTAGCTTTCAATGTGTTATCCTCCAAATCTATTAAGTTGCAACATGCCACTTAACAACGGCCACTTCACTCGGGGAGAAGTGACGTAACTATCACCACTCACCCATGCTGAACCTGCCGCTGTTGAGGATGTTCATGGCGACCTTAAACCCTCCGCCCACCTCGCCGAGCACGTTGGCGGCCGGCACGGGCGTGTTGTCGAAGAATATCTCGCACGTGTTGGAGCCGCGGATGCCGAGCTTGTCTTCCGGCTTGCCGTTGGTCACGCCGCCGAAACCTCGCTCCACGATGAAGGCGGTCACTTTGTCCACCTGGCGGCGACAAAACGGCAGGTCGAGCGCGATTTTACCATCTTGTCTGGACCTTAATGCACTACTGCAAGCGTAAAGCCGCGTTTACAACAACTTAACATTCGAAAATTAACGTTGCAAAATTAACGCAATTCCACTTTCCTTCACAACCACTTAGGAAACATAACACACACGTAAAACAAGATGGCGCCGGCCAGCGCGATCAGCTGTGAGTTAGATGTGTGAGAAGTGTCCGTGCGCATGCGCCACTTCCTCCACTTAACGTTCGACTTGAAAGTTGAAAGTAGGTCTACTTTGAGGTGAAATTGGCGTACGTTAATTTACAAAATCGTTGTGAACGAATCCATAAGTTTACATGGGCTTGAAAATTGAAATTGCGTAAATTTTCTTAATTTTCGAACGTTAATTTTGTTGTAAACGCGGCTTAAGACTGATAAGAGAGCCCGACTGTATTTGTCAAGTTCAAACTTCATGGGCAGTGGCTTTGTTTTGTGAAATATTTGAAAGGAATACACTTGTATGAAGAGTGTAAAATTATTTCAATCACTGGGAAGAAACCTACATAGTTCTCGGTCCCAAAAGACTAGACCCTGTCATAAATAGCAAAAGGCAGGTATTGAAGAATCCCTCAGCTTCTGAAACACCTTGCCAATTGACCTTGCCAAATAGCCAATTGACCCTCATAAGTCTTAATCACATTGTAAACAGGGACAGGTTCACTATTTAGGAAATATTCTTCAGAACCCTTAGCAAAAGAACAGTTGTAAATATAACCTTGAACATGCGATGGATAGTAAATGGTCGAGAATACAAAGAAATCATGATTGTACGACGATCTATTATGCCGAGAGAATAAAATCAAATGTTATGTATCTGCTGGTTAAACAAAGTATTGAGAGACTACTGGAGCCATTGTGCAAAAGAAAACAAAAAACGATGATTCCTAAAGTAATTTAGTGTCCATAATAGTGGCTGTACCTACAGTCGATACCAAATAAGATTGCAAGAACCTGACACTCTTTACAATTGGTAGGTACCTACATTAGAGCATCAAATATGATTTTTGAAGATTTTGATTAGATTATTGTGGTTTAACGGCGCGTCAACGACGAGGTTATATTGCGCACATTAATTTTTGCATTTTTGCATTTAACTTTGTTGATATAAGTGGTGGACATGGGGAAGGGTCGACCTAACGGGCCCGATCCGGGGGAGTCCAACACTGGTGGGGAGGCCAGGCCGGAATGGGGACGGACCGGGGGGTGTGAGGATTCGGGCCGGCGGAACCCGATTTCAGGGGGATCACCATCTCGAGGGGGAAGGCCGGCCCGAGGGGAGGGGAGGGGACCGCAAATTCAAGGGAGGACATGGTTAGGCCGACCCTGGCTGCTCTTTGTCTGGACCTCACCACTGATCTGTCCGGCATGGGTAACCCTTACACATGAGCATATGCTCGCCGGCGTAGCTGCAATGGATCATTGGCCAACGCAAACCCCACCACCGCGCTAAGGTGGCAGCCATCGGTGGGGATTTTTGAAGGTATAAGGAAATTTCAGTGCTATAAATGAAAATATTGTATGTACACTTGGACAAATAACAAATGATCGGTGAACAAATTTGAATGACTGCTGGTCTTGTTTCATAACAATCAAAGCTTGTTATTTTCATTGAAATGTGAGGTCACCTACTAGAGTGAGACAAGGAGATCGCTTGGTTTGACTTCTGATGGTGGGTTCTTCTAACATTTTTAAGTCAATAAGATTTATTGAGTGATCATTTTTACTAAAATGGAAATGCCAGGGTTTTAAGGCCCTCCTGTACACCCACCTCCAAGTGTTCCTACCGGTTTATACAACTGTGCTCTTATGAGAAACACAGTACGAACACTTGGAGGTGGGTGTACCTATTGGTAGTTCGCTCACCTTCTTGCCGAGTTTGTCCTCGACTTCAGTCTTGGCGAACACGGTGAAGAACTCCGCCAGTCCTCCGTTGCTGATCCAGAGCTTGCTTCCGTTGAGCAGCCACGTCTTGCCGTCCTCGGCCAGCGTCGCTTTCGTCTGTATCGACGCCGCGTCCGACCCGCTGCTGGGCTCCGTCAGCGCAAACGCGGCCACCCATTCACCTGGCGGAAGTAACTTCGATAAACATACGAGGAATACTGGGTTAATGGAGAACTTTATGGATGAAACCCTTCATGTTCCAACACTGTCTGACATTCTTTAACAAGTTTATTGAGCGAGCGAAGCGAGCGTCTCCTTTTGGCTCTTTTGGCACGGACTTCTGTTTTTTTTTTTTTTTTTTGTATTTTTTTTTGTTTTTGTTTTTGTCTGTTAATAGACGATACACAGGTCGCACCGTTTCACCTATCGATCTGAAATTTTGCACACATGTAAAACCAACCTTCTCTGTTTGCAGGCCCCAAATTTTTTTAAAATCCATTCATTGGTTAAAATTTAATTAAATATCTCCCGATAGGCTGAAAAATGAAAACGGTCTTCGATAATTCTGATCAAACTCATATTTTGGCTATACAGGTCAGAGTTTTTCTTTGATCGAGCTGAAATTTTGCACACATGTAAAGCCAGCCTTCTCTGTTTGAAGACCATAATTTTTTTGATATCCATTTATTGGTTAAAATTTAAATAAATATCTCCTGATAGGCTGAAAAATGAAAACGGTCTTCGATAATTCAGATCAAACTCATATTTTGCATGATTATTAAGACCAACATTGTCCCTTATTTTACAAAATTTTATCCCAATCAGTTAAGAACGTATGAACTTATTAACATTTTTCATATCTGTCAGTAATGAAGTATCAAAATGAATGTTTTCCAGTGCCAGTTGAAATGCATCTGATTTGCTATATTTACCAGGATGCTTAGATGTTATTTTCAAGTTTCAATGAAAAGCATAATATGTTGTGTTGATTGAGTGATCATATTTCAATTCAATATGGATGTATATGTTTTCTGTGCTTGTGTACGCATTTCCGGTTCGAGAATTTGCACGTCCCCGTGCTCGCTCACCAACGCGCTACACTGAGCGTCTTCCTAGTTGATAGAACATACACGTCTGTTGTTGCCAATGTTTCCTAGAATACGGGACAAGGAAACATAAAAGAATATGGTTGGAACTCTCAATTGGAAACTTTTGTTGCAAAAAGAGGCAAAAGCCTATCACGCGCAACAGTTTGGGTAAATGTTGTTTGGTTCACAATTGAGTTGCACAGAAAGCACAATTTCCGGTTCCGGTTACTCGACATTGGTCAGTTCATGTCACGTTGTACCACAACAAATTGTTGGAAATGTCGGAATAGAGAATTTTCTATTTTTCAAAACAACCCGCGAGCTGATCAAATTCAGTCTCTGCACATGAGCGGCCAACCATGGTTTGCAGGCACGGGTTCCATACACAGTTTGCAACACAGTGTGATAGGGCTTTAATAAAACTTCCAAATGCAGGTGAATCAAAGTCCTACTTTAGTAAGTGGCAAATACATCACACAGTCATGGCAAAACAACCCTTCTTGGTCTAAGATTAACAAGCATTGCCTGGAATAAAAAAAATCACAGCATACCTTTCCATCAAATGTTCCCATCTATGTTAGGAATGTTAATTACCTACTACTGCAATTTTGAGGACTGTAAGAGTGTTTACCTCGGATAATGTGTACAAAAAGCAGATTACTACCATAGTTTTTATCTCATTTGTTTTCCCACCAATAACTGTTCAAGGTATACAGTTCGTTTTTCCTATGTTTGAACTCTCACCAGATGGAGCCACAGTCAGTTGTTCTGCTAGGCCGAGAAAGACTTCATTGCGCGCTCACCTTGCAATGTTGTCTTTCTCGGCCTTACAGAACAACTGACGGTGTCTCGGTCTGTAGAGAGTTCATACATAGGAAAAACAAACTGTAGGTAGGTACCTACATTACTACCTACCTACATTGTTCAAGGGCAGTGGCTGTGCAGTTTTTATTACTACAATTTTATCTTAGATTTTATGACATGTCAATCATTAAATTTAAGTAGGTACTACACTTGACCAAACAAAACTTGAACGTTCAATAAATCTAATAGGCTGATAAATGTAAGATCGCACCATCAGAAGTCAGTCTAAGCGATCTCATTGTCTCACTCTAGTAGGTGACCTCACATTTCAATGATAATAACAAGATTTGATTGGTTATGGCCTATGGGACATGACCAGCAGTCATTCAAATTTGGTTAACATTCAAGTTTTGTTTGGCCGAGTGTACATTTATTAAATAATTTGTGTAAAAGTTACCGTATTTTACCTATAGGTAAATGTTTTGATTTTTTTTTTGGAAAAGTAGGTAGGTACTAATACCTACGTATAGTTCTCTCTCTACATCTAGAAAATATTGAGTAGGTACTTGGCAAATGCGTGATTCAATAAAATAACCGAGCATTCACATAAATAATATTCAAATATTCTAGCAGTACACCTCGAAGTTACATATGGCATTTCATTAACCGCTTATCAAGCTACTATCAGCAGTCTGTGATTTATCTCAATCACAACCAAATTACAATAATAGAAGTACCTACTTTGTAGGTAGACCTATAATAATCGATAAACATTCCATGATAAGACCTTATCTATTATAAGTGCATCTCCACTCCAAAGCTCAAAGATCAATAATTGGTCATTTTGATCCCTTACACAACCAAACAAACAACACAAAATATACTACTTATGAAGAATCAACATTATTAAGAAATTTTACACATTGCATACCTTGTAACATGCTTATGACCGACAACAATTTCAAAAACATAGGTAGGTACCTACCAAATGAGATGTGAGAATGATTCCAGCTCACTAGATCTCAATGATGAAATTGCTGACCACAAAATCATGTCAGTGAAAAGAAAAGTGCCCTGCCTGCCACAATATACAATGTGAGATTTCACATCTTTAAGATCCAGTACAGACCGAAAATGCCACTTCAATTATTGCCTATTGGTGTAAAAGTACATTGCTTTATGAAGTCATTTTAATGGTACGGGATCTTGTGTGTTTGTGTACGCCATATGACTTAGCGGGCGTGGGGCGACCACTCTACTTAATAGGTAGATGGATGTATGGAAGATCAATTACTTGATTGTTGAATACCTATTGGCCAATTGCGTAGGTATCTATTTTATGTGCTTCATAAATTACATTATTATTATTACCTATTATATTAATTAACGACTTCTTGTGCGATATTGAAAAGTAACATACCTGTAGCAAGCCTTGGTAAATATTTCTTCTTCTGCTCTTCATTTCCGGCAATCAGCACGCCTTTCAGTCCAATTGATTGATGAGCAGCTAAGGTCACTCCAATCGAAGCATCACATGAAACCACCTCCCCGATTCGTGCAAATTCCGTATTGTTCAAACCAAGACCGCCATATTCTAAAGGTATTTGTTGACCAAACAATCCCAACGCCTTCAAACCTTCCAATGTCTTTTCCGGAATCTTGGCATCGCGATCGATTGCCGAAGAGTCGACTTCTTCTTGGAAGAATCGTTCAATGGGCACCAGCATTTCATTAAGCGTCTGTAGTCTGTCATTGTCTAACACTTCGGGAAACGCCAAAATGTCATTGTCAAATTTCCCGAGGAACAGATTCTTTGCAAAAGGTGGCTTGATCGGCTTTGGTTTGCCGCTTACAGACGTTTGTTTTTCTTCAACTTTTTGCACCTCTTGCGAGGCAGAGCTTTGTGCAAACCATCTTGTAGAAGTGGACAAATATGGACTTAACGATCTATGTGTTAAAGTAAATCTCATCATATTCTGACAGCTCATTGTAAACTGAAAAATATGGAAGAGGTAAAATATTTAAAAGGTTAGGTCACCAAAATGTCAGCAAATTCTAATTATATAAAGCGTTCAGCTCACCTTCAACTAGGTACCTAGTACTTGGTAGTAATAATGAAAGAAAGGATTGTTCAACAACAAAATAATTACTAGTGCTTCGTCACAGTCTCGTTGTGAAATAATCTCAATGACATTCACACACACATTTCACTTCACTCCTTGCAGGTTTCTCTAGCGGCTCACAGCTGACGAGTGACGACTGTGACAGATGGCTTGCAGGTTGAAGGTGGCTTCAAGCAGTACCAACCTCCAATGACTTGACATCTCAGCTTAACACAGCTTGACACTCCTCTCTTCCTCTCTTTTCATCTCTTCGAAGCATTTTTTAGGTTTTAAGAACAACCTACTCTGTGTCCATAATAAGTAAATCACTACATTTGGTAATGTTTAGGTTTTATTTGGGCGGGATAAGATTACGTAAGTTTGATTGGCGCCAAATACCTTTGGTCTTCAGACGTTGCCAAGTTCACTGTGCAATGGACAGCATGTCAAAACAAAGTGACACTCCGCCCAATAAAAAACTAAAATTAATTTCCAATAGTACAGAAAACATGGAAAATAATCACAAAGGTGAGTCACATTAATGTGTACTTTTATATTTTCATGCAATCATAATTGTTTTCTCCGCTGACATCTCTTCATGTTATGATTTAAAAAACATTTTGGGTTGTAACCTAACCCAAATTACCTAGGTACTTGTAGCTTCTCCTTCTCAGTGAGGTGTTTGCTAATTTGAAATAAACAACTGCATTTTACGATTTAAATGCTACATTTGTTGTATATTTGTAGAAGCTGCAACACAGATCGTTCACGATCAAGATTCCCCCGACATATTTGACGATTGCTCTCCCAGTCCCGTGGATGATTTCAATAATGGTGGTGATGTCAAAATTCAAATTGAAGGTAAGTATCCTGATTATAACCCAACGGCTGGTGTGTTGGTTGGATACCTACCTCGGTTCTCGTTAGATCACCGAGGTTAAGCAACATTGAACGTGGTCAGCGGTTGGATGGGTGACCATTCAACTCTGGCTTGCCAGTTGCTGCCGTTGTGCCAGAAAGATGAGGGTGGTTGGGGGTTAGTGTAACGACACCCCTCCACCTGTTATCAGTCTCTCGACGGTCGTTACGGGCGTCCTTGGGATGAGATGCTAAAATCCAACAGGGCGCAGGGAGCTAACTAGGACTCACTCGCTTGAAACGAATCCTCAACCAACTTCACCTCCTATATAATGGCGCATCGTCGAAGGGGTAGAGTTGTTGAGGCGGCAGTAGGACTAATTCCATATATAAAAATAAAAAAATTATTGACGAGCTAGACTAGCCTTCTAATTTGGATTTGTCCAAAACTACAAGTAGAGTCCAAAATCTATTCTCTCTTCAATGATGAAAATGTCCCAGGTAGTAGTTGTTCTTTTTAACAAAACTAGAGGTGGGACGATTCCAATTTTGAATTTTTCAAGATTCCGATCCCGATTTTTGAAACCATTCATGCGATTCCGATTCTTTATTAATGATAATTAAATATCTACCTTACACAACTACAAGTTTAAAAAAATATGATTAAACTATTGAAAAATTGCCTTGACTTATGAAAATACCTATAGCAAGAAACTGGCGCGAAAATTTAAGAATTGAAATGGCCAAAATGAATTGAAAGTGAAGAATCGCGATTCCTCCAATTCTCTAAGAATCGGAAAGGGAATCATCCCATCTCGAAACGAAACACATCAAAAAACCTATTGCGTACTATAGATATGTAGGTCCTACGCTACTTTGTCAGCAGAATATCCGTTTACTAATCTTCCGACACTTTTCCACATATTTAATCAGCTGTTTTCATCTTCCACCTGTTTTTATTTGTTTTTTATGTAATACTTGCATCAATATGCCTCCAGACGATGTGGACATGAATCCCGCGACGGAAGAGTACGATGAAGCAGAACTGCGTCATCTGGTTGACCTCCAAGAACAAGAGTTCTCCCGCGCGGCTAACGATCATCGTCCGACGAGAAACCCGTGGCAAGGTGTCAGTCTTGCGGAGATCAGTAGGGGGTCCGATTCCCCTCAACTTCCTCCGATACAGAACTCGAGGTTTCACCATGTACTCTTTCAGGTACCCGCTTTGGATAATCCATCAGCCTAAAACTTAATCCATCACAAGTCACAACCTACAATAAACCTGTGTCTTTTGTTTCCAGTAGATTGTTTGATGGCAATCTAATAAATGGCTAGTAGACTTTATGTTTCAAGGTCAATAATTCTTTCCATCAATGGATTTTAACAAATCAGTAACGACTCACTTGTGGGTACAACTTTGTCGCTTTACATGTCTCTCTTCAATGTAACGATCATCTCCTTATTTAGTTGTCAAAAACGCTAATTTTTAAGGTTTACCAAACTTCATCTGTACCTACTGTTGACAACTGAAAGCATTACAACATGCATTGACAACATGCATTTAAAGTCTTATGTCTTGCTTCTATAATTAATTAGTACGATACACTTACTAGGCTCTGGCCCGGTTGCACCATGTCCCGATAAAGTTAGTGGTAGGATTTATCGGCTGAAACCATGGCAACAGGCAATGAAACACAGCCATCTAGACCGCTAAGTTCACTTTAGGCTAAAGTGAACTTTATCTTTCTAATCGGGACTTGGTGCAACCGGGCCTAAGTATGTCAAGTGTCTATTATTGATTTGTTTTCAGTTACCTGTGATCGAAGGGGAAGTTCCTGCTCCATTTCCGTCCGATCAAGAGTATGGCAAAGACAAGTGGGACAACCAACACGTGCGCATGCCGTGCTCGCCTGACAACCAGTACGTTGTCAAGAACGTAAGTTGCGGCTCATGTCCATGAGTGACTAATCTTTCACATCAAATTCATCTAATTTTGACATCAATATTATGTTGACATTGTCATAATATGCTCTTTTCCAAATGGCGTAATCAACTTTTTTGCACTAGCCAGTGCGAGAAGCTTCTGATCTGACACGTAATCTAGTGGAGCGGTCGCTCCACTCAGCCAAGTCTTACGGCGTTCACACTCTCACGACTTAGCGTTATAATGTGTCAGACCCACCGCCCAGTACACACGACGCATTCGATCGAATTGGATGCGTGGATTTTAGTGTTAAATTGTTCAAGGCCACTCATGCTATGGATGTGAATTGTGATAACATTATAGTGATTGGTTCCAAAATCCAAGGTCACATCCAATGTTCGAGGTGGATGTGTTGTGTGTACTGGGCTCAACTCAAATAAAAAGACTGAGGAGCTAACCAAACACTTTTGCACCAACCAACTACCTAAGTTGCATTATCGGCAGCGACAACAGTAAAATTTACAGCATCCGTTACTTTCATTGTAAAATATCTCACTCATATCTTATATCGGTTATACATTTATTAAGTAAAACAATTCAAGTTACCTACTAATATTATGCCTTCTCAATGAATCGTTTAACAATTACTTTCCCAGCATTGACAGTAAAACGATTGGCATCCTTCAAAGACATTTGAAAACAGTTTGCGCTCAACTTGTAGTCTTCTTCTAGGCTCAACACGGGGCTGACGTGATTGAGTGACCTGGATTTGTCTGGAGGAAATACAGTGATGTTTAACTTGTACATTCCCGCCTTCTCCTCAGACCCGACATACCGAGTGTAGATGTAGAGCATAGACTCATCGTTTGCGAACCGAAAATTCATCAAAAATAAATTGTTTTCAAACTTGCTTAAAAGGACGTAGTGACTACCTTCAGAATAACTATATATAGCCAGATCGGGGAAATTGATTGAATATTCCCATACGCTAGAATGAGTCGCCTTATAGTGCTTCAACAGGTCAGCTCTGTTACCGAACCAGTTGCAACCAGTTATAGGACACTTGAAGCGAAACACGCAGTCTTTGTGATGCTTTTCCAAGCCAGCCACATTCTGTAGTTCTCGACAGCCGCCTGTCTTGTACTTGCACGAATAGAGAACGTTGCCGCAGATCGCCTCCAAAGCAATGCATCGGCTAGCTGGAACTCCGGACGTCCTGCAGATCGGACATGACGTGACGGTCACGTGACACGTGGCGCAGACGTGATGGCCGTTGATGCACATATAGATGGGAGGGCTGCAGGTCTCCATGCACACTGGACACTCCAGTAGCGCCAGGATAGAAACATTCAACCGTTGGCCGACGGGGGATTTAGCAGCATTCTCCATTTCTGCAAACATTTAGAAGACGAAAAGGCTCGCATTTATTGAGACCATTGACAAATGCCTTCTAATTCTTGATTTGAAACTCAATCGTTGATATATAATGGCAATGCACCATCTCGTTGGAACATAGAGTACCTGCCATGGTCAACTATTAGGTACAATGGCTGCAAAGTCGTCTTGTGGCGTTTTCCACTGGCCGCACTAGTTCTGCACTCGGTTTGAAATATGCATCGAGTTTTGTATGGTGATGTCATTTCAGTGCATCCCTAGTGCGGCCAGTAGAAAGCCCCCACATTTTACATTTAGGTAGGTCTACCTACCTACAATTACATCTTACATTGCATTACCTACATTTTGCCGTTACATTTTACCAAATTCCAAGTAGGTAATACCTAAACCTGACATAGTTACAACAATGCTTTTTCTGTGGTTGTATTCATGATCTGATCGTAAACAGAATAAATGGGTACCTAGTGTCTTTATATAGCCAGAATATGCTATAAAGTGTGGCCTTAAATACGACGAAACATTCAGCGCTGCCGCTAGAACTCAAAGAACTTTCTTAATCTTTGTTTTAAGAAAGCTGTACTTACCTACACAGCTGTGTTTATACGAATCGAAGCTATGAATTGCAGCTGCAAATAATCTGCAAATGCAATGATGTTACAGTTTAATCTTGCTTGCGATCCATAAAGACAAGTGACACTTGTTTTTTCCATGGCTCTCCGGATTTTTCTCGTGAAACCTTGGATTTTTATCAACAATAAATGTGGACACACCAAGAAAAGCAAAGTGTTAATTTGGAAACTAATGCATGACAATCAATGCCACTGAGGCACACCTTCTTTACGAGCTGTGCTTCCCTGGTTCCCTGTCACTTGTCAGTTTGGCTAGGAAGTGTTATCATCCTGTGCACTCACGCATGCAATTCGATACTCAATCAAGTCATTCACCGACCACCGTACCTGGTTTTTATATTTATTATGTGGTCAATGAATTCCATGTTGAAAATCAAATCAATTCGTTTTTTGAGCACATAACAATCAGCGTTTTCCTAGTGTATGAAAGTTGTTGTCTGTTTGAGTGAGATGAAAACATGTTTGAACATGTTGCTCAGGAGTCCGGTGAGAGCGAGGTGCAGAGCCGGTGGCAGCTGATCGAGCACTCGCTGCTGAACCTCATTGAGAACAGCCGCGATCTGGAAGCGGCCATCTTTAAATACAACATGAAGTACAAGGAGCGGTGGAACTTCAGGGCGTTGCATTACTACTTCGACCAGGTACAATGACGTTCGATACCGCAGTAACAAGCGAATAAGATGTATAACATTATAATTTTTGGTGATTTTAACGTAGCTGGCCTGGAACTAGGCATAGGTACTAGTAGTATTGATGATTGAGAGATGATGATGAATATTAGAGAAATGATATGAGTGGGAAGAAGGTGGTCTCATTCTCCTAGTGAACCTTCCCAACATTTGTCTCTTGAGTCTTGACTGAATGAAAAATCTTTCAAGAATGTGAGATCAATGGGATATATCCAGTGTGTAAGTCCATCTCAAGTAGGTACTTAGGATGAACATTGTCTTGAAAAATTGGCAGATTTGGCAAAGACAATAATAAAATCACTGTCAACATTTCTGTGGTTTACAAATGTTTATATACGTAAAAGCTAGTGCATTACTTAATGTGGCTCAACCAATCGAACATTCCAAAATATTTATTTTTTGAAATTACCATCATGAATTACTTTTTCCAACATTTCAACTATATTTAAGTATGAAAGAATCATAAAATGTGATTTAACTTGCAACCCCTGTCTTACAGCGAGTTTTCAATGTATTGCCTTCCGAGATTGAACAAAACTTTAACATAGGAGGTATAGGGAAATCATTTAGCTTTTGGTTTATAACTTTTAAAATAGCACACGTTGGTATTGCTTTTAATTTTTTTCCTAATAGAATGTCCAACTATCTATTAGAAAATAAGTTTTTTGTTCAAAGTTGGGACAACGTAAAAATTAGATCTTCATTATTGGCCTAAATTTGACATGATTTTACCTGTCTGCCATAAGATAACGTGGGGAAGAAAACACAATTTATCTCAGAAACTAGACACGAGAAGTGTTTCATTTTTTCAAGGATTGTGTATGGCATGATTATCAATAAGTAGACAAAAAATTATGAAAATCTGAGACCATGCCCGATTGGATGAGCCACCTGAACAGAATGGATTTGCACATCCCTGGTATCTGTGCTGTGTTGAAGCGTGGACATGTGTTACTAATGTATGGTTGTCGCTAGGAGGTGAGCGAAGAGGAAGGCGATATCTTCTTCTCGTCTGTGCTACCGGGCATCATCCATCTCGCCCTGCGTCTGCCGCAGCTGGTGAAGTGGCCGATACCGCTGCTCAGACAACATGCGTCCATGGAGATCAGCCTCTCACAGCTGCAGGTAACCATGGATACACGTCTGTATACCCCACATGGACAGAGCTTCATTGGGAGCTCTTCTGGCAACTCTTTTCCAGCACTTGACCACTTCTTACTTATAAACAAAATTCAAAATGCCATTATTTAGTATTTCTAGCCATATTTAAAGCTAGGTAGGTACTTATACATACTTTATATTTTTCACTTTTTATATGAGGTATTTTTGCTATATTTTCTACGTTAATAAATTTGTAGCTAGGAGCTTTGACATCTTTCTTGAATGCAAACATGTAAGCCCTGGTGGGTTTGCAATTCTCTGTCTGTTTCTAATGCAAACATGCTGAAATACAAATCTGCTTTATAAATCTGTATACCTCAGAGATAGAAGACTCTATGTCTATTTTCTATTTTCTTTTTTGTATTACACTTAGGTACACACTTTTGAAATGATGTAATCTAGCTCTATCAATTGCCATTTGACTGATGTCAACAAATACAGTAACATTGAAATATTATCTTACACAATGACTCATGTCACCATTACAAATGTGATTGGATGAAGACAGATACTTACTGGTTTTTGGGCTCAATTCAAGAATCATTGAAATGGACTTCCGGCCATGTACCTCTGAGAAATGTGAGCTGTACTCTTGTGAAATGAAGTTCTCCAACACATGACATGACCTCGAGTTCCAATAATGTCGCCAGGTGGCCTCGCTGCTGGCCAACGCGTTCCTCTGCACATTCCCTCGTCGGAACGCCGGCAAGCGCTCCGAGTACTCCGCCTTCCCCGACATCAACTTCAGCCGGCTGTTCGCGTCGACCAGCGACAACACGATGCACAGACACGTGGAGAAGCTCAAGTGTCTGTTCAACTACTTCCGACGTGTCGTGGATGAACGTGAGTGCAGGATGCATGTGCTTCTACGTTATACAGCTCTGACGTTGTCGAGATTTAAAAGCTCTTCGTTTAGGAATAGGCAATAAAGTTGTCTCTCCCATGTTATCTTACTAGGAAAACGCTCAGTGTAACGCGTTGATGAGCGAGCACAGAACATGCAACCCCCAGTCGACGATTTTCTTTGCAACTTTCCAATCTCCATATAAATACTCTGGATGAATAACAGATCCATTGTGTCGTGACTTACCTACATACTTTTTCCAGAAATCTCTTGGGACAACCCATACTAAACTCGTAAAATGGCAATAAATACTAGGGATGTCGGCGGGTCCAAAAATCAGGAATCGGGTACCCGTCATAAATACTCGGGTCGGAATCGGGTAACTGAACCCCCCCTAAATTTTTATTTTTTTTTTTTTTGGTGGAGGGTAGGTGGCTAGGTAAGGGGGTAGGGGTTTAGGTAAATAAACACGTGGCACTTAGCTGCGTGAGAGGAGAAAATGACTCTCTCTCAGGGCCATCTGTGTGCTTGTCCTTGAAAAGAATTTGAGAAAACAGGACAGGACATAATAACATTCTTTGATAACTAACAACTTCAATCATAAGAAAACACGAATTTGTGCACCTTTCTACCCAGGACTCAACTTTTTCACTGTGCTACAGTGTGATTGAAAAAAAAATACAGACGCATTTTTCCCATGCTTCCGACTCCCAACACATGATTTCACCCCTCCTTCCCCATTCCTCTCTCATCCCCCAGAGCAAGCAAGGTCGTTGAGCTTCCCCTTGAGACGCAGCTGATAACTGTGCGTAAACAAATGTATTTCAGCTACACTCTAAAAAAAAAAAAAAATAAAAAATTATTTTTTTTGGTACCCGTGATTATTATTTATTACCCGAGTAATTGATTACCCAGAACCGCCCGGGTACCCGCCGACATCCCTAATAAATACTTGACTGACAATGTGTAAAATTTTAGATTATGTTGGTCTTGATCACCATGCAAAATTTGAGCCTAATCGGAACATTTTGATTGTCGACCAATCAGAAGATATTATTTAAACTTAAACCAATTGGAGGATTTGACCTTCGTACTGCATCCGATTTGATTTCAATTTGATCTGAAACTTTGGCTGAAACGTTGTGAGATTGAGGACAATGTTGATCGTATTCATAGCTTGCACGAACTTCTTTTGTTTTATTTCAGCAATGCTAAATTAATGAATTGTCCACCCATTACATTGGCACGTTGACGGGTCAGATTTATAACTTTATTGAGGCAAACCGATGTATTTTTGTAATGTGAGTGATTTCTCTTCGTAATAAAGTAATCTCCGGAGCCTATACAATATCCCAGGTACTCATTATCTATAAAATATTGTCAAAAAAGCAGAGAATCACAGCTATTCTGCGTGCCATTAAGATGGCGACGGCAACAATGAGATGACATCACATGCAACCTATGAATTGACTTGTCAAAATTTCAAATTGATCAAACCAACCAATCGAAAGATAATTTTTTTTTAATTTTGAGCCAATCAGTGGATTTCAAAAAAATTAGGGTCTGCAACGCCCAGAAATAGTTCGTACATGTGTGCAAAATTTCAGCTCGATTGAAGATAAACTGTGACCTTTATAGCCTCAGTAGCAGGTCCGTGACAAAAGAGCCAAAAGGAGTCGCTCGCTCAATGAGTATCGTTGATGGAAAAGAAAATAATAAATAATACCTTGTAATTTCAAACAAATATTTTTGGATTTTCGATCTGTTGAGCCTCATTAAAGAGGATCTTCTGCAATGTGATCTGTTTACTCTCGCAGCGCCCGTGGGAACGATCACCTTCTCTCGACGCTGCATGAAGCCGTCGTGCCTGCCGCAGTGGGAGAGATCGGAGCGCGCTCTGCCTGCGCTGCACGTCACCAGCAAGGGCACGATCGAGGACCAGGGCGGCGGCATGCTTCAGGTGGACTTCGCCAACTGGTCAGTCCGATTCACATGTCTACTTTACTTAGAGGTGTACAAGTTCAAAAACCGACTCGAAAAAAAATATCAAACTCAAAAAAGTTTTTTTCGGGTAGTTTGAAGCTTCCGTCACAAATTTCCTGAACGTAGTTGCGCTTCTTCCCGCTAGGTTGCACTAGTCTGCGGCAGTGCGTAAGCGCCTGCGCCGTGAAGTCGGTCTAATTTACAGTTTGTTGTTGAGTTTCTATTACAGTAAAACCTCGTTAAGTCGAAATTGAAGGGACCCAAAAAAAAGCACTTCGACTCATGATTTTTCGATTTATAAGTATTTTCATAGAATGATGTTTTCCAGACGTGTAGTAAAGATAAGCCTCGTAAACCTACCCCCTCCCACTGCGCAAGGGTCTAGAGACCACTTGAAGACAGCTGTTTAGTGAAGGGTCAATGCCTCCAATGGTTTAGAGGACTCTTATTATTTACGCAATTATATATAATCTGCAGACTGGATTCTAAACAAATTAATCACACACTTAATTTTTTACAATAAATCGATTTCACAATTATTATTTATTCAACTATAGGTGTGGTGTTATTGAACAAATAAATAATGGAACAGAAACGGAAAGATCATTCTTTCCGGAAAGATTCCGAAAAGAATGAAAAGAAGATTTTCATTTGGAAAGATTCGCTGTCATTTATGAATCATCAAAAGATTGAGAAAAAAATTAAATAGGTGGAAGATTTCTTGGAAAAGTCACTGATTTCAGTTTGTTTTTCAGTCGACAGAATATTTATTTTATGTGGACATCCAAATTAAAAGTAAACATAAGATTAAATATTACGCAGAATAATAATTCAATGACCAATGTTTATGCCGGCAGTCAGTTGTTGACTATTTACAGCCCTTTTCAGAGTGACTTTTTGCTCTAATTCTTAGAAACAGGGATTCAACCCTCCACCCGTGTCTGTTTTTTTGTTGAGAGACCCACTTGTCTTTGAGATAAAGCAGGTAGTGCCAGCTGGGGTGCCGCGGGAAAGGGAGGGAAGTCAGGCGGACACTCTGCTCCAAAAATAGAGGACATTTTTGATAGAAATAATCCTGTATTCTCGGAAAATTGTATTATACAAAATAAATACTTCGATTTATAAACTGAAATCACATGTTATATTTCAACTTGGGGCCAAATATTACTTCGAATTACGACTTACGCAAATTTCGAGTTATAATTTATTTTAACATGTAACAGACTATACTGTGGACGGGACTTGAGTTTACTTCGATTTATGATGGATTTCGGCTAATGGTTGTTCGATTTAAGGAGGTTTTACTGTAGTTACATCTGTTAAAGTAGCAAGTGCAATGAATCGGTTTGTTCAGTGGTTAATTTGGGGGCTGACGCGTCCCCTCACTCTTTTTTCAGGGTGGACGCCGTCCGCCCACTTATTTTCATAGAAGTGAAAATTGGCTTAAAATTTTGTACGAAGCGCGTAGAAAATTCAAATGTCGCGTAAAGATGTTAATTTCGGTGTTATGGCCTGAAACACCACAATTTCGCGTTTTGTCGCGATCAGATTATGACATGTTATGATGTGACCCATGGAGAAAAATTGTTTAAAATGTGATATATCTCAACATTCTGAAAATTTTGCGTGCTCAAAAAACAAGTGTCCCTAGCCATGGGTGACAGGTTTGACATGTCAACAGTGTTTGTGTGACCTTTTTACCCTGAGAATTTTAGAACTACAACGGTCAGAGTTCAATTCTTGTAAAGTTGGCAACCCTAAATAAAACACAATAGGGAAGTTTGTTTCATGAAAATTAAATTTCAGAATAATAACTTGATGAAAGTTGAGATGTTGCTGTACACAGATATTGTATTTATATTTGTTGTGGGGCTAATAGTTTTTAAGGAATTAATTTATAAGGTTTCATAGATTTCTTCTAATTTTAAAACAGGAAAATTGACAATGACATCACAAATTGTTTTATATTGCCATGGCAGTAAAGAATTCACCACGGTAACAGACTGTTGGAGACTTGGAAGTGACATCACAGTTCTGATCCTTGTCACATGCAGCTCTTCCCCCCAAAATGTATGTCGGGCATTATATTTGATTTTAATTTTTTTATGAATAAAAAATTTATTTTTCTTGGGTGATAAGTGTGTGTGAGTGTGCTTCGGTACCTACCGTATTAACTCGTGTATAAGACGCACTCGTGTATAAGACGCACCCTTGTTTTGAGAAGTCAATTTTAAGAAAACACTTAGCATGCGTGTATAAGACGCAGTAAAATGATGAAAAACATTGTGTGTTTGTATACATGATATCCATCTAAATGTTGGTTTTCCAGCTGAGCTATTTGAATGAAAATCACTGCCAACTTGTTGTAAACAAACAGTAATTTCCTGCTTCTGAGAAAGGGGGGGAGGGGAGTCTCTTCCCAGCAGCTGTTGCTTGCTCTAAGAGGCATGCACCTGCCTTTCCTCTGCATTCCAAAACAAACCAAACTCCCCTCCTCCCCTTCCATTAAGATCGCCATTCAACAGTGTTTAGTCTATTTTATGTCTGTCAGAGTAATATTTTTCAGACGTAAACATATATTTTGTCTCCTGATCTAAATGCAAGAGAAAACATTTTGTTGCACACATTTAATATGTTAATTTAGTGTTGTGTCTAGACACAGTATGAGTAGTCCAGACAGAGTGAGAGGGAAAGGCAGAGATAGACAACATGTGGCAGTCTACCACAGCTCTGTTTACAAACATCCACCTTGGATTTACTGGGAAAAAAGCTTGGTATGCGTGTATAAGACGCAGGGCTGTTTTCAGAATCAAAATATTGACATATAATTGCGTCTTATACACGAGTTAATACGGTATTTACAAATATACTGGAATCAAATTTCACGAGACTAAAAATAAAGTGAGCTGGTGTTGCAATTGGTCCGCAGTTACGTCGGAGGCGGCGTGCTTGGTTCCGGTTGCGTCCAGGAGGAGATCCGGTTCGTCATCTGTCCGGAGCTGATCGTGTCGAGACTCTTCACGGAGGAGCTGGACTCTACTGAGGCCCTTCTCATCACAGGTGAGCTCTCCGCCAACCTCCAACAACCATTGACAAACTCTCTTTCACCGGAATGTGAAACCATTGATAAACCTTTGTTTGGGTTTCGCAAGTATGTCATTGATGTATGCTGACAAAGCATGCCTCCTCGTTTCACGCGTCCGGCTGAGATCGTCTTACATTTCACGAGATTGCAGGGAAACCTGAAAGAGTACAGCAATATTCTTCTGATTTAGTCGTATATTAAATGTGTTACTGAGTGATTGTATGATCAAATTGCAAACAGAAGTAATATTATGCCATTATAAAGCCAGAATTAGGTTTAAAATTGCGTCCTTAAACATCGACAAGCATTTAGTGCTGCAGCTATAACAGTAACAAATCCTATAGAGCAGATGTCAAGGATGAAACCCTGTTGTCAATGTATACGGACAGAGCGCACCGTCTCGTGTGAACGTAATGTACCAAGGTCAAATTTCTGGCCCAATTGCTGAAGCTTTCTTCGTTTTACCAGATTACCAGACCAACATTTAAAATATTTAACAAATTTTCAGTGTAATTAAGCGAGCGGAGCGAGCGTCTCCACTTGACTCTTGCGGCACTTTCTCTGTGTGTGTGTTTGTTTGTTTGTTTGTTTTTATTTTTGCTGGTTCAACCCAGGCCGCACCGGTCAACGTATCGATCTGAAATTTTGCACACACCTTCATCTCATACTAACTTAGACCTGTATAGTTTTTGGGAAAGATCCGTTCACAAATAAAAAAAATCGCGTTTTCTCATATAAATAGCATTGTAGGTTCGAGGAGTTCGTTGCGGCCGCGCGATGCGCTCCATTCAAAACAACTCGGAAGCAAGCAGCTGTCTATCTATTATTGTTTGAATACGTAACAATTATTTCTTTGCGGTTAGATAATAGTTAAAGCAATACATGCAAGGTTACACATAGAGCTTATTTTATTATTTTTGAAGATGTAGTTAATAGATATAGGTATTTATTGTTTATGAGAGTTTTAACATGCAGTCTTACTTCCAATCTTTTCAAAGGCTGAGCAAATTATTTGTAGACCGATGAAATGTCTGCTTGATTGTAGAAATAGATTGGTTGGTTGATAATTGAAATTATGTTTATGAAATATTTATTTCATTTGTATCAGATACAATGTGTTAGGTTTGTGTTAGGTAAGCAATGTGCTAGAAGAAATAAGCTCTTTTATACGGAACGGCAAGTAACTGTTTGGATAATGTTTCTTAAATTATGTTTGCTCATATAAGCACTTAGATAATGGCCTATTTTGTGGTTTGAATCTCTGTATTTTTTATTTATAATAATTCCATAAAACCTACGTACCTAAATACTGAAATAAATACACATGAGTGTGTATCATGTTGCAATGACATGCAATAACTGTTGCAATAACTTGCAATAACTGTTGCAATAACTTGCAATGAGAAGCAAATTCAGCTATTTTTTATATAATTTAGTGGATCGTGCTTCTAGATTTCAGTTGTTTTAGGTATATTATTGCCGGCTTTTAAGGAATTATGGTTCGAGGTTTTGCACGTATCCGTGCTCGCTTATCAACGCGTTACACAGAGCGTTTTCCTAGTCTGTAGATTTTGCGACACTTAATTCTATCAGCAATTCTTTCACTGCATATTAATTGTTTAAAAACAAATTGTTGGTAATAAGTCTCGCTGATCGCTACAAAAAGTGTTTTCCTAGTATTATCTATTGCTGTCATTTTTACTGACAACAGAACCGCCTTATCTGTTTCCTGATCAGGTATCGAGCGCTTCAGTGACTACTCGGGCTACGGTGACTCCTTTGCGTGGGTGTCCGACCACCGCGACTCGACGCCTCGCGACTCCAGCGGCCGCCTCGCGTGCTCGATAGTCGCCATCGACGCGCTGCACCTGCGACGGGCGGAGACGCAGTTCGAGCCGAGGGCGGTCAGGAGGGAGCTCAACAAGGCCTACGTCGGGTTCGCTAACCCCGACTTGCCGGAGGGAGAGAGGTGAGGACGACGAGTTGAAACGGGCCTCTGGTCAAAACCGTCTCGACTCAATTCCGAAAATTCATTGTGGCATAAATACTATGAGATCCGCAAGATAGAATACTGAATAGGCACAAATTGATTTGCCTTATAGTAAACTATAGTAATTTATAGTCTAGTCATATTCATTTATGTACGTATACTATTTATAGTACCTAGAGTAGTCTTATAGTCATTTATATAACAAATAATAAAAGACCTGTAAGTCTACATAACTCATACAAGTAATACATTCAACCATAGCCAACTGACATTTCGCGGTTGAAAACACCACATCAGCCTTCTCCAATCGCATATTTTCTAGGATTCAATTTTTTAATTACCTAGTGTTTGGATTTTTTCGCATTAGCGCTAGGTACCGACGCTGCCTTTTTTCCCAACATCTTAGGTATTAATAATAATAATCAATGCAATAGACGACAAGTGGAAATTAATTTTTTTGAAGAGAAAACGTTATTCGTTCTTTAAGATATCTGTTTTTTTTAAGAAATAAATTTAATTCAGGTAGTATTTTTTATTAATTTTAATATTGAAAGTTAATAGTATTTATTACTAATATATTGGGGGATGAGCTTCAATATAATTTTATAAAAGTTAATTGGTTTAAAAGTGTTGTAGGCCCTGTAAGCAAATATATCTGGAAATGCTGGAACATTCACAATTATGAAACAAAACAAATCTACTAACTACAATCTCAAATAAAAATTATATATATTTCATATAATTTTTGCTTGAAATGCTTTTAAATTCAATTTTTTCTAGCAAGTGATCTTGCTTGAAAATAACCCCCTATTCCTTACAGCTGTATAACATTTCTTGATCCTTGTGTCCAGCTTGGTAGCCGTGGCAACGGGGAACTGGGGCTGCGGGGCGTTCAACGGCGACCCCGCCCTCAAGGCCCTGGTGCAGCTGATGGCGGCAGCGCACGCCGGCAGGGGCGTGGCCTACTTCACCTTCGGAGACACCCGATTGGTGGAGGACATCGGGGGCATGCACTCGTTCCTCTGCGAGAACGCAGTCACGGTCGGTGAGTCCCTTCTTGACATAACCCTGCTTGAAGCGGTGTGAAGCAAGGATCTGTCGTAATGTGCAGCATCTGATATGTAAAAATGGGGAATAGAATCCACACAAAAGGCTCCATTGCTTGAGAAAAATTTGTTTTTACAAGTTTGAAGTCAGGTATAGTAATTATTTCCATTGAAGTTGATTTTTGGCAAACTATAAAAAGTTAAAATCTGATATTTTATTTTTCATTGGAAATGCATCCATTTCAGAGATGCACTGAGTGATAAGGGTAAGAGATCTCCGAGATCATTCGCTACCTTTATTCCATTCTCCTCGGAGATCTCTAACCCTCATCAGTGCGTTGTGTCTAATGTCCGTCCCTCCAACCAGTTAGCTCAGTTGGTACAGCTCTTGACCGGCAAGTGAGAGGTCCCGGGTTCGAGCTCCGGTTCGGTCGGATATTTTTCACAACGCACATCCCTTCCTATCATCCTGACTCCATGGAAGTTTTCCACAGAAACCTACATTCTCATCATTTCAGAGACGTTGTACTCCCTATCTACAGTGATGCACAAAGTAGGTCACGGATTAGTGCATCCCTAGATAACAGTGTGTGCTGTGAGAAATTGTTTGTTCATCTCAAAATATGGTATACAATCCCGCTCCTGGAAATTGCTAAAATTTGATTTGATTTCTTCTAAAATCTTAATTTTCCTTCCTTCATCTAGGGAGCTAGATTTACAATCTGTAGAACGTAGTCTTTTGTCGATGTTTACCGACTCATGGAACTTATTGATCCACATATTGATGTGTCACATTATATCTTCCCCAGGCCGGCTCTGGCGCCTGCTGAGTCAGTTCCACGAGCAGTGTCGCACCGACAAGCAGTCGAGCGACCTCTACTCTTACCTCTACAACGCAGTCTTAAACAACGAGACATCCATCCGACAGAGCACGCTGCACGAGGCATTCACTCCCAAGCAGAATGACGCGGTAAGTACCCAGTTTGCAGCGCATCAGAGATATCGTTTCATTCATTCCAGCCTGCTTTGTTTCCCTGCATGGGCGAAACTATTTTGTGCCTTTCGTCTCGATTGGATTAGGTACAGCTTCGAATTGTTTTTTGTTATGTGCCAGAATAATTCTTGTGAATAACTCTGCTGTATCCCTATACATAAAAAGACTAATTTCTTGTGGTTTTATACAGTATTATTTAGCAGCTCTTAAGTGTCAAAACTCTATGAAAATACACTACCAATTTATTATTTATGTTTTTCGAACTTAAACGTTTCTACCTTTGACAAAAAATGTCATCGTTCTAATGCTAGAATATATATATTTTACATACCTTCATTCATCATTCTGCATCACAATCAAATACAGAACCTACAAATATTGTTCTATTTATTTGTTTATTCATGAGTTTACTTTATAAGTAGATCTATGCAAAAAATCTAAACCAACTGGCAATATTAAGACATGCTATGTTACTTTGTTGCAGCTGCCTTCAACTAGTTTTGGAAATACCAAAAAGTTTGTAACCAACCAATCCACTGCCAGTAAAGACTATCCGAAATCACGCCTCTCGAAGGTGAAGACCCTTACCCCCGAAGAGATCGAGGAGCGACTTCTTATCATGGAATCCACACCAAGTCATGCACCGAAGTCCGACTCAAAGTCCCAACATCGGCCGTCGAAGAGGATCGTGATCCCTGAATCTAGTCCCGAGTCGACTCCGGAAGTCATCGAGAAGGAATCCTCGAGCTCCGACAACTCCAAGCCTTCCGACAGCATCTTCTACGGCCAGAACCGCGACCGGCTGAACGATAGCGTCAGAGAGGATGACGAAGTGGTTCCAAGATCGCCCGAGGCTGTGACGAAGAGCGACGATGACGTGATGGTCTGCGACAAAGATGAAAGCCAAGGGAACTCTGTCGATTGTCCCGAGAGCCAGAAATCGGGTAATTCCGAGAGTCAAGGAAACTCAGCTCGGCAGTCTGGTAGAATGAATAATACTCCGAACACCTCAAGAAGATTGGAAACTGTGAAGAAGGGCGGAACACCAAAAGTGAAACCGATAACTGATTATTTCAAGCCAATTTCAAAACCAAATTAAACTCAGGGACTTGTAATTTTGGCTACCTACCTATTTTACCTATTTTATATACCTACACGTCATGTAAATACTGTAGCCACCGATATTTAGTATTATTTTTAGATGATATTATTTATGGAAAATTATACATTTTTACAATACAATTTAATTGAATGAATATAGAACACTATTTAATTGTTCCTCTTTACCACTTATCAACATTTCCATAGAGCAGCTTACTTTGGTACACTCGAGAAAAGATATTCTATTCGAATTAAATGGGTAGCTGAAGAGATTTAAAGGCATAATCATTTATTTAACTCCAGTAGGTGGGCTCCGATTTCAATTGTCATTGTCAAGGAACCTGACAACAGCCAATCCGCTTCTTTTGAATACCGATTATTGGGTAAGTTTTAGGGGTGTGCGAGTACTCGAAATTTCGAGTTCGAGTCGAGTTTGGGGGGGTGAATCGAGTCAAAAAGGGTTAAACTCGACTTTTTCGAGTTTTCAAAAAAATTAAATTAAATTTAAAGACAATATCTATCCTGCCTACATCCTTAACAGACCCCTACCTACTTCTTCCATCAATAATCCACTCCTCAACTCACAAGAACACATGAATTTCTGTTAAAATGTCACACAATGAAATAATAATGACGCATTGTTGGATGAAATTGTTGAGATTTGGGAAATATGATATTCCTGCTGATAAGTGGCATAACTCGTCTAAGTGCTTCTGACAATACTTCTAGGAATGCAAAAACCCAGAATTTTGGCCTAGAAGGAAGTTCTAGGGTCTTTGGCCTTTACATTCTATGTAGTGCCTAGTACCTAGTAGTATTTCTAGTTGCAGATTGCATGGATTTTTTCCCCCAAAATACAGTAGCTGTTAAAGCTTAGATCTTTACTTGTCATTCCAAGCTACAAATTTCTAGTAGCAGCACTTCAAACCCCAGTAGTATGAGAATAAAAATTATTTACCTATCTACCTATACAGTAAACCCTCATTATTTCGAACTTCAATAATTCGAATTTAGGGGTAAATTCGAACTAGGTGGATGGTCCCAGTGTTCAATATAGGCTTTACAATGTTAAATAATTTTGATAAATCGAATTTTAGGTTATTTCGAAATTCGAACTGAATTTTGGTCCCAGCCCATGTTATAACTTGCATACAGTTGTTTTAATTCGAACTTTGCAAAAGGATTGACAAAATAATCGCGAACAAACTTCGAAAAAAAAACTCAAACTACACATTTCCAATGTTTCCAATGGCGTCACGTCACAAAGAGAGTAGTCAAACTGCTCTCTGTTGTGTTGGGGTGGGGGAAGTGTAGGTCTAGTCTCTTTAGTATACAGGTTAGCCTACCCTGGAACACTTTAGGCGGGAATATTCAAACTTCATTCAACATTTTGAAAGCATTTGGCCGCGTATATAGTGCGAGTTAACTTTTGAAGGCAAAAAATAATGAATCAACATCGGGTTATATCAAATCAATAGGTAAGTACTAAAAAAAAAAAAAAAAAAAAAAAAAAATTATATTTCGAACTTTTTTAATTCGAACTGGGATTTTTTGGGTCCCCTTGAATTCGAATTAACGAGGGTTTACTGTATACATCTTATCTTATTATAAGAAATTACATGAATTAGCAGCCCTACAATGTATAGATGATGTATGATTAATGTAAATATTTCTATTCATTTTGTGATAGTCGAATAATAATTTTATGACCTAATAGTACATAGGTGAACATTTGCTGAACATGACTCGAAAAACTCGATTCATCTCACTGACTCGACTCGAACTCGACTCGACCTTAAAATATCAAACTCGCACAGCCCTAGTAAGTTTCCATTAATGAAAATCTGCATCCACCCCCTAAAGTCCGTTCACGTTTAGAATATCAAGCCCGTGTACTACTGTAGTCAAGCGAGCATTTGTAAACCTACACATGTAAATATCAATTATCAGAGAATATGTACAAGACGACTGTAGATAAAGATAAATCAATTTTATTGAAGTTTTCTAATATTTTCTACTATTAAAAAGCAGGTGCGTAGGAGGAGGATTATCCTCCCCCACTCGAGCAGGCTGACCCCCCCATTCAGCATACAAAATTAAGTTTAGTGTCCAAAAATCACTTAAGAATTGTTTAAATACTAAAAAAACTGCCCTGGGGGGCAACAATTGGAGGGTTTCTTGCTTCAGTTTGAGCATTTTAGAGCCCCAGAATCACTTTTAAATGGTTTAAATTCTAAAAAAAGCCCTGCGGGGCTAAAACTGGGGGCTTCGCCCCCCAGACCCCCCTTCCGAGTGTCGCAATCCCCCCCATGACAAAAGTAGTTCCTACGCGCCTGTTAAAAAAGTGTGTATTTCACATACTTTATAGTTTATACAATTTCAATAATACAAAGAAGAAAGTCTTGCCATTGACCGGTCAGTATTCATGTGACCGACCAATGAACGACGTGATCGACTTGCTATTCTAAACGTGACCACATATTAATTTTTTTTATTATGCATCCCCTTTTTACAGCAAATGGCATTTATCCCAAAGGCCAATCCAGAGTAAGGTCACTACAGAAGGACAGTCTAGGAAAATAGAGAGTACGTTTGGTTTCGCCATTTTGTAAAGTCTAAATTTATTAACAAGTCTCACGAATAGTAAATACGATTACACAAAAATGTTCCACTTTGAATGTGGCAAATATACAATGAGAGAAAGAAAAAGGTAACAAGACAGATTATTCTACTATTTTCTTATCCAGTAAATTAGCTAATTGTTTGGTACATTCTTCTTTCCATAGATAGTATGTATTTCATTTAAACGGTATTTTACCGATACATTGAGGAGTTGAGGTTGATGAATTCCCTTTTGTCAAGCGAAATTCTTTTGGCAGAGCAGTTTTGAATGTCCACAAGGGTTATTAATTGTCAAGCAATTTCCATCAATAAAAAGTCCCATTCATTTAGACTAATTATTATTATAATACAATTATCTAATTTCCTATCTTGAACCTTATATTAAACCCTCATTGCAAATGCAATGGACAGCATAAGATTGTGAATACATTGCCCTATATTGAGAATGCAAATATCTTCGCCTCGTGTTTTTCAAGCCTAAAATTCATTATCGCTTTGGTTCAGGGCTGCGGTTTTTACAGAATTCATATAATTGTGAAGATTTTTGGGCCCAGAAAACACTCAAAATCAATCATGTTTTCAGTGATTTTAAATCGATTATGTGACAGGCTTGGCTTATGCATTTAACACCCAAGCAAATAGAAATATATGACTGTGCTTGACTAAAAAACTACCAAGATAACTACTTAATAAATTTCATTTGATGGACTTTCCACAAATTACCACAATTTCAACATTATTTTGGCACAGCCCTGCCCAAGATTTTAATTGGAACAAAACTTTAAAGAGTGCCTTATCAAGAATGTGTGTACAATGTACATCTAGGAAATCTGGTACACCGGTTGGAAAATCATATTGCAAATGAGTACAGAGAGAGGTAAAGTACGAATCAGCTTAGATTATCAATATATTAATTGTATAATTAATTAAAACCACCAATGTGCGAAATTAACTTACATCGGAGATCAAGATGGGTTGACAAGAGTGTGTACATGGTTTTAAAAAAAGGAAAAATACAGATATTGAATGCAGTCGAGCACAAAAATATAGAACTACTTAGTGTTTATAATGTGTAAATAAAAATGCAGCCCCCTTTACAATTTAACAGTATCTTCAGTCTGGCTTACAGTAGTGCAATGCAAAATTCATCGACAATGCCCCCGTTCTTATAAATACTACAGATATCCTCCTTGGCAATGAATTAAAATGCAGGAGATGGAATGAACTGTTCCTAGAAACCTTGCACTACTGTAAACATATCTGGATGAATTTGGTAATAATTTCACAATCATCATCACTATCAAATACACCAGCTATCTAGATGGATACTGTAAAACCAGCATTTAATTTGCAGCTAAGTGAATTTCCCCCAAGTTTGCAAACGCATTCCTGTTTTAATGACCGTTGTTATACACGTCGTCGAAAATAATGATTTGCGGGCAGCGTTTTGTGACTCCATCTTCTCATCACATGGCGTACTTGCGCGTCCACTCCCGCGCCAGCTCGTTGTATCTCTCCCGGTCTGTCTTGTATATCCTCGCGATCTCGGGCACGAGGGGATCGTCAGGGTTCGGATCACAGAGAAGAGAGCAGATCGATAGGAGAACTGAAACCAAAGCGGAGACTCTTTAGACAGAATGAAGGCTCGAGAGCGAGACACAAATCCTGAAGAGAAAAGTCGCATTTGATCAAAATAAGTTCGGAACAATGTATAATACTTTTTTATTTTAGTGGTATTGAACGTCGCACTGTTCTGTAACCAAGCTCATGGCGACTATTGATGATTAGGAATGGAACTATTCCGATACCAATCCCTCCTATTTTTAAAGAAACAGAAGAACCACAACTCTTCGATTATCTCTTAACTTGTCGATTAACATTTTGGGATGAAGGTTCTTCGTAAGGTAACAACTCGTAATATCATTCTCAATCCACACTTGATCTAATTAAAAACTACCTAACTATATGAACAAATGTAATAATGTTTTGTACTATCTGAATCTGTGCAGTGTATTCAGTTGTGTGTACCACTTTGTGGATTTAAACAAAGATTTCTTACAGTATGCAATGAAATGAGTTCAACATTTCTCCCATCAGTACATACAGGCTATTCCATTTCAAAAGGGGAATGGAAACCACGCCCATCTACCTTGCTATTGGTTGTTGGTTCGAGGCGGGAAACAAATTCATAGAAGCCAACGGAAAAACTTGGCAGTGCCAACTTAGCTGAGAAAGTACTAACATATTACAACAGATTAAAATTACTTTTTAAATGTATTTTGTTGACCCAGGCTATTAAATAGAGGGTTTTATGGCAACAAGTGATAAATTATTTACTTAATGACTGATTTAAAGATCTAGTGGTCGTTCAAACACTTTAGTGATAATCACCAAAGCAAAATTTTTATGGTAGTGGTACTGCAAACTATCTATCTGTGGGAGAATTGCGAACTTCTTGAAACTTCCATTCCCCTTTTGAAATGGAATAAACTGTACTGTCAGTAGGTCTGTTTGCCTGTCACCACTTTTCACCACTATCATCCACCCAAATGGTCAAGCAGTTCACAATATCATTGCAGTTCTGAACTGCTTTACCATTTTGGTGGATAAAGTTCTGAAAGTGGTTACAGGTGAACAGACATGTTATCATCAGGTTAGTTGGGCCCACAAAAACAATAGTGTTTGATGTAAATACATTAAAATTTTAAGCGTTCTGTGTCATGCCCTGTGCTTACCTTTAGATATAGTTAGAGCTGGAGACCACTGCGACCGTAAGATATCGAGACAAATGCTTCCGTTGCTATTTATATTTGGATGATAAATTCTTGTTGTAAATGCAACCTGCAAAAGAAAACCAAATTAGAAGAACAATAAAATAAGCCAATAATGCCTAGAAGAATCACCCTTGCAAAACTGAATATGTTGTAACTAGCAGTAGGTCTACAGATGTTGATATTGTATCTTACGAAGGTAGAGAATAGAAAGTCGTTACGTAAGTTCTTAGACTATTTATCTTCTGTAGGTTACTATATAGTTGAGTTAAGATCAATTAATAAGTAGGTACCTAGTACTCGTGGAGGTACTATTAAGTAGTTGCCCCACTACTTAGTGAAATTTGAACAATTTAATGGATTCTTTAAATATGACAAGCTTAGTATGACAACTAAACACATGAAAATAACAACACCTTTTTTAGCAGGTAGGCTAGTACAGTAAACCCTCGTTAATTCGAATTCAAAGGGACCCAAAAAATCCCAGTTCGAATTAAAAAAGTTCGAAATATATAATTAATGCAAAAAAATTTGTGTGCATTTTCATGAAGTTTGAATATTCCCACCTGTGGAATATTCCCGCCATTGCAAAAAAGTGGGGTTGGCAAACCTGTAACAGCAAATTGGCCAACCTCGCAAGCCAGATTATCTCATTTTGATGCCATTGAAGGTTGTGTTTTGTTTTGAGTGTTGTTTTTTCGTAGTTTGTTCGCGATTATTTTATCAATCCTTCTGCAAAGTTCGAATTAAAACAACTGTATGCAAGCAATAACATGGGCTGGGACCAAAATTCAGTTCGAATTTCGAATTAACCTAAAATTCGATTTATAAAAATGATTTAACATGTAAAAACATATCCTGTCCACTGGGACCATGCACCTAGTTCGAATTTACCCCTAAATTCGAATTATTAAAGTTCGTAATAACGAGGGTTTACTGTATACACACTGTGTTGTACAAATAATAGAACCTATGATGAAGATACATATTCATTGAATCTCAATTTTAAAAACGGTATACCATTAAACATAGAACTTCTGAGCAAAAACTTCCCACGGCTGAAGTCAAGGCTATTGGTAGATTAGATCTGAGATTGTCGTTTTATACGGCACACAACATCGAGATTCAGTCACAAACAAGAGACAGAATGTTAGCAATAATGGAAGCATCAGTAGTCCACCAATCCAATGTCAAGCTCAACATTTCATTTTTAATCTGAACTGTTAATCAGTAGTCCTACAACCATAAGCCATAGATTTGATTGCAGTACTAATGCCTTGAAAATGTGCTAAGTTACAACTCTGTAGGTACTATGAAATTATGTAACTTCAATTGTATGTAAAATAGGTGAATATAGGCTATAAAGAAGTAATAATATTAATAATATACATAACAACCATTTTTAATCCTATTATTGTGTGAAATTCAGAGTTGAACTGGCAGATAGAAGATCAGACAAAGAATGATCACAGATATTTGACAAAAAATGACTGTTCTTTGACTGTAAGTAGGTATCAATCTTTATAGTATCAATGAAATTAATGAAGTAGCATCTAGGCTACTTCTCAAGGTGTGATCAAATCATTTTCAGACAACCTGATTACTCAAAGTCCGAATACTGTTTTATCATTTGTTGAGTGTAGGACCTACCACCTAATCAATCAAATTGTAGTATGTAGTAAATTGTTAGACTATTTTAATCTGAATAATTATTATTCTAATGCATATTTCATTAGACCTCTGTAGTAATAATTATGGTGAATTTCATCATGAATTTCAGTCAGCCCCAGATCAGCCCCAGTTTAATTTTATTTTGTAAATTATTCTTTAAACTGTGACTACACATCATCTACCTACCTACTACTCACTGACTTATTGTTATTTGCAAGTCTTGTATTTTACAAAATATATTTTCAACTAACAGTTGAAAGAAAGTAAATTACAGTCAACAGAACATTGCTCTCTTATTAATGACTCACTTTATTCTAGACTAGAGTTCTTCTGGCTGGCCAGTGAACTGACTAGGTGGAGTGAGACATTCTGGCGCCGTGCCAAACACTTTTAAAAAATAGCATCATAGATAATGACATGTGCCAGGCAAGGCGCCCACTGACCTAAAACTCAATTACCTGAGCTCATTCCATATTTTCGCAATATGATCCTGATTAATTAGAATCTTCAATTATGATGTCTAATTATATGCACATTTCAATATTGGATTTAGCAACCAATATTAAAATATTGTTGGCATTTAACAATGCCAACTGGGGAATCCTACTGATTATACCTAGTGATAGTAGAATTAAATTGGACAACCGATTAGAGGAATATTATCATCCAAAACTCCTACAATCTATACCTAAAAATAATTCGACATTATCATATTTGAATCAATGCCTCGGTATTTACTAGTAAGTTACGTTTTCTATAAAATTTAATTTTTCACTAGATTAAAGTCTACTAGGTATGTAACCCTACCATTTTGAATATGTTGCAATACTATTTGATTGCAATAGCAAAGGTAAGGAACTTATTATTAAATTATCAGTTTTATCTTGCTTACCTTTGGGGGTTTAAAAGGATAATCTGTCGGAAAGTGGATTGTTAAGAAGAATACCCCTCCTTGGTATGGACTGTCAGGCTGAAAACAAGCAAAAGCAAAAAATTACTGATCAATTGTCTTCCTATTTAACGAAGAGTGACACTCAAGGAGGAAAAATTGACATCAGTGTTAAATGAGATAAGGGTGATGTTCTTATCATCATCATGTCCCATGAGATTAGTGAGATTGCAATAATAAATGCATATTGCATTCAATACAGATTGGAACCATAAAGAAGTAAAAGTATAATTTTTGGGTGTGAACAAGAACTGCAAGGTTGAATAAAGATGTAAGAATTTCAACTTACCGGCCCCATGATTGTAGCCTGCCAGTGAAACACTGAAAATAAACAAATAAAAATATTTTAGCTAGATGGAATGTCAAATTCTCATTGTAAAACACTTCATTTCAAGCATTCCTGTGAAAATAGACAGGTTCATGCATGAGCAGCCTCAAGATTACACCGTGACATTTTGTCTCAGTAAAAGTATCTATGAGCCAAGCAAGTGGCTTATTTTAGTTTCTGTTGGATCAAAATCAATTTATCAAATACCTAGTGCTTTTAATTAGTGAATTAGTGAATTTTAAATAGTGGCGAAGTGCTGTTAAATTTTAAAATTCTTGCTCTGAATTTTGTACCTATCTTGAATCCTGCCAACACTTCTAGATTATAGGTGTGACAGCTCAGCTGTGACCTGTTAATGTTGACTATGATGTCACTAAATTTAAAACAGCCAAGTACTTTATCAGATGGAGGATCATTTCATTTGTTCAGGAAAATTGTCTCACTCTCATTTCATCCAATTTGAAGTAAAACGGGAAGTAACTAACAGCTAAGAAAATGAAAGTTGCCATCTATTTGGCACTTCAAATAATATGGAATAATGTGTCAATTTCTACTTTATGTGTACAAACTTGACAAGATACTGAAATATTAGACTAAGGTAGGTACCAAATCAGTAAGATTGAAGATTAGTAGGTACCTATAAGATAGGTTGTTAGTTCGGTAGGTACCTACCTACAAAGAGTGTGACAAGAAGTTTTCGCAAAAACTCTACAAAGATTTCACTCTTCAAGCTCCAAACCAAACTACCTATCTATGTACCTACCTATTCAAAATAATTTGAGAAGTAATTTCAAAAAACAATGCATGTTGGTTGGAAATGAATTACTTAAGGTACAATCCTGTTGAATAAATAACAGTTAGGAATAATACCAAGTGTATGGGTGTATGCTAGTGTACTTTAGAAAAACATACAGAGCACCAAATTAGTGGCCCATAGCAAATGAGGTCAATGACCAAGGTGCATGCTAGGTACTCCCAACTAAATTTAACCTAGGTACCTACAACCTGCAAGGCACTTAAAAAATGTCATTTAATAAATTTACATTTTGAACTCAGGTCATTAGATACAGTAAATAACGCTGACTAGTGGCTAAACACCGAACTAAAATGTATGCGGCGAGAGATATAATATCTGCAGAACTTGGAAAGGCATCAACCTTGACAACATTGCTTACAAAGATCGAAAAACAGCGTAGGTAATAATATTGAATAAAACTTACGATCATCTCCAACTGGCCCTGCAGAACATTGTGCTGGAGGGTCTCTACCCAAATCCTGTAGTTCCTAAAAACAAACAAACACACATAGGTACATTAAACAGAGATTACAGACAATTTTTAATACCCTGAAGAAAACTAATTCTAGATTACAAACGTGATAAACATTTTGACACGTGATTGCTCATAAGATGTGGTATGATGAATCAATACCAATGAGAGTGATGACATAGCAGACAAAGGAAGGTTAGGATTATTGCTGACCACCCGTTGGTAAAATAATTTTTTTTATAAATTTAAAACGATGATGAGAGACTTTCATTGTCTTTTAGATGCATTTATACCTTTTAATTTTGATTCATATTAATCACTTCCTGCTTTAAAACCCAAGGGGCAAACACGGCGATGACAACCTTGGGTGTGAAGAGTTGCAAATTTGACATTAGGGAAGTTAAAACTTTAAAAAGGCAAAGGGCTGCGTACTCTACGCGATGTACATTATTGCTTGCAGTAAAATTTATAGCAGATGCAAGCAATACGAAAGAAAATAATTATTTCGTGCTGCCAAAGAATCATACAAAATAAGCAATAAGAAGCTCCAGTCAAAAAATCGTTATGGGCGTTCAATGGAGTCTTGGTGGAGATATTACACTTTCATAGGCATGCATTTGACCGAGTTGAGTTAGTAATAATTAAATAAATTACCTTATTGATTCGTTTTAATGCCATTTGACGGCTTTTACGTAGATATTTCCTGGTAAAAGCACCAGATGATGATACCGCTAGCCGAAAAGACCTTCGATTGTGTAACGAAGATGGCTGCCCACTGACGGAGAAATATATGAAGTCAAAATAAATACTAATTTAATATCTTGCTGAAATCAGATAATCGCTTGTACCTGAAAGGTTATAAAGATTGTACATCAAACATATTAAATAAGTTAAATTTCGTCACAAATTAGTCTACTTACGAGAGTTATCAGTAAGTTTTTAAACTGTTTTATCTCGCTTGACGTTCAAGGAATTTCCGTTTTGACTGAATTATGACGTCATTTTAATTATTTCGTCAGAAGAGATGACCGACCATTGCCAACCTAAAAACTCTAAAAACAATGCACTACTAGTTTCTGAGAGTCGCAACAGGTGACTCTGAGATTTGCTGGTTGTCGGTATTGCAGTTCACTTCTACATCGGTACGAATTATAGGCGGCAAAAAAGGAACAATGCTCACACACTGACGTTACGAATCAGTAATTTTTGGGTCGCGAGTAACGCTTCGGTAAACATAACATAACCACAAGGTAGAGACTACCTAGCTTTCTGTTAAATTTTATTGCGAACCTAGCATTGGAAAGTTTAGATTAATGATTAGTATGATTTGTAGTAGTAGTAGTAGTAGTAGTAGTAGTAGTAGTATTTTTATTTTAGCTATCAAGCTATTGTTTGTACAAGAGAATTACAGTATAAAATTTTACATATTATTTCACTTCAATACATCGTTAAAAGAATTGTGGCTAATTAGTTATTCAGTCATTATCACCAATTTACCAATTTGCTATAAAATAAAGATAGGTAGGTAAAGATAAAATATTTCGTATGGTACCGAATTGCTAAAATACAATATTACATGTATCGAATAATGGTTAACACTACATTGTATACCAAAAAGTATTATTACCCGCTAGCGGGTCAACACGCCAGCGAGATGGGTCATTTACTACTTTAAGGCATTCTCGTCTAAAACTCCGTATACTCTCAGCATTTCTCACTTTTAACGGTAGTCTGTTGAACATATTGACACCCTTGGAAAACAAAGTGTTATTGCCAAAGGCTGAAGTTGTTCTTTTTACATATAAGCTATCACACTGGCGAGTAATATGATAATTAGTTACATTTTTATTTACTAGTTTATCACTCAAATATTTAGGGCCAAGACCTTTTGTCAGACGGAATATAAAAGTGAATGTGTTGATCAGTATTCGTTGTTTGACCGTTGTCCAAGATAATGCTCTACACATTTTACTAATAGAGGTTCCTCTATTTACCCAGAGAATAGACCTCATAATCTTATTTTGTAATTTCTGCAATTTAGCTATGTGGTTTTGATTTAGCAAGAATAAAATGGAACTGCAATAGTCAAGATGAGGAGTGATAATTGCTTGGCATATGTGAATTTTACTCATAATAGGCAGGTTACCACATTTTCTTTGGAACAGACCAACTTTCTTTGCTAATTTACTTATAATATAATGAGCATGATTTTGGAGGGTTAAATTTTCATCCAACATAACACCAAGATATTTAAACACATGTACATTAAGAACTATTTCATCATCAATCACAAATTGGGCTTTAAGAAAATCACTATACTTAGTTCTGATCTTGTTGTTACAGAAAACCATACATTTCGTTTTAGGAACATTCAATTTGAGTCTATTAGCAATAAGCCAAGATTCAAGAATATTCAAGTCAATTTTAAGATATTCGTGTACAATGTGCGGTTTGACATTGCTACAGATTAGTAGAGCATCATCTGCATAAAGGTGAATTGAGGAATGTCGAAAAATAGAAACTATATCATTAATGTATAATATAAACAGTAAGGGGCCCAAAATTGAACCCTGAGGTACACCAATGTCATTTCCTATCATATTAGATTTAACGTTATTCATTTTCACAATTTGAGCTCTGTTATTAAGATATGAAGACAGCCAATCCAAAACTGTCCCACGAAAACCATACCTATAAAGCTTACGAATGAGCACAGTGCGGTCAATCGTGTCAAATGCGCGTTTCAGATCTAAGAAAATAGCACAGGTGTATTTACTATCGATAATTTTAGATTTCAGGTCATCAATTATATAGTTAACAGCAGTTTCACAACTATGGTGAGATCTAAAACCCGATTGTTCAGGAGCAAGAACATCATAGTCTTCAATGAATTTAGTTATCTGAATTTTAACAGCAGTTTCCACAATTTTGTCCAGAATATGTAAGCTACTTATTGGCCTGTAGTTCTCCCCATCAATTGCCCGCTGGAATTTTGGGACAGGTGTGATATGTGCAAGTTTAAGTTTATTTGGATACTTCCCAGTACTAAGTGAGGTATTGATCATATTGACCAAAAATAGCTTAATACTTGGTGTGGACATGGACAATTCAAGAACTTGTTTATTAATGCCATCTTCCCACGGAGTACAATTCTTTAAGTCATGTAATATTTTACTAATTTCTGAACTACTAACTGGTTCAAATGTATCGAAAATTCCAGAATTCTTATTCAGACCAATGTTGTCAATAAATCTATCAATGTTACTATTATCTGTATAACCCCCGATATTGCTTGCAATATCTAGTACACTTTGAACAAAGTAGTCGTTAAAATGTTCCACAACATTTTTGTACCCAACAATTTTTTTATTATTAAAGTATAATTGGGGGAGATCACAAAATTGAGTGTCTTTGTAAAAAGATTTTAAAATTTTCCACATTTCTTTGGGGTTTCCAATTCTTTTCTCAATTCTATTAGTCAGGTAAGTTAACTTCTTAGCACGTGTTAAATTAACAACAAAGTTACGTGCAGTTTTATAAGCCAGCCAATCGGTAGATAAGCCAGACATTCTTGCAATCCTGTACTTATTATTTCTATCACGCTGGGCAGTTCTTAGTTCATGATCAAACCATCCATTATTTTCATATTTGGCTTTAATACAGATCTTTTTGTTCGCCGACTTATTAATCAAGACTTGATTAAAGTTAGAGAGTAATAGATCTAGCATGGAATCAACATCAGTGTCTCCTGCATTAACAGTCCAGTCATAACTTTCCAATTCAGTTAGAAATATGAACCGAGACTGTTTAGACTCTAGTATAGCCTTATAATTCCATACATTAATGATTTTTTTAATACCTTTGTTACATTTATCAATCACACTTTTATTGTTAAGATTTAGTCTGACACCAAGCAGGCGGTGATCAGAAATAACAGTATCTAATACCACAACTCGATATTTACTTTTGTCGAGTGCATTACAAATTACATAGTCAATTAAGGTGCGAGAAGTAACAAATGTATTATTTGTGTGGTCTTTAGAAACAGCAATTCTGGTAAATTCGTTAACTAGCTGTGTCATATTTAATTCAGTCAGTAATTCAGTAAGTTTGACAGAGTAATGCAAATTTCTACTCAAATCAATGTTAAAATCTCCTAGAATAAGAACCTTGTCATTAAAAACTACAAGTGATTCAACAAGAGAATCAAGCTGACTAATGACATTTGTTTTTTTCATCTTAGGGGAGACATAGGTGACAGAAATAATTGTACCCGAAAGAGAGCCACTTAAGATTTGGATACTAAGTGTCCACCAGTATTTATCAATGACTTCAGAGTGGACAATTTTATGGTCAATGCCAGTTCTAATGTAGAAGGCAACGCCTCCAGTGTGTCTGCTAGAGGAGTCGACACGCAGTATACTAAACCCGAGCATGGAGACCTCCCAGTCTTCAATGTCACCCACAAGATGGGTCTCAGCAATACCGAAAACAATCAAGTTAACATTGTCCTTAACTAGGTCTCTAAAATCATCAATGCTACTACTAATACTCTGAGCATTAACATATAATACTGGACAGTCCTGAATTATCTGAATGGAACTGTTAAAACTGTATGTTCTCACATTTATAGAATCAGATAGGATGTCAGGTTCTGCGCCACTCTTGCTAATTAGTTTTTTTCGCTATGTATATTCGCATTCACAGTATTTGCTTGAGAATTTAACTTTCTTGAAAGCCCTAGGACTATGTTTGTCATAATTTCGTTACCCTTTACACTTAGATGTAGTCCATCACGCCCAATACAGTCAGTTCCCATCCAGAAGTTGGGGTCAATGAAGGTTCCTCCACAATCTGTTACAACCCAGTCCATCTCATCATTAAGTTTATCAATAGATATATCTGCAACATCACGCCTATGGATAATTCCAATAATACCAAATTTGGAACCCTTATATTTTAATTTGAGGCTAGCCATCAAGTCAAGAAACCGAACCGACCAGATCACCGACCTTAAAGAAAAGGAATCTCGGCGATTTTTTTAATTTTATTACGTTTTTGGTCGTGTGTATAAATTATTTTTTGTGTTGATTTAATTATATTAAAAATTATAACAAAACGTTGTTTTATATATTGCGGTTATTGTGTTTTATTTTTTCTGTGTGTGTAAATTTTTGTGATAAAATGAAAATTGGAAGTGTGATGGTTTGGATTAGTAGAGCCCAGGATAATTTTAAAGAAGAGCAAGTCACTACTGCACTTGCTTCATTGGAGGGAAAAGGTAAAGTGAACATTTTATTTATTTAGGAACTTTAGTTACTTCGTTTTAATGGCGGATACTCATTGAAATTTGGTGGTATGACAAAACAAACTTTCATTAAGTTTTATTTAGCAAACGGAGATCCTTTTCCGTTCTCAATTACAATGGGTGTGAGGCCGTGTTGTTTACCTTCGATTTCCATATCCCAAATATCATAATTTAATTATACATATGTGGAGAATTTGAATAAAGATAGCATCACTTACGAATAAATATTTTGTGTATAATTATCTTCATTACGTGAATTGCTATTAAAATTATGAAGAAACTGAACACTTGTGCGAGTAAGGTAATAAAAGTTACTTAATGTCGTTTTATATCAATCTTCAAAATTATTTGAGAAATAATCAAAATTCAATTAGTAATTAAAAATTGCACGTTTATTGTAAATTATACAATCAGACGCACATTATTGACGGCATTCTTAGTAAATATTATATTTTACCTTTTATAAGAAATATGTAATTTTGGAATTAATAAATTATTATAGTATAACTTATTTATCGCAGTTTAACCACAGACACATTAATTTAATCTAACTTTTTACTGGCACTGAGTGAAAACTAAAAAAAATGACAAAACTCTTTCGACATTATTCGATAAAAAATGTGTTTCTGCGTCAAAATCGTGTTGCAACTTTTTCGTTCTAATCGTAAATAGGATGCGTAACTTTGTTAATTCCATACGAAAAGTTTTGATTAGAGTAAAAATCTCTCTTTTGCTAGCAATAATGTTTTTCCAGTGCGATCTGTTGAGCATCACAATTATTGTGACCGTTAAACTGGAAACCAAGAGTCGAGAAAATACGAGTGAAAGTTTGACGAATTGCTTCGAACTCTTCTTCGTAATCTTAAAAATCACAATCACAAACACAGATGTTAAAGCGATTCAGATTGGAAAATACTTTTACATGATTCATCGTAGACACACCTTGTTCATTTTTCATTTTATAACGTATTACATACACAACGTTATACTTCGTTGTGAATAGTTTTGACTTATGGGACCATAGAAAATAATAATGAAATATGTTGCTTATTTAGAAAAATGATTTATTTTTTCTGTAAAAAAAACATTGACTATTTTCGTCCATGTGTCCATGCTATACGACTAAAATCTGTATTTTGTGCCAAACATTTCAATTTACTATAATTTAAAATAAGTTACTGAAACTCACGACGTTATTTTAATTGAAATTCGGTGCATTTTCTTTGGTGAAAATTAATCGAATACCAAACATTGAAAATTTGATGGAAATTTTCATGAAAATTGCCAACACAACAGATCATTATTGAATTATTTTCAATAAATGGAGTAACCTATTCATTAGTGAGGTCCCTAGGAAGGTGCAAAACTCTATTTGTCTCCTGTAGAAACTTCCACTGACCCTCTCAATCACCATGCTCTCAAATTTATAATTGTCGCTGTGAGACAGGAAATGTAAATCTGAAGTGAGTGTGATCAGTGGGTGGCACACGGAGTCCACGACGATCCACACGAATGATCACACGATCATCTGATCCTGATCGGCGGTAAGAGTGAAGGATATTCTCTGTCCTTTTCCAGCCGACTTGCGACTCTTTTGCTTCCTGTGTCTGTGGACGAGGAAATGATTCGTATTGGTGATCTGGAACAACCTTCACTATGCGATCGTGTTACTTTGCTCGGCAAACGATCGACAGCTCTTATGGGAGAATAACATTGACACGTCATAGTCGATCGATTACAAAGTCGAGTCAATGCTAATCTCTCATAAGAGTTGTCGATCGTTTGTCCAGCAAAGTTACACGATCGCAGTGCTGTTCCAAAACATCATGATTGGGTCAATGACAATGCCATTGACAATTTAAAAATAATTAGCATAACTAATTTTTTAATCGATCTTAGCAATATTCACCAACTTATAAATAGTAAATCTCTATTTTCTCTATTTTTTCAGAATCTCCGTGAGTATGGGCAAAAACATTGTCTTTTTAATACATTGCTAAGATCGGCTAAAATAGGTACACTTGGCCAAACAAAAATTGAACGTTCAATAAATCTGATAGGCTGATAAAATGTAAGATCGCACCATCAGAAGTCAGTCTAAGCGATCTCATTGTCTCACTCTAGTAGGTGACCTCACATTTCAGTGATAATAACAAGCTTTGATTGGTTATGGGCAGAGCCAGTTGTTTGTGGTGATAAAAAAAGCCAAAATTCGTTTTCAACATTCTGAAAGTGGTGAATCGGTGGTGATAATTATGTTAATTTTCGCGATTGGTGGTGAAATGAAAAAAAAATATTTTTATGAGAATAAGTGTGAAATATGACGGGCGAGCGAGCCGCAATACTACCAACCCCCCCTCTCACTAGCGAGACTCGGCGCGTGCGCATGCGCACCCCTGTTCAAGGTCATGTAGATGCGTCATTCCATGCTCAGCAGCCAACCAACTGGCACCCCCATACACTCTTTGGCTGGCACTGACTGCTGGCTTACGTAGAAAACAGTGTGATTCTTTCTATTTCGTGGTACTTTAGACACAGATCGAGGAAATTTTCATAAAATATATACTCGGAATCGGGAAATGTTGCAAAACACGTAGGTTTGGGACAAAATCGCGTGAAATCGCGAGAATTCGTCAATATCGCGTCAAAACACAAATTTCGCGAAAATTCGCGTGAAAAAGATACATATATTTGGAATCAGGAGTGTATGAAACGTAATGATATGTCAGAAAATTCATGTTTCTAAACATTTCGCGTTTATCGTGGAAACCATAAACAACTGGCCCTGGTTATGGGACATGACCAGCAGTCATTCAGTTCAGTTTTATTTCCAGAATTCATCAATACATTTGAAAGAGGTACAGTGAAAGGACTCCTCTGGTTGACACCATTTAGTGGAGTATGTGGAAAGGTTACTTGAACTAAATCTAGTAGTAACCTAGTATATAAGTAATAGCATTGAAATGAAGACAAATTAATATCTAAATATATGCTACAATTATATTTTACATTTAGGTAATAAATCTAGGTAATATAGGTAATATCTAGGCAATAATAGGTAATTTAGGTAATAAATCAGACATTATAAATAAATAAATAAATTAATTAATTAATATTTGTCCGAGAGGAATTCGTCGATAGAATAATACACCTTATCTACTAATAGTTTGTTGACAAGGGTTTTGAATTGTGAATATTTTTGTATCTCTCTTATACTTTTAGGCAGGGCATTATACAATTTTGTTTTGAAAAAAATAGAGTTCTTTTGAGTGCATGTTGATCTGTGTCTATCTATGTGAATGTTATTGTTCTGTCTAGTATTGTGATTATGAATATCGCTATTTTTTTGTATTTCTTTCCCTTGAGATCTAATTGCTAGTACTGACTCTAGGATGTACAAGGAAGGTAACGTTAAAATTTTGTGTTTTTTGAAGTGTTGCTTGCAATCTGGTTTAATGAAATTGTTGTTATTTTTATTTTTATATTTTAATCCAAAAAGAGCTCTGATTGCTTTTCTTTGCATTACAAATATTCTGGGTGCATCTGTAGAGTTGCCCCAGAATTGTATTCCGTAGCGCAGATGAGATTCAATGTTTGCATGATAGACTAGTTTTGCAGTTTTTGTGTTTGTTAAGTTTACAATAGTTTTTAGTGAGAAATATGCCAAATTAAGTCTACTTAGTAATTTGTCACAGTGACTTCTCCAGTTTAAATTTTTATCTATAATGATTCCAAGAAATTTGATTTTGTCTACAGATTTTAGTTCACAGTTCTTGTTCTTGTTTGAAATTTCTATATTTATATTTAATGGTGTTTCATTTATGTCATTTTTTAATTTAAAGTGCATGAAGTTAATTTGGTCAACATTCAATCTTTGTTTGGCCGAGTGTATTTATGCTAATTATTTTTCAAATTGTTCACAATTTGAATGGTTCAAAAGTTTATAGTGGTTTTTAGGATTATCTCCAATGTTTATCTTTTAGTACGGCCGACTCGTATCTATTCTATGAAAAAAATAATAAAATGGATGCATTGACTATGAGTATGACCATAGGGCGCTGTGCATAAAGGACGTCACGCTAAAAATGGGATATTTTGACCCCCCCCCCCCTCCCCCCTGTCACGCTGTGTCACACTTTTCGAGACCCCCCCCCCCTAAAAGGACGTCACAAATCTATCTCTACCCCCCCCCCCCCCCCTAAATAGAATATTTTTTACTGTAAAATGTAACAGGGTTTCTCGTTTTTAGCGAAATTTCCGGTCCCGTCGTATCAACTGAAATTTAAAATGCTTGAAAATATCTATATCAAAACGTGACGTCCTACTGCCTCCAGTAACCCCCCCCCCCCCTCCCCCCTGTCACACTGTGTCCTAAAATGGTGCACCCCCCCTCCCCCCCTAAAGCGTGACGTCCTTTATGCACAGCCCCTAGACATTTATATAAATGTCTATGGTATGACTAATATGAGGTGCTGATAGATTAATTTCTGTCTCTTTGATTTATAAAATTGATTGCCCATCTCCGGTAGGATGGCGAAGTCCAGTTCTCGATTTTGTGCTGCACACTTTTGAAATGATGTAATCAAGCTCTATCAAAATGCCATTTGACTGAAGGTCAACAAATACTTACAGTTATTATTGTAGTGTCGCATACACAATGACTCATGTCACCATTACAATGATTTAATGAAGGCAGAATTACTGGTTTATGAGCCACCTCAAGAATCATTGTAATTAACAATTCCGTCTTTCAAACAATACAATAATTACATATTTTTTTAATAGTATCTTTGCTTCTTCCTCTGAAGTACGGAGTTTTTCTCCGCTTTGCTGATGGATAATCAGACAGAAACTTAAGCTTAGACCAGTATTATTGCCAAGTATTCGAAGGCTCGCTTATCAACGCGTTCTACTGAGCGTTTTTCTATAAATGAGTCGGCTCTATCGAGATTAAAATTCTTGCAATATCTTGAGTTTCTTTCTTAAATCGTCGTTGGAAATAGAAGAACCATCATCAATACTTGTTCCCAAACTCAACTCATGTTTTAATCAAATTATCATTTACATTTAGTAGAGTCTGGGCACATTTTTTTTGTGTAGGAAATAGAAGCAAAATATTTGTCAAATTTTTAAAATTATGGTTCGAAAGTGAAACTGATGAAGAAAATATATTAAGTGAAAACTGAACAAAATGCAGTTTCCAGGAATTGTGTTCGTTTTACTTGCTTCACGTGTTGCAATACACATGTTCTGTTCTGCACCTGTTCAATACCTGTGTAGAAAGTGTTGCACTGACTTACACTTTTGACGGTCAAACAGTTCTAGTGCATGAAGTTCACGGGCAAATTAACCAATTTAAATATCATATTATCCATAAATCATAGTGTTAAGTAGGTGCATTCCTACGTCACTTTCGTTCAAATTATGAATTACATTTTAAATTTGAAAAAAATACAAAAATTTGATTTCTTTCAGCTGACAAAATTTGACAAATAATCAGTAGGTACCTATGTTAAGATGTTTCTAAGCTCTGAGGAAGTGCCTTATTCATAAAATTGACCGGTTGTAATTTTTTTTTTTAATATTGTATTTAAATTTATTTATAGACTTCTACATGAATAAAAAACTTGGGTCCATAAACAATTAGCTAACAAATATATGTTCAAATACCATAACCATAACATTCCCAGAATTACTATATGAATTAACTTCATTACTAGTTTTAGCAGAGTATTTCTGAACTTGTGATTGGTCGGTAAGAAAAAACGGAACACGCAAAAACGGTCTATGTGGACCCGGGATTTTTAAACGGATGTTAACATTACATCAAAGGGTATCTAGTCCTGGAGGCCTATTCCAGAACGATTTCCAAATTCCATTCTGATGGAATCCGGTCACGGTCATAAGGATTAACATAGCATGGAATCGAATTCCAGTGGAATTGGGAATTTAAAAGTTCTAGAATAGGGCCCCTGGTAATCCCTTCGATACACACCATTTTCCATTTTCTCAACATTTCCATTGATTGAAAATTGTAAATGAATAATCCAGAGACATCATAGTTTCCCCCCCAAACCCCCCGAACGCGCTTATGGATACACGAAAAATACAGGCGACTAGAGAGCCTAGATGGGAAAGAGAGTGGCCAATGGGGTGATAATTTTTTCAGCCGCGGCGGCCATTAGTTTTCAACAGCTGATCCATGGCAGGTATAGGGAATTGCTTGTGTTTTCACTGTTCATGTATCATTCTTGTGTCCCTGTGCATTGTTTTCGGTATATTAATGCATGTTTATACTATTAACATCAAATTGTGTATTAATTATATTTTGTTTGGTCTTATTTGGATTTAAAAACAAGAAAAAACTGTGATTACGTCAAACATAATTATTATTATTATGTGTCTTTATTTGCATTGAAATTATAGGTACAATACAATACAAACAGGCGATATTCAGACATTGGGCCTGATCTTCCATATAACCTTTACTTTACCTATACCTAATAATAATATCTATGAATACATAACAATTTGTAGCACTCAGTAATTGACTTAGATTAAATAAAATAAAATTAAAATTAAATAAATACTAAACATAAGAAAATTTGAGATACTGGAATCAAGTAATATAATATTATCCTAATATGGATAATAATAGTAGGTAAAAAATATAAAAATATCTTAATTATTTGTAGGCAGTACATGTACATTGTTATAATGTTAATAATGATGAACAGTCAGTCGATAATTCAATACAATGCCATGAATAACAAGAATAGCAAGTAAAAATAAATTGACATATATAAGACAGGCCAGAGAGGTCTTTTATATTTTGGCAACTCTTTTAGGACTATTTTTTTCTCTTGTTCTCTCAGCAATAAAGCTTTATATTCAGATTTAAAAATTAATACGGACGAGGTATCTTTTAAGGTTGATGGTAAATTATTCCATATCCTCGGTCCATTGATAGAAAAAGAAGAGGAGGATACAGAGTTGTGATGATTGAAAACCAGGTTATTATTTTGTCGTGTATGGTGATTATGTAAATCTCTAGAGAGTTGAATTTTATCATAAAGATAGGCTGGTGACTTGGTATTTATCAATTTATGCATAAAAGTTGCAAGATGTAGTATTCTGCGGTTTTCCATGTTTAACCAGCCAAGTTTGAAAAGATGAGGAGAGATCTGTTCCCTGAAGGGTGTATTTAATATGAAACGTACACATGAATTCTGTATTTTTTGTATGCGCTGGGACGTGGTTTTGTTTATTCCCATGTATACTGCATCACAAAAGTCAAAAATCGATAGAACTAGAGATTCAGCAAGAAGTTTCTTAGTATTTATAGGTAAGTATTTCTTAAATCTGTTGAGGTATCTAATAACACCGAAAGCTTTATTGCAGCACTTATCTACATGAACCTTCCAGGTCATATCCGTATCGAACCAAACACCTAGATTCCTGGCATTATCAACCTTTTTGATGACTACCTGGCCTAATCTCACCATTTGGTTGATGTCATCGATTTTATCTAGGGCCTTTACACTGTTTGGCTTACCTAAAGGTACCAATATTGACTTTGTAGGGTTAAGTCGTAGGCCATTTTTTTTAGAATAGATCTCAATTGAAGCCAAGTCTTTGTTGAGCTCCTCTATGCTTTTGAGAATGTTTTTGACATCATTACATGAGATAAATAATTGTAGATCATCTGCATATTGGCAGACTTTGGTATGATCTACCACAGTAGGTAGATCATGCACATGTAAATTAAAAAGAAGTGGGCCTAATATGGATCCTTGGGGTACCCCATTAGCAATAGTGAGTAATTTGCTCTGTAAAGCAGATCCATTTGCTTCAACCTTGACTACTTGTTGTCTGTTTTCTAAATAGCTAGTGAAGAATTTGTTTGTAAGATTAGAAAAGCCTAGCGCTCTTAGTTTGGCTAGCAGTAGTCGATGGTGAATAGTATCAAAGGCTTTCGAATAATCAAGTAAGGTGAGCAAGCAGATACCCTTGTTTGACATGTTGTGCAAAATCTCATCCGACATATCAAGTAAAGATGTAGTACAGCTGTATCCTGTCCTGAAACCGGACTGTTCTCTAGGAATTATATTATTTTCTTCAACATATCCTATTGTTTGCTGATACACTATCTTTTCCAAGATTTAACCTTACAGTTTAGACCCAAGTGCATACGATATACGCCAAATATGATTTGTGCATAACTTTGCGAAGGTGATTAGCTAATGATATGATGATTTGGGTGATGCGGTGGTGATTAGCTGATGAATGGATGATTTGGGTGATGCGAGGGTGATTAATTGATGATGTGAGGTGTTTTGCATGATGGTGATATGATTAGGGTGATGCAGGGGTGATTAGCTAATGATATTATGATTTGGGTGATACGAAGGTGATTATGATATGATGATTTGGGTGATGCGAGGGTGATTAGCTGATGACATGATGATTTGGGTGATGCGAGGGTGATTAGCTTATGATATGATAATTTGGGTGATGCGAGGGTGATTAGCTGATGAATGATGATTTGGGTGATGCGAGGGTGATTAGCTGATAATATGTTGATTTGGGTGATGCGGGGGTGATTAGCTGATGATATGATGATTTGGGTGATGCGAGGGTGATTAGCTGATGATATGATGATATGGGTGATGTGATGGTGATTAGCTGACGATATGATGATTAGGGTGATGCAAGGGTGATTAGCTGATGATATGATGGTTTGGGTGATGCGGGGGTGATTCGCTAATGATATATTGATTAGGGTGATGCGAGGGTGATTAGCTGATGATATGATGATTTGGGTGATGCGAGGGTGATTAGCTGATAATATGATGATTTGGGTGATGCGAGGGTGATTAGCTGATAATATGATGATTTGGGTGATGCGGGGGTGATTAGCTAATGATATGTTGATTTGGGTGATGCGAGGGTGATTAGCTGATAATATGTTGATTTGGGTGATGCGGGGGTGATTAGCTGATGATATGATGATTTTGGTGATGCGGGGGTGATTAGCTGATGATATGATGATTTGGGTCATGCGGGGGTGATTAGCTAATGACATGATGATTTTGGTGATGCGAGGGCGATTAGCTGATGATATGATGATTTGGGTGATGCGGGGGTGATTAGCTGATGATATGATGATTTGGGTGATGCGAGGGTGATTAGCTGATGATACGATGATTTGGGTGATGCGAGGGTGATTAGCTGATGATATGATGATTTGGGTGATGCGGGGGTGATTAGCTGATGATATGATGATTTGGGTGATGCGAGGGTGATTAGCTGATGATATGATGATTTGGGTGATGCGGGGGTGATTAGCTGATGATATGATGATTTGGGTGATGCGAGGGTGATTAGCTGATGATATGATGATTTGGGTGATGCGAGGGTGATTAGCTGATGACATGATGATTTGGGTGATGCGAGGGTGATTAGCTGTTGATATGTTGATTTGGGTGATGCGAGGGTGATTAGCTGATGATACGATGATTTGGGTGATGCGGGGGTGATTAGCTGTTGATATGATGATTTGGGTGATGCGAGGGTGATTAGCTGATGATATGATGATTTGGGTGATGCGAGGGTGATTAGCTGATGACATGATGATTTGGGTGATGCGAGGGTGATTAGCTGATGATACGATGATTTGGGTGATGCGGGGGTGATTCGCTGATGGTTCAAAATCAATAATAATTTTTTAATTCAATTGTATTTCTATTTAATGTCATAAATGAATTAAATTCCTTTCTTCTTAATACGCATATTAATTAGCTATTTGAGCTAATTAGCAATCATAGAATCAATTAATTATTGTTCTAATGTTGTCAACAACAACACATCAATGTGTACTTTCAATTTGTACAAAACGAACATTATTAATTCACGAATGAATGAGATATTTATGGCAGTAACATACAGGGTTTGCATTCAACCATCATTGTCTTGGAAAAAAAATGGCGGCGAAAATTCCATTGGCCACTCTCTTACCCATCTAGGCTCTCTACAGGCGACCAAACCTGTAAGGCCGGTTTCACATAACACGCGTTTCGCGTTTCGCGTTTTGCGTTTCGCGTTTTTTCTTATTTTTATAACGCCTAGAAGAGGCCGTCGAAAACAGAATGTTGATAAACATTTATTATTATTGTTAGTAACAATGTGGGTGTTATTAGATATTACTAGGAAAACGCTCTGAGTAACGCGTTGATGAGCGAGCACGGATACACGCAACACCTCGAACCGAAATTATGTCTATCGAAAATGTCATTAAAAGCCAATAATTCTTGAATTTCGTCACAGACTTGTATAAATATCTCCAAAATTTCCAAAAATATTGGTCCCAATAACCTTGCTAAGTTTTAAGTTGTTCGATTAAACCTTTGATTGAACGGTTCCTTGTTAAGTTTCAAAAATCACATGATATCCTTCAAACAATATACCTGGGACCACTCATATGATATGATATTACTGTGGACACAATATCAGATCAATCTGTTAAACGGTCATTATTAGTTTCATTTCGTTTGAAACTTTCTGCTCTAACTACCCTGCCTTGAACTGAAGATTCGAAGTCGCCGTGAATTTGACAGCCAACACACAAAATGTCGCTAGAATTACAAAAACTTTTGAAAATAACGACAGATAAGACTGAAAATTGGCAAAAATACCTTAAATGTTGCTACCAATTACCATGCGAAGTTTTTAGTTGGTCGGTCCATCGGCAATACCCGCTGCACGAGAGCGGGTATTGCGTTGATTGTTTGAGTATCTCCTTGCAGCAGTCTGGTCGGGGGTCTCTTTGCTCCTTGATGCTTTATTATTAACGACATTTTGTTTCAACCTTTTAGATTTAGCTTCGTCAGTTTCTTGATCTTCAATTTCACGCAGACGCTTTTTCGCCTTTATGGCTTTCATTCTAGCAGAAGTCTTTCCATTTTTCGGCATGTTTAAATAGGGATAAGATAGGTAATGAAAAAGTAAGAAGTAGAGTACCTACCTAATTAAAGTACAATAATATTTGTGTGATCAATGTTTGAAATGCACGAAATGTGTGCTCAAAGACGTAATGTATTCAATGTCGTAATGTTACGAAATGAATCTTGAACAAAACTTCGCAAATATGAAAATAAAGTAAACACCTTTCAACTAATAAGCGAAAGGAATCAAAGTTCCACACAAAAAAACGGATCATGTAAAATAGTAACTACCTAGTTTAGAAACGGAATGAATCCAACGTTCCACAATTAAAATAAGACAACGTAATGTTTTGAACTGAATGAATCAAAACTTTCAAAAAAAAATAGCAACCTTCAAGGAAATGTCAGGCTAGACAGAAGCTCAGAAACGGAATAAATCCAACGTTTCCAAGAAGAAAATAATTTGAAATAATCAATCCCCTGGACAAAAACTGTAGATACCTAATATCTATGCTTTAAAAGCGATTCAATTTTACTAATACCTTCACAAAGTACACCAAATTGCCAAAATTATCAACGAAAAGAAGCAAAATGCAGGAGAGATTTGGAATGACGTGTGAACGCTAGAAGAGAACAAACGCCACTCAATGATATTATTGAAATGTGAGCTTATGTTTCTAATCCCTCCTGGATGCAAAATCAGCCAAGTAGAAACACGGGAGGCACGGCCATCAGAACTACGAATTGAAGAAAAGACAATCAAGGTCCTTAAAAACTCGAAATGATTTGTTGGAAACTATGATCCAAATTGAATTATTCAAATTTGATCAACTCAATAAACATAAAAATATCTGCTTTTCACTAAAAAAGTGTACATACCATCAAAACACTCTTGTACCTAAAGCAAATCAGATTCAGTTGCATTGGAAAGACATTCATTTTCAATGTTTCATTTCTGACAGCTATTAAAAATGTCAATAAGTGCATACTTTCTTGACAGATTCGGCTGAAAATTTGTAAAATAAGTGACTTTGTTGGTCTTACTGACCATGCTAAATATGAGTTTGATCACATTTCTCGAAGGCCATTTTCATTTTTTAGGCTATCAGGAGATACTTATTTTAACAATGAACCAATGGATGGATTTCAAAAAAAAATTGGGTCTGCAAACAGAGAAGGTTGTCTTTACATGTGTGCAAAATTTCAGGTCGATCGGTGAAACGGTGCGACTTCTATTGCTTCCTTTAGCATACAAAAACAAAAACAAAAAAAAACAAAAAAAAAACAGAGGTCCGTGCTAAAAGAGCCAAATGGAGTCGCTCGCTTCGCTCGCTCAATTAAATGGAATTTATATGCACGGTAAGCAACTATTAACATCATAGTCTTATTTTATAGTTATTTTATAGTTTATTTTATAGTTTACGTATAGTGACGTCATTTTCGCCACGCGCGGTACTGAAAAAACCTCCCTACAATCGAAATGGGGTGGCTTAAATTTTTGGTGGTTTTGATGGGTAAATAAAATAAACGCGAAACGCGTGTTATGTAAAACCGACCTAACAGTTTTCATCACCATTTTGTCTTGATTAGCAACGCAAATGAAAGCGCTGTCGTCGGAATGAGGTGTATTAATTGGCGACTCCCCTGACGCGTGAAGGCGTGATCGATGTTCGAGGTGTAATTAAACCATCAGGTGTTAATGTCTTGTCCGCCTCTCTTGTGCTTGCTGTATGCGACAGAACAATGCGGCGTGGGGTGAGTGTGGGGAGATGGTGTGGGTGTGGGCAAGAGGACCACACCACTCTACAGACTATTTTAATTCAGATTTGGTATTACATTTTGGAATTGATTAGAGACGAAATGGCGCAAGGGATTTGTTGACATTTTAATCGTGGTTAGAGAAAACACGGCTGTAACTTATAGATTTGTTACTATGTGCATTTTAAATATTTTTCTTCGTTTACTAATGACTCGCTATGAACCATGATTTAAATATTCGACTTCATAAGGTATATTTTTCAATCTAATTCGATGGCAAGGGGGTACCATGCCCTCCACCACACCACCCCAAAGTGTCAAAATATAAAATATATTGAATATTTTAACAAAATACGCTTCATAACGTCTTAAAATTGATTTCACAGTGTCCAAAAACCAAAAATCACCCTGCTGGCAGGGTGGGGGGCACCCCCTTATTCTTAGGACAATTGTTTTCCGTGCCTTGCCCCCAACCCCCTGGCAGAAATCATGCGGACACCCTTGGTAGCGTGTATACCACTGGATGAGTTTTAAAACAAAGCTATACTGTAATCTAAAAATGACAAATGAAACAAAATAAAGTTTTATCATTTTACTATAAATAATTAAAAGTAAATTCAATTAAAGTTGAAAACAATTACATTTTCTCTTCATTTGGCTTCCATACCAAATCGAAGTTAAAAATTTGGAGAAATTTCCCTTGTTTTGAAATGTTCTCAAATTGTTACAATTCTCAATTATTTCAATTATGTTTATTTGCATCTTTAAGTACAAAAAGGCGACATTCAGCAATGTGGGTTGTCGACTGAGATCAGCGGCTCCCTGCTGATCTACAAGATATTAACTCTTAAAGCATTCGTTGTAAATCGGTTGCAGTAACTTTGGTAAACATTGTGACGATACCAAATATCTCGTAGGGGGGGGGAGCAAAGTAGCTCCCTTGCCCCTCTCCCCCCCCCCTACCTGGTTGTCAGGAAAAGTTTTTTTTTTTAGTTTTGCGTATATAGTTGCATTTTGTAAACAAAAAACGTCTTCTAAAATATTTCAAATTGTCAAAAAACAAAAAATGTATGGCAGGGTAAGAAGGGGGCATGGCCCCACCACCCCAAAGTAAAATTTTTAAAATGGTTGAATATTAAACAAAATACACCTCAAAACGTCTCAAAATTGATTTAAAAAACCGAAAAACGTATTACGGAGCATGGTGAGGGCGCCCCCCCCCCCCCAACCCCCTTCACCGGGGGCAAAGTGTTATCCTTGCCTTGCCCCTTCCCTCACAGAAATCCAGCCGGCGCCCATGTACCGTTTATTTATCAGTATAATGGCTGTTCCTTGGTGGTTGATGTTGATGCATTGGTTGAATCATTTGCATGATTAAAAATCACTGATCGGGGAAAAAACGAAAAAAAAAAATTCTCCCCGGCGGGGAATCGAACCCCGGTCTCCCGCGTGACAGGCGGGGATACTGACCACCATTGTATAGCATAGTAAAGAGTTTACTTTTGTAAATAAGTATTATGCTGTTTATATACAATTATCAATAAAACAATATACTACCATACTATGTACAATTATCAATAAAACAATACTACCGAGGACTTGTGACAATGAGGCTGAAAATTATCAACAAGTGTTTGACGGAGAGAATCGGACGAGATGATGGAATTTCACTGTCTTCACGGCCCTCTAGCAAACAAACGGCATAACCTATTGTTACTAAATTTGGTACATTGGGTGGGGCGGGGGATATACGCCACCATAATCGGGACATAAGCGCCAGCAGATGATTTCTGTCATTGCAATTCCATTGCCCAAGATCGGAATTTTTATTTCGCAGCAATGTGTGATTCTCGGATGAGCGAAATTAAATGAACGGATGAACCCAGTGGTGTAGTCGAGGGTATACGCGGGTATTATACGATACCGAAAAAAGTATTTTCATTGGAAAGTATACCCAAAAACTTAGAAGAGGTATACGCGGGTATACGCCATATACCTAAAAAAAAATGTTTTGCTGAAGAGTGAAGATGTCACGAATACTTAAAATTTTGGTGGTGTTTTACGTATAGTTTCATTTCATAAGCAAAAAACTCAAAAAAGTTAATTTCAAAGTGTCAAAAAACAAAAAAAAGCCCTGCGGGGCAAAGGGGTACCATGCCCTCGACCACACCACCCCAAAGTGTCTAAATATAAAATATATTGAATATTTTAACGAAATACGCCTCATCCCAAACAATCATCCCAAACCCAAACAACACTGACTTGTATATTATTGAATAACCATCATCCGCATCTTATAACTCCCAGACTCTTCAAATGACCATGGCCCATGATCCAAAGATTATTCATAGCATAGATTAACATTTTTCAAGATTTAGACCAGATATTTGATATTTACAGTCTAATAACTAAATTCCCTTAGATGATAGATATTATAAAATATAAGCATGTTGTTGAATTTGACCACATTACGCTTTCTACTAGATACATAATTACTATAGCATTAAAAACAACAAAGCAACTAATATTGATACAAAATTCCTGGTTATTGTGCGATTCATGAGATTTTAAATGCAATTCAATCTAAACCGTACTTTAAAACAGTTATTCTGTTCACCGTATGATTTGTCGTGCTAAAATGGTTTAATTCGTATTAATTGTGTCTGATAAGGGAAGTGGAATTGTAGTTTGAATATAAAAAAAAATTGTCTATAGGTGTGTGTTTTTAAATTAAGAGTCGACAGGACTCACAGAAAATTTCGATTCCGATGTAAAAAAATCCTAGAAATGCATTAAAATGCATTAGCTCTGGGTTGTACGTGACATTTGTGACAATTTTAATCGTGTGTTGCATGTTGCATATACTGCTGTCAAGTAAGTTATTTTAATTCAAATATTGAAAATCACAAAAAACCATAAAAAGGCGGCCCCTACTTTTTTCTTAACGGCTTCACCGATTGTTTTCAAAATTTAACAGCATAGAGATAAAGAGTAAATCTGTGTCTCTAGTGATCGAAAAAAATATTATTTTTTTTTTTCTCGTTTTGAGGAAGTGCTAACATGGGCAATATATGAGTCTTTTTGGCACCTCTGCCCCGAAATAACTAAACAAAAATTAAAACTTTGGGCCACTAGAGACCCAGATCTACTCATAACCTATAACCTGTGAAAATTTGAAGACAATCGGTGAAGCCGTTTAGAAAAAAGTAGGGGCCGCCTTTTTGTGCTTCATAAAACATGGATTTCATCAAGTAAGTATCGTAGACTCTTAATTGTAAAAATTCCACACTGAAGTAGGTGAGCACGGAAGAAGGTAGCTAATAATAGATATTAGATATTTCTCAATAAATTGATAATTCTAACTATCGATAGTTATAGCTAATCCAAAGTTGGTCCTACCCGGCCTTATGTTTTTCATGGGTTGCTAAAAATATTCTGGACATTTTCAATTGACCATTACTAAACGTCCCCAACTACTGACCAGTATCAGAACAATATAAAAAAGTGAAAAGATATTTCCAAGTCAGAAAGATATCTCATCACTCAGAACGTTCACTTTTGCTTATTGTTCCACGTAAATGAATGATAACAATAAAGCTGTCAACACTGGCGGTGCATTCCATAGCGCAAGCCTGCTCGATGAAGATCTTTGCAACTGGGAGAGAGTAACACTAACAGTTATGCTCAGCGGCTCGAGACTGTTGAATTACAATACTTCACAGAAGATGATGAATAATAACATATGTACCAGCAACTAAATAACTCACTAGTGAGAATAGAAACTTTTTTATAATAATCTGTAACTTGATCTCTATTATCAATTGATCCTTTACTATGGATACGGATCCGGTATGCAGCTTGCAGTTTAATTTTATGGATTGTTGCATTTGTTGTGCATGATTATGGTTGATGAGTAACCCAGAAATGTATAAAATTTCACTTCAGCATTTTAATATTTTTGTATTTACATGATTTATTATTGATCGCTGCCGTTTTTATTTATTATTAAAACAATTAAATTTGAATTTAATTACTTTCAATTCTTCGTGTTTCTATGGAAACTGACAACAACATCAAATAGCAAACAAGTTGACGGAGAATTATTTGACGTGTCGGACTTTTCCGACTTACTATGAAATTCTTGAGTAAATTGCATCCATCAAAGAAAACTACTTTTTATTTCTGATCTTCGAGACAAGGTTAGTTTTTATTTTGTTAATAATGTTATTTGAATAGAATAGATATAGAGTGCATTTGCACCCCAACATGTTACGTGGGTCAAGCCCACTTTAAGGGGATATTAACATCCCTATCTCCCCCATGTTAAATTTACCATCTATTGGTACTACATTTTCTGGCAAAAGTGCGCATCATTGAATTTTGGAACTTTGGGAACATAATATGACTCATACCTTGATACAATCATCGACAGAATTTTATATTAAAAAAATGGGAAACATTTAAATTAGATTTTACAACAATAAACCCTCACATTTTTTGGGGGGCCATTGTTGTAAAATCTAATTTAAATGTTTCCATTTTATTTATTTTTTAAAATCCTCTCAGTGATTGTACCAAGGTATGAGTCATATGTTCCCAAAGTTTTTAAATTCTATGTTGCTTACTTTAGCCAGAAAATTTACCAATAGATGGTAAATTTAACATGGGGGAGATAGGGATGTTAATACAGTCCAGAGGGCCCGGGCTCGATTCCCGCGACCCTATACTGACTTACATTTCCCACGGCTTCCCTGAGTCGAGAGGCAAATGATGGGAAGGTTCTCTACCAATACGTCAAGACCACTTCATTCCCAATCTCGTCGTCATCGTTATTATCTCCCAATCGTCACGCCAGAGTTACATACTGATTGTGGGGGGGGGGGGGGGGGTATGAATGGCTTCATTGGATTCTGCGTTGTCCAACTGTTTTGGTGGGTTTGAAATAGGTCTTCAGAAAGACGCAAATAGTTGTATGATACTTCTTAACTTGAGTTTCATTTCTCTTATTATTTTCCTTTATGAAGGATTCTGTGCATTATGTTGAAAAATTGAATACAATTAATATGAACTTCACTTTTTCGATGAAAACTTTCGATGAATATGAATTAATATGATACAATTAACAATATACCCAGAGAGACTGTGGATTAATAAAGGAGGGGGGGGGGGGGGGTTCAGTGATTCAGCCGACGTAGGTATATGTATCGTGATCGTCTGAATTTGTGACGCTTCGAGAAAAATCGTTGTTGATCAAGTTGTGTGAAAATGAAATATTAAACAAAAGCAAACAACCACTAATTTAAAACGGTAATGGCATTATAACATATCCTGTAATGAAGCATCCCCTCCTGATCTCTTCCCAGCCGACGCGATGAGCCTCTCCGAGCGCATCTGCGCCATCGTCACGCGCTACTCCGAACCCTCGTGTCCTCGCTCAGCGCGGCTCCTCAGCGACCCGTGTCTGCCCCACCACTGTAATGACCCCTTCTCCTCCTGATCTCTTCCCAGCCGACGCGATGAGCCTCTCCGAGCGCATCTGCGCCATCGTCACGCGCTACTCCGAACCCTCGTGTCCTCGCTCAGCGCGGCTCCTCAGCGACCCGTGTCTGCCCCGCCACTGTAATGACCCCTTCTCCTCCTGATCTCTTCCCAGCCGACGCGATGAGCCTCTCCGAGCGCATCTGCGCCATCGTCGCGCGCTACTCCGAACCCTCGTGTCCTCGCTCAGCGCGGCTCCTCAGCGACCCCTGTCTGCCCCGCCACTGTAATGACCCCTTCTCCTCCTGATCTCTTCCCAGCCGACGCGATGAGCCTCTCCGAGCGCATCTGCGCCATCGTCGCGCGCTACTCCGAACCCTCGTGTCCTTGCTCAGCGCGGCTCCTCAGCGACCCGTGTCTGCCCCGCCACTGTAATGACCCCTTCTCCTCCTGATCTCTTCCCAGCCGACGCGATGAGCCTCTCCGAGCGCATCTGCGCCATCGTCGCGCGCTACTCCGAACCCTCGTGTCCTTGCTCAGCCCGGCTCCTCAGCGACCCGTGTCTGCCCCGCCACTGTAATGACCCCTTCTCCTCCTGATCTCTTCCCAGCCGTCGCGATGAGCCTCTTCGAGCGCATCTGCGCCATCGTCGCGCGCTACTCCGAACCCTCGTGTCCTCGCTCAGCGCGGCTCCTCAGCGACCCGTGTCTGCCACGCCACTGTAATGACCCCTTCTCCTCCTGATCTCTTCCCAGCCGACGCGATGAGCCTCTCCGAGCGCATCTGCGCCATCGTCGCGCGCTACTCCGAACCCTCGTGTCCTCGCTCAGCGCGGCTCCTCAGGGACCCGTGTCTGCCACGCCACTGTAATGACCCCTTCTCCTCCTGATCTCTTCCCAGCCGACGCGATGAGCCTCTCCGAGCGCATCTGCGCCATCGTCGCGCGCTACTCCGAACCCTCGTGTCCTCGCTCAGCGCGGCTCCTCAGCGACCCGTGTCTGCCCCGCCACTGCAGCGACCCCTGCCTGCCCCGCCGGGTCACGTGCCCCGTGGCGCCGTCCAGGTGCATCTGTGCGCCGCCGCGACGCCCGTGTCCGTCGCTGCGGCGCTGTCCAGGATCAAGACCTTGCTCGCCGACGTGTCCGATCACAGTAGCCTGTCCGGGAAGTCCACCTCCTTGTCCAAGAAAACCACCTCCTAAGCGATGCTCCACAGAGGAATATCTTCTCAAGTCGGGAGGAAAAGTGACGATTTCGTACCTGACATCGGGATCGTGTGCGGAGAGCTCATGCAAGGCTTGTGTACTGAGTGGAATCAATTGTCCGCCACGACCGTGTCCTCCGAGACTTTGTCCTTCGAAACCAAGATGCTACTCGCCGTGTCCGCCACCATGTCCACCATGTTCTCCTCGGTACTGCTCACCGTACCCTCCTTGCAAGTCCCGACCTTGCTCCCCGTGCTCTCCTTGCCCGTCCCGACCTTGTTCACCTCGCCTTCCTTGCCCTATTCTACCTTGTTCACCGTGCTCTCCATGCCCTCTTCTACCTTGTACACCGTGTTCACCTTGTCCACTTTTACCTTGTTCAACGCGCTCTCCATGCCCGTCCCGTCTGTGCTCCCCTTGTTCGCCTCCACCTTGCTACCCTCGTCCTTCTTGTCCGCCTCCACCTTGCTACCCTCGTACTTCTTGTCCGCCTCCACCTTGCTACCCTCGTACTTCTTGTCCGCGACGGTCTTGTTCGCCGTGCACTCCACGCCCTGCTCGGTCTTGTTCACCGTGCCCTCCACGGCCTCCTCGGTCTTATTCACCATGCCCTCCACGGCCTCCTCGGTCTTGCTCACCGTGCTCTCCACGGCCTCCTCGGTCTTGTTCGCCGTGCCCTCCACGGGCTCCTCGAACTCGCTCCCGCGTGGTCCTCGACGACTGCGGAACGCGGACGACGGCGCACATGGAGAAGAACTACGACTTGGAGTGCGTGCGATGTCCACTGTGCGACAAGTTGCTGCTAGACTGTCGGTGTCGATGTCGACGGACGGGTCGCGCATGCGTCGAGATGGTGGACTTCGTGGACACGACAGGTGAACCCGACGAGTACTGCAACGGCAAGTCCTTGAGTGTAGACGCTTAGATTTGATTGCCATTGCCATGTCAAAATATCGTATTTCATGGCTTTACCTTGACAGTTACTTTCGCCATCTAATGGGTAGTTTACTTGAAGTAGTAGTTTTTGTAAGAGATAAATCAATTGAAATTTGATATGATTGAATACTTATACAAAGAGTGGATTGTGCATTTGGATTTAATTACATACTCACGATAATCTAAGTACTCAATACCGAAGAAATGACAATCGGACGGTTGTGTTTGAACGAAATACAACTCCATGCATGGTATTACTACTAAAATGTTACTTGACATTATTTCATAAAAATTGCTGCCATAAATCTTTGCCACAAGTTCCGATATGGCGCTATTCGTTCCATTTAGCAGATAATAATAGAAATATGCCAGTATTACAAACTTCGTATAACCAAATGATCCACATTCAGACAGATTCTTGTATTTCCAACTCAACCCTATATTTCCAAATAGGACTGGCTCTGTACAAGGCCAAGAAGAGGCAAGTGCCATGCGGGAGTTACACTGCGCCGACGCAATGCCCTCTCACTTGTGTGGGTTATGCTGACCCTCCATCGCCCTTCTGCACCACCTGCAATGACTGCCCTCTCGTGCCCCGAACACAGAAGAGCCCGTGTCCCAAGCGCACAGTTTGCAGTCGCTCCAAGTCCCGTCCGACAAGGTCAGCGTTAGCGTCATCAACCTCTGGGCGTTGGTCCCGTTGGGCCAGAGAGACTGGGGTGGTTGGGGGTTAGTGTGACGACCTCCCTCCACCTGTTGTCAGTCTCTCGACGGCGCGGGTTGTGGAGGCCCGTGCTGTGAATGTCACACTGTCCTTCGGATGGGACTTTAAGCCGTTGGCCCCCTTGGTGTCTTTCGTCAGCGAGTAGGCTACATGCCGGTACAGGGTTTCCTCTCCTCCCTTCTCTATTACATTCTATTCCCGTTCAAGCAAGCAGTTTATACAAACTAGAATCGTGTATGATAAAATGTATTTTACTTTTGTTTGAACTTCTCCAATCGAAGGGCAGGGCCGAAGGAAAGGTATACAAGAAGAGATTTTAAAAAGGATGACATGACGATCAAAACTTCGCTCAAATAATGTGTACACCCGCGGACTCCTAAACTACTAGCAAAATTAGAATCTATTTTCAAAACTTTGTAATTCAGACGACAACAAAGGGGAAATAGCAGATGGCGAGCATGTGGGGTTGGAGGGTTGGAGGGTGTGTATTATAAGAACCAACCAAACCTCATACCACATAACCATTTTATTCAATCCAACTCAGCCGTTTTCGGTCATCATTGAAGTCCTTCCTTGTGTGTACATTATACCCTGTGATGCCCAGTGGAGTTGATGAAACCTCCTCCCACAGACCTCGTCGTCCCAAGCCGTCCTGCTGTCGCCCGTCCTTCAAGACCTGTCCGCCCCGCACGGCGTCGCCCTGCTGTCGCCCGCTGGCGCCCTGCACCCCGCACAGCAGGGGCGTGCTCAGGGCGCAGGCCTACAAGCCCAAGAGAGCCCAAGAGAAGTGCGCGTGGAAGTGTTGAGGCGGGTCAGGGCTCGGAAATAAAATGAGGAGAAAGTTTGATTCAAAATGTCACGTTTTATTTCAACGTGAATTCTTTATACTTACCTACCACATGTGAAGATGTAGATATGGTGCAAGAATTATGCATTACCTTCTTTCATTTACACTCAACAAATGATCAAACGGTATTTGAAGAAATGGATTGGCTTAAAAATGTGATGGCTTCATCCTATGAAGTCTATAGTATGCAAACTCATCATCTAACTCTTGGCGATGAGCTCTGATTTCATGAATAACAAGGATTGACTCTCGATGAACGTGACCAGCAGCCAATCCCGGTTTATGATTTGTTGGGTGTCAATACAATTCTGTACTTCAGAGGTAGAAAGCCCGATGTCCATTTCCTCGATTTGGGGTTGAGCCATGGGAATCATGTATCAAGCTCGCAATTTGACTAAAGTCTACACTACTCTACATTGGCTGGTGTCACTAATTCGAATAAGATTGCTTCTGGTTTATGAGCTCATCCGCATGAATCTTTGAAACGGACTTCCGGCCTTCTTCCACTTAGATACAGAATTATATGTTGGATTTTCATCTATGGATAACACATTAATCAATTCTTCCGGAATAGTCGTGCAAAATGATTTTAATCTGACCAATGTTTCATACGGAGATTCATGGCTCTGGAGATAGCACCGTCGAAATGTTGGTCTGATTGAAATATTTTGTCCACTATTTTGAAGGTATAATTTCTCACTAAGCAAAAGAATTTGTATTAAAAAAGTGATTACATCTGCTTATAATGACTGTAGAAATTTTAAAATTGGATACCTACAGCTATCTACAACAGCTGTTGACAAAAATATTACAAAAATGAAAAGAAAATTACGTGGCATGAAGTAAATCATGGCAAAAGCGTCTAGCATATGTCATATAAACACATGATTGACCCACCATGATTGACAATAATGTTCATTTTAATCAATTGCATTCATTGTCACAGCCCACAGGTGTTATACCTAGACAAAATATTTTTTTGTTGATTAGGTCTATCTATTGTCAAAGCAACAACCAATGCATTTTCTAAAAATAGGTACCAATAATACCTACCTGTTAAATTAACAATAATTGATTAAACAAATAATTAAAACCCCGACCCTATTATCTTCTTAATATTGAGTGTTAAAAATTAACCAATTTTATTTATGGAGCAACAATTCAATTACTTAATGTTTCACTAGTCTTTGTTTAAAAAGTTTTGTAGAAGAAGTTTTTCTATGAAATCATGGAAACATGTAATATAACATCATCCTCTTCTGACATAATGTCATAATTACAATACCATAAACAAATCCAAAAATATATGCACCCTACTGATTATTACAAACTCTTGCAACAAACTGCTTATTCCGTAACAGCCAATGATGTGCCAGTGTCGAAATGTCGTCCACAGAGTGTTCTAAAAGTGTGGTCTCTGAAGCCCATGTGCTCTGCTGCTTGGTAGAATGATGACAATCATTTAAGGTAAGCCAACTTTATTTCGTATAACAATAGCAAATTGGTTGCCAGGCAAACTGGAGGTCCCGGGTTCGATTCCCGCGACTGTCCTTCCTGAATGAGGTTTATTTGCATGATTTCCTCAGTCGACAGGCAAATGCTGGGAAGGTTACCTACTAATAGGTCACGACCGCTTCCTTCCCACCGTCCATCCTTACATTATTTTTTATCTCATCTCCCTATCATCCGCATCATCATCATCATCAAAACCACTAAAATATAGGTACAATTTAATTAATTTAAATGGGACGTTCTATTTAATTTAAATAGAATACAATTTAATTTGTAAAATGAAAATAATCATCAGGAAAATAGATATGATGTTTCAATAAAGTATCGATATCAATTTATGTTATAATCGCTATTTTTCGAATTGCAAAATGTTATGCTTTTTCTTAGGTATTACTTTTTTAATATGTACATTTTATACATTTTATTTAAAGTAATTTTATTATACCTTGATTTTAGACCTTGATACAGTGTAATCTCATTGGCTCTGATAGTTTATTTTGACTTGTTTTAGGTGACGTTTTCCAGTAGATTTTCCAAGCGAGGTAAGCAATTAATGTTTTGATTACATAATTCAAGTTGTGATTTTGTGAGTTGTCTTGAGTCGACAAAGATTTGCCAGTATTCTAGATTCTATGGAAACATTTACTTTATCTTCGTCAGCAAAACAAAACAATGTCGAAGTTGATAAGAGTTCAGTGACAGCTGGTGCAGATTGAAAGATTCATTTCGTACGATATCGGGAACTGTCAGGTGTAGAGTTATTTTGACACCCTTGTGCAAGTGGCATTCATTTCAGAATTGATATCAGAAAGAATCTTCTCGTGCATATCCTTGACACAATCTTTAAGATCAAGAGCGTTCTGCAAAGTTCACTTTGTACCTATTACCACCAACTGAATTTACAAGCGTAGATATCATGCCAATCCATGTTCTTTCTACAAGAAATGAGAACGTGTGACATTGAAGACTTAACTATTCTGACATAAGTTATCCAAGAACAATCAAACAAATCAGGTCTTAAGATATTTAAGTACGACTTAACCGCACCTTTAAGATGAGTACTAATCAAGTAAATAGAGGGGCAGGTTCTTCAAAAGATAGTCAAGATCCAAAAGGTCCAGTAACCGGTGCCCATGAAGACGATGAAAAGGATATTCCTCACAGGATGATTTCAGGAAGGAAGAATGAAGAAGCTACGTCATCTAATGAGCAAGTGCACTCCTCGAAGGCTGTCCCAAATCTTGTTGAAGAATTAATGGCGTATTTTTCATATGACGTACTTAATCTGTATAAAACAAGTGATGAAGAGCTAGATGACAGCATCAAAGGCACACAAAGTTCAATCAATGTTGTGGCAAAAAAGTTTTCTCGGATGAAAGTGAAGAGTCAACGAAGTATTTACTTGGAAGATATTATATCCGAAGAAGAAGTGTTGAGCGTTGTTAACCTTGACAAACTTGATAGCATTTCCGAGTTTGAAACAAGTAGAAAACAATCAAAATGCAGAGCTCTTGAGAGCCAGGTTTCCCAAATGTCATTGAAGAGTTTGCCTTCCTTGATAGATATTCGGCAGGGAATGTTTAAGCTTAATGATGATGATAACAACCCTGGGCCGCAAACAAGAATTAAACAGCCGGAAGACACAGAACTTGAGGATAATCAGTTTGCGCAAACGTCGAAGGAGAATACTGAGTCGACCTTGAAAGATGCTGCATCTGAAGAACGAGTGTTGAGAGGTGCGTGAACGCACCTAGTGTTGAGTGTTGTCAAACTTGATATTGATAAATCTGCTTCAGAAAGTGATGATCATACAAAATGACATAACGGAAAGTATTATTAAGTAGAGTCTCTCAAAAAATATTTTTACCTGTTGATTGGTGTTTTATTTGTATGCTTTTGATGAATTGGAAGTGATTTTTTTGAATTATTTAAAATTGGGGATACGAAATCGTAAACGAATAACTACGCAAATCTCTTTTGCGCTAATTTTACGACGATACAGACCGTTTATTGAATTAGAAGGTAATTAAGAAGTGATTCCATAAAATCTAGAAGCTATAGAGGCTAAGTTAAAGGTATATACTGGCTGAAAAATATATATAAAAATTGATCAATATACCTAATATCTAGATGTTAAGCAATGAACCCGTATGCCATGTTGTTTTATTGTCATGTTTTCAGATCATCGTTAAATCGCCATGGAGAAAACAGATCCGGTGCAGAGTAAACCGAAAGCGAAAGGTAAAACTAAAATGAAACCTGATTTCAAGTGCGGATGCCGCCCTCTCCTCACCTCTACACCGGACATCGTTGTGAAGGGCGATCCAGGTCAGGATTCAGTGCAGGACATCTTCACAGAAACCCACGCAGACCGAAAGTCGGTGATGCCATCCTCGTCAAACTTAAAACCTCTGACTTCACACAAGAACGTTCGCATCAGCTTAGACACTTTCAACCCCGACGCCAAGCTCACTCCGCTCATGCTGAAGAAGAAACCCACGGCCATACCGGAGATCACCCTCGACGTCCAACTCATCGTCGGCGACGACGAGACGCCCGTCAACATGGAGTTCACGATCATGATGCCGCCCCCGCCGAAGGTGTCCAGCAAGGTGCTGCCGGAGATCAAGCTCTCGACGGACTCCTTCTCGGGGATCACGATGGACGAGACCAGCCTGAGGGTGGCGCCCAAGGAAGTGCCGCCGCAGTATGTCGCCACGAAGATGCCGCTCGACGACTCGTTGAACTCGTCGTTGGTGGAGGTCAACGCAGGAGGAAGGAGATACTCCAACAAACCTCTCCTGGATCAGATTCTGAAAGCCAAACAAGGTAAGATTTTCATTTCTTCGTATACTTGAGGAACTTAGTGGGACAATTAGTGAGGAGCTGTTCAGCGTCCCCGCCATTTTGAAGTAATAAGTACTTATCTATAAACTGAAGTAATCTAAGGCTCGAGACTCGACAGTTAGATGGTATTTGTTACCCCTTAGGACGCAGCCCGCCAGGCAGGACGAATACTAGAGTCACATGTTGGCCAAATGCGCTTTTATTATAAACGCGAGGGGTGAAACGCCTTCATTATGAGTCCGACCTGTCCGGAAGTACCTGCCATTTGCGGGTACCAACTATCCATACCTATCATCCTAATAATGCGTTTCTTCTTGCATTTTAACTTTTGAGACTGTCAACTATTTACTGCACTACTGCTTAATTGCACTATTACCCTTAAGTATTATAAATATAGATGTGCCATCTCAAAAATAAATGGAATCCCGGGCTCGAACCCAGATTCAGCCGGGTTAATTCACAACGGACATCCCTCTACACCACGCTTTTACTCCGATTGAACGCTTCTGTATATGACTGCATTTCAAGTTCTGTTTATTTATTTACGAACACATTACCCAATACGTCCTCTTGACATGCGACCAACTTGTCCACCCGCAGCCGGCGGCACGGGCATGCAGCCGAAGAAGTCGCCGGAGACGATGGACATGCACTGGGGCATCGACTTGCCGCTCTCCGACGAGGACGACGAGCTGGACGACTTCTCCGGACACGGCCTCCACAAGCAGTTCGCGACCTCCCATCTCAACAGGCAGAGCGCCGCCTCCACCTCCTACTACAACCCGTCGCTGACGTCCGTGCAGACGAGGGTGATCTTCCAAGTTCAAAGCAACACGGGCGCGACGGAGTTTATGAACGAGCAGACCTCGACGATGATGAACAACCAGCTCGCGTTCCAGATGCGCCTCGCGAGCGATCCGGATGATGCTGGTAAGGATCAGCTCACGCGTCTCGAATATGACTATAAAGGCCGATGCACAATTGACGCAGACAGACGACGCGGACGGACGACGGAGACGGATAGAATGTTTAGATAATATGACGTCTGCGTCGTCCGTCCGCGTCCGAATTGTGAACAGGAGAGTGAATTTGTTATACTTACGCCGTCCATCCGCGTCGTCCGTCTGTGCATCGGCCTTCAGGAGGCTTATATTCTCGAAAAAGTTATCACGTCATAACTCCCAAGTTATGATTCATAAGGAGGTTTGTCCTATCTCTCACCATGTTAATATTATGACTTTTTTATGATTCATAACTTATGACGTGATAACGTTTTCGAGAATAAACCCCCAGGTATAACGTCTGCGTCGTCCGTCAGCGTCCAAATTGTGAACAGCAGAGTAAATTTGTCATAATAAATGTTTGTGAGCCTGTTTTCGTCCTTCCAGATGGCGGCTTGGAAAGCAACGACCTGAACATCATGCTGCAGTACGAGCCTGTCATGCCGGATGTCCACAGCTACTTGGACCCGGGCGTCACGCAGACACCGAAGCTGTCAGACAGCCATCAGTCCGTCCACGTGGCCACCGTGGAGATGAAGGAGTCGCAGAAGGGCATGGAGAACAGCGTCATGTACAGAGAGGGCGCCAGCGACAAGGAGAAGTCCCTGACGACCGGCGGCTCTCCACTGAAGATCAGCGTGCCGGTGGGCAAGAAGGTGTCCACGCCGGTGATCCGCAGCGCGCGCATCACGATCCGCAACGACACCGCCGAGTCCCCGCCGATCCCGCTGCTGCTGCGCCAAGGCGGCGAGCCGGTGCAGATGGCGCTGCCGGTGGGCAGAGACGGCCGGGGCATCGGGCTGACGGCCAACATCGTGAGCGGCGCGAGGCCCACGGAGAAGACGGCGGTGAAGTGCACGATACTCAAGGACGGCGTCCCCGGGAAGACGTTCACGTCGGAGCTGAAGAGGACCGGCTCGCCGTTCTACTTCGACGTGCCGATGGCCGACGGGCCGGTTCGCGCCAAGCTCACGATGGTGCCATTAGAAGAGGGTCAAGGCAAGGACTCGACGGTAAATATTCAACGACAAATCGATACATTGAATAGAATACCGATAAAAGCTGTGAATACGGAGAGGTTATAAAAAGCTATTTATCGTCATTCTAAGTTCGAGTTTCTAGATACAAATATTATTCAGTATTTCCCACATAGTATAATGCCGAAATGAACTAATAGATTGATTACATTTGAGGAACATTTTTTAACTTGAAAATCTTCGGTGACATTTTGACAGTTGTAACAAACAACTGGAATTCATATTGAGCAATCAACAACTGTAATAATGGATTTGGGGTAAATGGTGTGACATTCTTTTATAAAACAATTACAAACAACAAAGACATTATGAGAAAAAAAAATCTCCTTCCATCGCTAAGCAACAACAGACGGTGTCATCGTACCGAAATCCCAACCACGCCAACAAAATTGACAGCTACACCCGTCGGAAAATGTCTCGCGAAGGCGGCGGCGAGGAGGTGGCTCGTCGGCCAGCCCCGCCGGTGGTCCGCGCGCCCACCAACCGGAAGTGCAGCGTGTGGCACTCGGACTCGTTCGAGTGCGAGCTGTGCTGCACCGTGTGCAACAGTCACGACCCCGGCGCGCGCACCACCAAGCCGATCCTCACCAGGAGGTCGTCCGATCCGCAGGTCATGAGGCAGCTCATGGACAAGGCCAGGCAGGATGTAAGACTGTGGACCAACATAAACCCAACAGATTGTGTATTGGATACCACGGTTCTCGTCAGATCATACTAAGATTAAGCAACATTGAGCGCGGTCAGTAGTTGGATGGGTGACCGTTAAACCATTTACTTCCGCTCTATGGGGTTCGTGATTGATAGCTGCAGAACTGAATGCTTTCGCCGATGTCTGAGGCCGCATTGCTCTACCTGATTCTGGCAATATAAAGACACATTATTAATTTTGTTTATGAGTTCGTCTCGTCCTGTCTTCATATTTATAATAGACGATCGGTATAAGCATACTTTGTCAGGTTTCCCTGCAATCTGGTAAAATGTAAGACGATCTCAGCCGGAAGCGTGAAGAATTTGACCTTGGTCTATACATAAGAACGAGTCGGCATTCTTTGTCATCAGATATCGAAGACAGTCTTGCCAATCCCAAACAAAACAATTGTTTGTCAATTGTTATAAACTTTGACTTGCTAGTTGCTGCCGTTCTGCCAGAGAGACTGGTGTAAGTGTGACGACCTCCCTCCACCTGTTATCAGTCTCTAGACGGCGGCGCGGGTTGTGGAGGCTCGTGCTGTAAATGTTACACCGTCCTTCGGATGGGACGTTAATCCGTTGGCCCCCTTGGTATCTTTCATAGGAGTAGGCCACATGCCGGTACCGGGTTTCCTCTCCCCCCTTCTCTATTTTATTCTCACTAGTGGAGCCTGGACACCATTGTGAATAATTCTTGAACTTGAGTCTTGGTTCAAAACATTGATAACATACACTTATCTGCCTCCATTCCTTCATGCAGTGGCGACTGCATCAAGAACAGGAGTCCAAAGTGAGCAGCCTGACCGCCACGATGCAACTGGCCAGCGTGTCTCAGACGCCCTACGTGTCCGACATGGACCCCGCCTTCAGGATCCCGACGTCGGCTGTGGCGGTGCGCGACGGCGGGGCCCCGCAGACCCCGGTGGTGCCGTGTAGGTGCAGCAAGAAGGTGAAAGCGCTCCAACAGCTGAAGGAGATGGAGGCAAGAAGAGACGGGCCGAGTTGATCGGGATTAGGAGTCTCACGGAGAGTTTTATTGGCAATAAAATTAGGTTGACAGAATTGTGACATTCGTGTACTGTATTTGTCGTTGTTTTAATAAAATATATTACTTATTGACTTGTATTCTGTTTTTTTTATTTTTTATTTTAATGTTTTGAAACATTCAAGCTTCAAAGTCGGACTGAAAATGGATAATTGGTGATTTAGGACTTTTTACACTATAAGTCCTCCAAATTCAATTATACCTATAGAGACGATTAATGAGCAAGTTGGCTCAAGCAAATGCTCACTTTTGAGCCCAGGATGTCCCGGTGCGATTTCAGAGGCCGTTTTTCCTGACCGGTTTTCGTGGGTTCCCTCATGGACCTCTCACTTAGGTAGGTACGAACATATTTTATTAAAACAGATTATTCTATACTGCTATTCACTGTTCTGCAACAACTATGGACGAATTATTATGATTATGACAGGGAAATGATGAAGAATGTTAGTGAGGACGCTGGGAAGGAGGCGGTCGTGGCTAGAGTATGGAACCTTCATCATTTGCCTTTCGACTGAGGCAACAACCTATATACACGTGGATTGACGCGTAAAGCTTCATCCATTATCACTCCAATCTTCCACTTATACACTTGCAACAAAACTCCGTGTTGCTTTGAAATGTTGATATTTGTTAGCGATGTACTGTTTCCGCAAAGTGTGTTTTGAATGTAATTAGTAATTACATCTAATACGGTAAATGCAATTAATCTCTTCTTACTAATAGTTCATGAAGGTACAGCAAGCGCGGCAGCGTGTGGTGACTGATACTCCACATGCTGTCATGGTCGGTAGAGTTTACATGAGCAACGCCGGCGAGGAATTTTAACTGGACACGATGGATGACCACGAAATAAGTGATACATCTTATAAATAACGGTTCCGGAAAATCATTTTTTCCAGCGATTCTTCAGTACTTATTTTATTTTGTCCGCCTTCGAAATAGAGGAGATAAACTATACCTAAAAAATCTGAGCCCCATTTACACGGTGCAAGTTCTTGAACAACTTCTGTGTCACTCCCATTTTTCATACAATTTTGTATTCGAGAAAATAAGGAACACAACTGACCTCTGGTGGATTTTGTGGTACTAGGTAAATGGCGGCTATCAAAGGCACATTTGCATAAATATAAATACAAATATTTGATATAGTTGTTTGTTATGGCCAAGAAAGTAAATTTATAGCTACATATCAACTTCATTTGTTTTTTGTTTTTCACTGCTTTATGGAAACACGAAATGTAAAAACAAACAAATTAATATGTGGACCTGATAGTAGCCATCTTGCCAGAAGTGGCTCCATCACGTATCACTTATTTGTGGGAATTTACACGACGAAATTTTCTGTCACAACTTAAAACATGTTCTAATTTCCATTCAAGAAAGTGTGACACAGAAGTGTGGTAGAGAAGTTGTACCGTGTAAATAGGGCTTATGTGGTTCTGGTTTCTGAAATAATTCACATGCAGTTTGATTTTCAGATTTTCTATTGACGCGTGTAACCCATTGTTGACACACATCAATAGGTGTGTATGTGGAAATCAAAACAGCAAGTGAAATTTTCTTAGAAAGGGGGTGATTCCTGTACGCATTTTCACTCTCTTATCTTAAAATTTAAGACAGTAGCAACCGTTGTTATGGACGTTAATTCAGCTAACCAAAATCTATCCTCATGAGAAGTGAATTTTATCTGTGTAAATAATCTTCAATTTCTTGGAAAAATCGTTTAGTTCGACATATATTTGCTTTTATATGACTTTTGACAAACAACAAGCTACTTTCTGGTAGACATAAATAACTCTCTAAATTTCTTAGATTGACGTGCAAATAACTGTTTGTAATTTTCCCAAACGTTCTATAAAATTTGAATTTACCGGTCGGTCATTGCCGATCGAGCCAGCGAAACATTTGCATAGTTCCGTCAAGAGGCACTAGAACGCGCCGCGTCTCGAGTCCGCCATTGCCGTCAGACCGTGACAGCCACACGGGTGTTATGGGTGGATGAGTCAGATCTTAGCTGCCGTCAGTGCAGGCAACTCTTAGCTCCATACACGTCATTTACTGCACTTTTGTTACGTTTTACCGTGTTATTAGTGTATTTCTACCTAGTTATACGTTTAATTATCGATATTATTCTGTCGTGTCGTTTATGAAGTTTGTGTTTCATCGTTTTCGAGGCCGTGAATCATTCGTGAAAAATGTCTGGCTTTTGAAAGTAGGACGTCAACTTGTGGTATTTTCCTTGTGATTTAACTTGTCATTCACGTTGCGTGTGCTTTAATTCACGTTTTAAATGCAATAACATACCTAAATCTACGACAATCAAACTCGAATCTATTAAATTTTCATTCGGTTATTTACCTAGTACATAAAATGTTCCAAATACCATCGTGTATTCTTGACAGCTGGTTTAGTGACGTCATTTTAAAAGGCCATCGCGCTTTGACAGTGACAACAAATGGAACGAAATGATGCAGCTCCAACTCAACAATGGATTTAATTGATTACAACAATGAGCCGAGGTTTCTACGTACCTTGCGCACCTTTTCTCTACCTGGTAAGCTGACGCAATTTATAATTGCAAGTAATCAGATTAATTATCATTGTTGAGACATTTTATGACCTAATAATTAGTTTGGTGAAGGTGTTTGCTACACTTCTTCTTTGCAGTACTTGATTGACCAAACCTGGTACCCTCTAGGGTCTTTTACTTGCTAGGCAATCGTTTCCTGTATGGCCTATTCGGCCTATGGCATTCAATGTCTACATAGGCAGGTGTTCATGTATTTGCGGTTGGAAATTGTAGGAAATGAAATAGATTGATTGGTTTTGTTGACTTCACCGGAATTGTATATCGACTGAAATTGCTAGAGAGTTTACCTACACAGAATGTGGTTGATTTTCGAATTGTATCAGAAATAATTTGCTTTATATCGGTTGGTTGCCGTTATATTGTTTTTTTTTTTATCATCAAAGTTGCCAGTCTAGTTTAGTTTCCAATGCAAGATTAATCTTGAAACTTTTGCTCCAGGCCGACTTATTAAACCATTATTTATAAGTGATGGAACATAACATGTTCAGGAAGATCAGGTTTCTTACCATTGACTGGAGAATTTACTTATAATAATTGTTTCTAATGTATTTTTAAACTACAGTGTATTCTACACTAATCTGTGCCTCGGGAGAAAAGAAATTAGAATAATGATACCTACCTATTCTTCTAACGCTTGCTTGGCGTAGGTAATGCGTTTAATTTGTCAAAAATGTGACAAATGTGATGTGACTAACTCAAAATCTGTCGTGTAGGTACAAAGTTACATAGGCGTGCGCACGGGGGGGGCCGGGGGGGCCTTGGCCCCCCCTAATGGCTCAGCCTCAACTAAAAAGTTATAAAATGTGGTCCTCATTGTGTCAAAAGTTTGTAAAAAAATCTCCCTGCGGGGCATACTGGAGTTGCTCAACTCACTGGAATCAAGTACTAGGTTGATCAAAAACACAATATTTTGGAAACAATGTCTATAAAGTACCTTTCAAAAACACGATTTTTTCAGGAATTTCTAGGTTTTTACCCTAAAAATTTCTTTTTAATATATTTTGGGGCATGCACCCCTCACCTTATTGTAGTGAAAAGGTGTGTAAAATTTAAAAAAAAAATGAATTTGTAAAAAATGCTTGTCAGAACGTCTCAAAATTGATTTCAAAGTGTCAAAAAACCAAAAAATGCCCTGCGGGGCAAGGTGGGGGGCACGCCCCCACACCCCCCTTCACCCGTGGCAATTTTTTTTCCTTAGACTTTACCCCCCTCTCATTAATCCCTGCCGGCGTCCATGTTGGCCCCCCCCTAATGATTTATCCTGCGCACGCCTATGCAAAGTTATGATGTGATGGGCCATGATGGCAATGAACGCTTCAAATAGCACCCTCACTCAATTCTCCTCCAATTGCTTCCCAATTGCCTCGGAAGTGTCTGCTAGGCAATGCCCCACACCGCGTCTATTATTCACATCACATTGGGCAAACTGCCCCGCCGCACGCATGGGGGCGTCGATGCGACTGTATTGATAGCTGACTCCATGCGGGCGGTTCAACCCTCCAGCTGGACGAGAATAGAATGAATACTGCTCGGAATCGGATGCGAATGAAGGGTTATTTGGTTGGGTTTCGATCGGGTTAGTGTTGTTTATACGTTCCCATGGAGATTTAGTGTTCAGAAGAGCATGGACGAGGGCGATTCCACAAGAAGTGGTCCGGTGAAGGTTTTAATCAAAGTACTAACAGCAAAAACACTGTCAAACAGTCCAAACATTTTCATATTTCCACTGAATCCAGAAAAATATTTGCATGTCAAATATTTTTCAAAATATTTGGAAGTACTATCGAGCGAATAATGATGCTAAAAATGGAAGAAAATGTTTATGAACCACAATTATGTATCATTGAATGACTTGGTCAAACTTCTTACATTTTCAGAGTCATTTTTAAATTTAAATTTTGATCCCAATATTTTTGACTTGCCTCTTGACTGAGTGTGGCCTACCTACTGTGATCGAACCCGGACCTCCAGAATGATTGTCCAGGGGTTTACCACCTGAGCCAACAGGTTCGCTTTGAGTGTTGGAAGACTGAAGAGTCATTTTAAAACCTTAAAATAAAATCTACTTACCGAATAGGCTATAATTTTCCTAGTAATTCTGTCGAGAATTCTACTATAAACATAAATGTTTTAAATGTTAAATTGCTAGCTTGATAATGACGTCACTTGCTATTAACCTACATGCCCTAAGCGGGCTTCGAACCGCGAGTTGATGATAAACGGACTTACTCGACGCTGCACAGGGCTTCTTGGAACCTACTTATTGCATCAATAAAATCATTATCTATCGGCATACTCGACGTGTAGGACGCATGCGCTGGAAAGATTTATTGCTTTTATATAGGCATCCTGCATGAGAAAAGGTTGCCATAGTAACCTATACAAAAGTATAGGGAAAAACAAATCTGACAGCGGCAATCCAAATCTCATATTTTGAGTGATTACTTGTGAAAGAAAGATATTTAAGTATGTACAAGAAAATAATAATACGCAATATTTATCTTTACACAGGTTCAAGTTAAATATTCATCTGATAAATATGATTTATTGCTATTATTTAGAGCTTTGACACATTTCCCCTACCACCCTGCTGAAAATTCTTGCCAAGATCTTGCAAGATCTTGCAAGATCTTGCTAAGATCTTGTATTAACCAAGATCTTGCTAAGATCTTATCAAGATCTTGGATTTACCAAGATCTTGACAAGATCTTGGTAAGGTCTTTGCAAGATTTTGTATTAAACAAGATCTTGCTAAGATCTTACCAAGATCTTGGTAATATCTTGATAAGATCTTATCAAGATCTTGACAAGACCTAATCAAGATCTTGCTAAGATCTTACCAAGATCTTGCCAAGATCTTACCAAGATCTTGGTAATATCTTGATAAGATCTTATCAAGATCTTGACAAGACCTAATCAAGATCTTGCCAAAATCTTACCAAGATCTTGGTAAGATCTTTTCAAGATCTTGCTAAGGCCCTTAGGAAAATTTCCTATAGTATATTTTGAAGTAGGTAAATTCCAAAGTATTATGTAATAACGTGTAGTAAACTATAGTATGTGCTATAGTACTTGAAGTACATGCAAAAACTTACTCCATAATACCATAGATTACTGAAGTAAATTCTACAGTATCGGTGGTAAACTAAAGTATAAACTACAGTATTTTTACTACCGCTGAAATAGACTGTTTTTTACTCTGGAGTAAATATACTTGACCTACTGTAGTAATTGTTGATAAATAAATAATAATAATAATTCTAAGTATGTACTATAGTGTTTTTACTACTTGCGATATATACTGCAGTTTTCTATAGTAAAGTTATAGGGAGCGTACTTCACTGTAGTAATTCGAAGTATGTAGCTAGAGTACTTTGACTACAGACAGAATAAGTTTGCTATAGTAAGTTCTATAGGTAGTATATATACTTCATTGAAAATCTATAGTATCTCATCTGTAGTAAAGAAAAGTGTAATCTACAGTATGTTTACTATAGCCGATTTATATTGTAGTTTAGTAAATTCTGAAGTATCTTCATTGACTTTTTACTACAGTATTTGTAGTAGTAAGGTATATAAACTACAAAATTTTTACTTCATTGACTTAGAAAATTTGCACCACATCACCTAGTAAAATAAACTATAGTAATTATACTACGGAGCGTGAGCTGATATATTTTATGGGGAAATATCACAGATCAATTTACTTTATAAATAAATCTTAATAGTTATCGTTTCTCCTATTTTATCATGTTAATAACAATATAATGATCCACTTAATAATATAAATATGTTCACTTAAATATGAAAACTCAATATGATCACTATTAGCGCAGCTAAGTCTTGTCTGCACCGGTGGCCTACTCGGTAAGACGCTCGACTACGGACCACGAGATCGCAGGTTCAAAACACGGCGGTTCCACGGGATTTTATAATTGAAATGTGTAATCAAACCTTGTCCAATACTTCAGAAGAGGTTTCCCGAATGCAAATGAGTATTCATAAATATAAAAAAATTTATTTTTTTATGAAATTTTAACTTTTTTTGGCAGCAAAATGTACAAAATCTTGCTAAGATCTTGCTAAGATCTTGCCAAGATCTTGCAAGATCTTGTTTACAATATCTAGATCTTGCTAAGATCTTGCCAAGATCTTGTTTACAATATCTTGCTAAGATCTTGGCAAGATCTTAGCAAGATCTTGCTAAGATTTTTCAGCAGGGCATAGCAGCCTCCATTTTTCTACCACTGTGACGTCAAAGGCATATATTTGGTAAATAGATTATAGTAAAGACCTAAAAACCTGTGGTGTGACACGCCTTGGTAATGATTTTTAAGGTATATTTTGATTATTTAGGAATGGACCAAATACATTTTTTGAATATATTGATGATGAGAAAGATAAAAAAAGTAAATAACTATCATATGCCAAAAAATGGGGGAAAAAAACAAAACATTGAGCCATTATTTTGGCTTGTGACAAGGATTTGCACGTTTCGGGAGAATCACCCACCTGCATACCACCATTTACACATTTTAATGGCAAATTATTTATTAAATTGGGGAAATTTATTTTTCTCAACCCTGCTGAAAAATCATATCAAGAACTTCGCAAGATCTCTTTCCTTTGTATCAAAAGAACTGTTAAAAACTTCCCACACACAGCCACCCAGTTGATTTTTGAAAGTGGCAGTTCATCTAGATGTCACGTGTCATTTGCCGGGTGTGTTCCGGTAAGACTGACCTTGAATTCTGCCCTACATATTCAATTATCGTTCACTCATTTCCCGGACTGAACACATTTTTAAAGGGTTTTCAGTGAAAACTAAAATTCTGTAATATTTTTCGTGCAACCAATTATTTTGTTTTGTTGGTAATTGCGACTTGTGAGGTAATGCCATAAAACAAATGATTGGTTTACACTGTATACAGATAGTAAGTAGGCTATACCTATAATCAAGTTCAGTATACCAGCTAGTCATATTTATGCCAGTGTCATAAATAATTGCTAATGTTCTATACTTTTCGTATAGAATTGAATCTGGAATTTATTACACAATTACTTACCTAAGGTAGTACATTATATTGCTATAAAATAAGAGGCAATAATATAGAACAATTCTAATGACATAGCCTATAGTGTACTATACTGACTGAGGAGATATAATTTATTATTTTTATTGCTTGACGAAGCAGAAAGCCGGGCTGGAGGTAAAAAGTGAGAAAATCTGTGTAGGATTTTAGATGTAAGATGTGTGTAAGATGTAGGATAGGATTTAAGCCTGCTAGGTACACTCAAACCAATAAAAAACGGTATTTGTACAAAACGGATTGGCTCAGGTCAGGTTTTGCTGGTCAGGTTCCTTGAAAATCAATCTTTGTTATTATCAATGAAATCAGAGCTCACCAATATTAGAGTTATGATGCGTTATCATAGACTTCATGGCCATCAAACCTTTATCAGCCTATCATTTTCTTTCAAATACCTACCTAGGTAGGTACCGTTTATCTGTTCGAGGTACAACCTACTTAGGTACTCATTTTCAATTTTTCAGGAAGTAGGCAATATTTTGTAATATTTATCGTGTGATGAAAGGTGACAGATTCATAAAAATTTGTTGCCGCCAAGATTTTTCCGCACCCTAGAAAATTTTCCTTTCTCTTGATATTTTTTATTGTCACTAGAAACAGTAAGGTAGTACCTTACTCATAGTAGTAAACTTAACTCTTATTATTGACATGACATGATCATGAATTACTGTGTGACGGTCAGGACAATGTGTAATTCATTTTCAACCGCTGGGCATTGTTGCACGACAACAATGCAATGACGTCACACCTGTCAAAGTTTCCCATGTGATGACGTCACTTCCGGCGAGGCCTGTGATTGGCCGTCATGGTCAGACCATTTTAATCACATTAGCCAATGGCATGACAAGGATAGATGAGGATGGGACTTGACAAATTGAATTAGCTATTGTATACTCCAGAGCTATTATGGACATGGACATTTAACAATCAAAATTAAATTAATGGCTGATAATGCTTCGTTTCATCAAATTTTGCGTCGAGTAAATAAATGGGTAGGTATAGTTTGGTCTTGAGCGAAGCCTTTTTGCTCGGTTCAACTTTTTGCCTCGTTTCTCTGATCTAGCTGATATTTTGCTTGACTTAGTTTTTGAAGGATCCTCTGATTGTGGAAAAGTCGTTTATGTTCCGATCCTGGCAAGAATTTTCACGATCTTGACAAGATTGTACAATTGCAAGATTTTACGAGATCTGTGATTTACACATCGTCCTTCTTAGTTGAGGTAATTCGATTAAAAACATACCTACGCTATGGAAGTTTAATAAAATTATCCGTTAGGTATCATAAAAAAAAAATGGTATAATTCTTACAAATTTATACACCCTCAACGTCAGCCAGCGTATCACACACGCATGGTACACCCAGTTTCACGGATCATGTCGCACGGGGACGGTCGTTCGTCGTGGTGAATACCATGGTCGAGCGACCGTCTCGGGGATTCACCCTCTGAAGAACACCCGATCGTGGGGGCGTGACCGACTGGTGTGTGCACTGACCGCTCGAGAATCATCTAGAAATGAGCGTTTTAAAAAACTCATTCAGTATTTAACGGAACTTGCTATGATTTTATTCAATTAGGTGTGTATTTGCACGGATGATTTCTAGATCGACGGAGAGGATTTTGATGGATAATTTGAATGGTTTTATGGTGGATCCGGAATTGAATTGGTTTCTGGCGAACTATAAACTTTATCTTATAGTTTGAATTTCACGCTTTGTGGTTATGCAATTACTGCAGCTCACTTCCTAAACTGGAGCGGATACATAATTAAAGGTGTCCAAATAAATAATATTTATTATCTTGTTCTTTTATTTGATAGCTTGTTACATGAATGTTAAAATTCTTTAATTGGGCGACTTAGTTTATATTAGATTTGGCCATGTAAGCTTGAAGAATGTGGTTCGGAATTTCGAAAATGCAATGTTATCCGTGCTACGTTTCGCAAGGACCTTTCAGCGTCTGAGGGCAAATGCCAAAATACTAGTGATGGCCCATTGATAAAATTGAAATTTTTTGAAAAAGCTTAAATCAATTATATTTGATTTAATAAATGTATGGGCATACTTGGGATGCATACTGAACTCTATTATGATGCGTGTTGTTGTCTGAGTGGTAAATGTGCAAAATGATCATTAATACAGCATTCAAATTTCCCGCCTATGTAGAAATTACAGTCTGGCCAAAATTACAATGAAGAAAAACTGAGATTTGGGCTTATATTTGGCTTTCATTTTGATTTTGATTTTACGCTTTTTTCAGATATATTATTAACAATTGTGTGCAATAAAGCAATAAAAAAAGTAATTTCAAGAAATTTCAACGCATTGAAAATTTTCATGAAAATTAAAAAAAAAATTGTCAGAAAATTGCCATCACTACAAAATATTATCGCCAATAAAACGTTTTACACCTCAGGAAGTGGATTTTCTTTGCGCCTCTAGATAGTTATGAGGTAAGGTGGCCAGAAAAATAGCCAAAATTAGCAAGAAAAATAAGAATTCCATACAGAAAATAGTTTTTTGCTGTTACGAGTAGGAAGGTAGGTAGGTATGGTTGCGTTTTTTTAAAATTATATTATACAATTCTCTTTGAAAAATTAAGAATTTATGCAATTCGTCATAATTGTGGGTAGTACCTACTGGAATTTACGTTTTTTTTCTTAGATTTTATGATTATGCCATGCCGGATTATGCATACATTATGGCACACGTACATTTTATCGGTATTGATTCCAATTGCTTGCAATTCTTGTCAAGATCTTGCAAGATTTATCTCTAAGATCTTGCTAACTCTTCGGTTTCTAGTCCTGATCTTCAGCTCGAACTTTCAACGCGAGACAATGTTCTAAGTTTCTAATCCCCATGGACATGCCTTCTGATTCAGCAGATACCATCTCACGACCTCCAAACCATCATATGTTCATCAACTTCTGTATATCTCGTACCAATCAACATCTTGCGGTTCAAGAAGTCAATTCCAAAACCAATTTCTCCAACCAGATGAAGACGCAAACAATAATTTCCCTTCGCTTACTTGTTGATTTGTTTGTGGTCAATCCACTCTCCAATCGATCTAGTTTTTTTTTATACAACAATAATCGATAAATATCGAACACAATCGATCGAGAGAAATCGACCTCGCGATCGGGGAGTAATTGAAGTGTTTTATGCTCTGCTTGGTAAGTTGTGTTTTCAATGAAAAAAACTCCCCGACAGAAGCTCGGTTGAGTTTTGCGTGGAAAAAGTTCTGATGGTCGGGACTAATTTGCTGTGAGGTTTTTCTCTTCGGTTTGTGAAGATTTCCGAGCGGCGGAGAAGAGATTTGTTTGGATGAGAGGATTGAAAGATGGCGGAGAGGTTTTAAACATGTGCAGACGTTTTTTATGGGCTTTAATAATGTTTTGCTTTCTTGGAAACATTTTGTTACAAGCTGACTGAGAGCTAATTATCAACTAACCATAAACTAATTATAACTAATAATTATGCGGACAAATAGTAATTTACCTTCATCGTGATAGTACATACCACATAGGTAGGTAGTACTACTGATTTTCCTGGAGTGGTGTGATTTTTATTGCGAACCAACTTTTGGAATACCTACCTTTAGAAAAATACATTCGGTGAGTATATTTCTAAAAATCCTTACAAGATGGATTTTGGCAAGATTTACAACCAAGAATGTGCACGTCTCGCCCCCGGCAAGTCTCGAAGAAATGTCTACGGTTGTTTAATTGAAATAAATTACTACGGACTGTATGAATATCACACTTCAAGTTTTCTCGTCACTAAATATCACAAATAAAATGTAATTATAACAGATAAAATAAATTATGACAAATACCGCTCGGACTTGCTTCCCGGAGATCTCGGGTTCGTTCCCGATACTCCGATGGTTTCCTCAGTCGGTTTGAAGAGCTGTGAAGACTCCATAATGTTAGGCCACGACCATCCCTCTCCCTTCATCTTCATCATCATCAGTTACATTGCAATAGTTCGACGCTATATCGAGCCATAATATATTTTGTATTAAAATAATTTTTCACGAAGCTATCGTCATTCATTTTAAACACAGTACAATTCCGACTTGCAGATGTTGACAACACCAATCAACTAGAAATCATGTTTGAAACTATCTTGGAATGGTCCCCCGTGGCAAGGCCTGGTGTATAGCCACTTGTTGCACCTCGATCTGATCTGCCGTATTGTTCACCGCGGTTCGGGCGTCCCGGCCAACGACCTCGCGAGTCCGTGTCGATCTCGACTCGATGCGCCTTGGCCCGATGCAGATGCCATCTCACTCTCACATGGTGCAGATGATCAAGATGATCCGATCTGTCCGTGACGCGTCGGAAGTACAGATATCGCGGCTGTCAGATGATGTGCAGCGGGTTTAGAACGTGGGTTTTATCAATACGAGATGGACGGCTTAGCCCACATGGTTCTATAAATAACGTAACAATGACAAGATAATGAGACCATCTGACCATCTGATTTAGAAGTACCTAATTAGATTCGTAATCGACGGAGTCATTCCTGATGTTTTCGTTGTTTTCCAGCGTGGCAAATGATGTGAAGGTTCCCTACTAATAGGTCACGACCCCTCCTGCGGATATATTCACTTCATTCATCTACATCAAGGATTCATCCGTGCCAGCTTAGTCTAGTTCCGTAACAGTGCGACTTTAAACAAAACTAAAAATTAGTAATTTCATTCATCATTAGTAGGTACTTTAGGTATACCTGTTAGGTGAAACCGTAGAATTATTATAAAACTCTGCTTGTGACGTTTGAAATGAGACACACACAACAGAGGCTTGTAAAGATGAGATGCTGGTCGACGCCACATTGGTCGCCCCCTGGTATGTGGAGACAGCGCGTCCTTGTGGATTCTCCCGTGCACCGAGCCGCCTTGTCGACATGCTAATCACCGGCTCAATACTCGTGCTAAATATACCCCAGTGCCCGTGCGTGGAAGCCGGAAGAGTGAGTGTCACGTGTGTCACGTGTTCGTGTCGCCTCGTCATGGAGGCGTGAAGCCCTACGCGCAGGCAGGAGGTGTTAGAAATCACGCGCGTTCAATGTGTGGACGCGTCTGCGTTGCTTGCATCCGAAACTCGGCGGCTAGAAAACCTACGTGAAAAAACCCGTTTTGTTTTTTTAGCAAAAGTTATTAAAATTTGAAAATTATTAAATAATGCGGTAATACAATAAACTCATCAGAATATTACCGCATTATTTAATAATTTAATAAAATGGATTCTGAAAGCTTTCACGATTATAAAAATCATGAAAATTAGTCTTAAGTTAAGATATCTAACCAATATTTATTTCAATTTCAAACACTTCTCAAATTGATAACGAAAAGTGAATTACATTGATATTATGAATATTCATAATTGTTTATGAAAGAGGGAAGTCCCTGATCCAATGTACCAAGGAATCCCACTCCGTCAGAACACTTCCCATTCAAAATCACTTAAAATGTTAATAATTCCAAAAATTAAATACAAAATAACATAATCTGAAAAAACCCACACAAAAAGAACACCGGGCAAATTGATTTTGAAAAAACCCGGGTTTTTCCAACCCTGGTTGAAGGCCGCAATTTTTCAGCTAATTCAACATTATTGCTTACGGTTTGCGATTAGATCATGCATACATATTGAATACGACTAGATCAGAAGAATATTGTTGTACTGCGTCAGGTTTCCCTGCAATCTGGTGAAATGTAAGACGCTCTCAGCCGGACTCGTGAAGAATTTGCATGCTTTTGTCAGCACACATCGGCGACATACTTGCGAATCCCAAACAAAGTATCGTTTGTCTATGGCTGGTAACGACTGTTCTGCAACTATAGGCTATGTCGACTGGGGAATGAGTATTGACAGTGAGATCATGAGAAGCATCTATAGGATGGACAGTGGGAAGGAGGCGGTCTTAGCCTATTGGTAGGGAACCTTCCCGGCATTTGCCTGTCGACTGAGGACCTGTCAGAGGGACGGACTGGTTATCGAACCTGGTGCATCTGGGTGCATATGTTATACTGAATGCATGATCATGATTAGTGATGGCCAATTGAACAATTTAATTTTTCAATGATCATTGAAAAATTTTATTTTTAAAAAAAAGTGTAAATAAATTATATTTGATTTAATAAATAAATGGGCATACTTGGGATGCATACTGAACTCTATTATGATGTGTGTTGTTGTCTGAGTGGTAAATGTGCTAAAAGATCCTTAAATACAGCATTCAAATTTCCCGCCTACATACTTAGAAATTACAGTATGGCCAAAATTACAATGCAGAAAAACTGAGATTTGGGCTTTTATTTTGATTTTGATTTTACGCTTTTTCCATTATTAACAATTATGTGCAGTAAAACAAAATTAACAAAAGATTTCAAAAATTTTCCCAAAACTTTTTTTTCAGAAAATTGTCATTACTAATCAAGATGATACGTTTGTTCCGATGTTCCGATGGTTCACTGTTTAGTACATTTCTTGGACGTTTTGTATGACATATATTTCAATAATATACCTTTGTCAACCGCACTGTCATAATTTATAGATTGATGGCCAATTATATATTTTTTCTCTGATTTGTCAATATAACGATATGCTATATATATTTTAATGTCATTTGTAGAATGAGGTTACTTAGTGTTAAGAAATGTTTCTTTGTCGGTTGTTGTAAAACGCAACAATGCTGCGCTTTATGGGCTATTGTACTTAGCGCGGTGTGTCAACAAGCTGTAAAGATTCCCAGTAAACACCCAAAGTGCTGCCAGCATGCTGCCGGTACCGGCCAATTGCTCTGACCAGTACTGGCCCGGTACCGGCCAAAAGCCGTGGCCGGTACCGGCCCAGTAAAAATGTGTCGCTTTGGCCAGAACGTTGCCTGTACCGGCTGGCCAGCACTCAGCCATCACCTTGCCCGAGTCCTGGCCTTCACGCAGCCAGAAAGTAGCCAGCATTGTGTCGTATGGCCAGCACCTTGCCTGCATCGCGCCTTGACGACGCCAGACTTTGGCCAGAACCTAGCCTGAACGAAGCCAGCGTGGGGCCCGAACCCGACCTGAACACATTTCCACTATTATCCACCAGGGGCCACCAGGCACCAAATAAACGGTTATTTTGAATTCAAATATTAAAAGTAAAACTAAAATGTGTGATAACTAAGCGAGTTTTTATCGTAATTAAATTCTGACGACATATTTCCAGTCATTATCACAATGTTGATTTGATTCTGAAATTAAACGCAAATCGATTAGTTATGACAGGACGTGGAATCGAACTCGGAACAGCGACAAGCAAGCAGGATAGAAGGCAGACGCTTTACCCACACGACCACGGCGACAGCTGAGGGTTTAGAGCGCAGAGTGTCTAATAGTGACAGAGGGATGATTGGACTCAAATGTATCAGGAAACTGGAAATATTTGTACCACTACAGATACATTATTATACGTGTTCTTGTTAATTTGTAAATGCACACGGAAAAATCAATTCATTACCTGCGACGGCACGTGCGTATTTGTGCTTGAAATATCCAATCCATTAGTATCATTTGATATGTAAAATCTGAATTCGAATGAAAAACACATTTTTTTCTATTTTGAGATTAATAATTAAATAACGAATAAGATTTAGAAGGAAAAAATTATTGTAGCGGATCTGCTGTCGTTAAGAACATACGCGAGAATGCGGATTTAATTATATTATTTTGATTTTAAAAATAACTGTCGATAAAAAAACAATCCGCTTGCTAGAGGCTATAACCGTATAGGTGCGCAAGCACAATGCAAGCTACTTGCTGCCGGCCGCGTTCTGGCCAGCCAGTACTGGCCCAGTGCTGGCTGGCCTGCATGTGGCCGCATGCTGGCCAGCCGGTACCGGCCCAGTGCTGGCTGGCCTGCATGTGGCCGCGTGCAGGCCAGCCAGCACTGGGCCAGTACCGGCTTCATCGATGTTGGCCAGCATGTCTTTGAATGCACCATCTTGTTCGGTGCCAGCACCTTGCCAAAGTGGCCGGTACTGGCCCATCACCGTGCCTTCATCTAGCCAGCATGATGTGTTTACTGGGTTTACTCTAAATACCAGCGGTTTTGACACAAACGAAGTGCAAATATTGTATTGAATGTTATGTTCTGTACGTTTTCGAACCTATTAGCACAATTTATAACAACAATTGCAATTGTTCGAGTGTTAGGATTCTCATCGAGTAAACGCGGTGTTCCTGCTGAAACTCTTGGCAAGATCTTGCCAAGTTCTTGCGATATATGCAAGTATAGATACAAGATATAATAAAAACATCCACAATAAGGGAAGAAAAAGTAATCGACCTTACATAACATTTTTCCACATTTTTCTTTCATCGTTTTGTTTTTGTGCACATAATTTTTTGCCATTTGTTTTAACTTTCCTTTAAAATCGATCACACGCTTAGTTCCGGAATAAGAGTATTTAACACGGGCCAGAGATCATGAAGTTTGTTTACGGAAATCAATAAAAAAACAACAGTCGCCGTCTATAATGAAAAAAAACTTAGTCATTTGGAACCAAACATATGTTTGATTTCACTCTGCTATATAATCAACAAAATGATTTCCTATTCCATAAAATATGTTTTTTCGAATGAAAAATGTAATTCTTAAATTATTATTCCAGTTGTAACAATTAGGTTCCTCCATACAATGGACTTCCGCCCTTCTAACTCTGAGAAATATGATCCCTATTTTCGAGATGGTTCGAGTGCTCGATTAATCGAGCGTGACGTCCATCCGAACGAAATAGCATTCAATCTGCCACGTCCGTTTATCATTTTCTTTTGTCTGACTAGTGTAGGGATTTAAATATTTTCACACGAACATTTTCATGAAAATACTCATTTACAGAGGACCTTTCAGCATATTATTTTCAATTTTTCTATTTTGTAATGTAATAATGGAGGTGTGTTACATTATTATGCATGATAGAAATACGTTTAAAAATGTCGGTGCACCTACCAGAAAAATAAAAAAAAAAAAAAAAAAATTTACCTATCTCAGAATTTAAAACATTGAAAATTTTCACACAAAAAAATTTCATGAATAATCCCAACACTAGGTCTGACGTCATGCGTCCGTGAATCCGTATGCAATCGGTCCCCTGTGCCCAATACAAAGCCACCTGATGTCATCTCTGGCGAAACTGGCGATGTTATCTCTGACTGCATCGCACGACTATGTCTGATGCGAGGGTAAAGTAGGATCGTCTGCAGTCCTCGCTCATCGCACGTACCCGCTAATGATTGACTTTCTGTCCCGATTGCGTCATCCGCGTGACATGCCACCTGGTGACGTATAGACGACGAGACGTGTGGAAATGCGGATTGTTTTTGTTTGTGACGCGGTCATCTAGCGATGATGTGCGTGCGATCGCCATGAAATGACGAATCATTGTTGTAATGATCTTCTTTGTCTGCACTGCAGTTGCAGATCTAACTTGCCTTGACCGATGCGCACTTGGGATTTCCGAGGAAAAGTTGAATATTTCGTTGTTGTTTTTTGAAGTTGACTATGCTTGAAATAGAGTAGGTATACACACAAAAGGGCTCAATTTATAGAGGACTAGCTGAGCCGCCCGGCGTTGCTCGTGCGGGTGGCGTCTATTTACTTTTCTATAAGGGGTGTTTTTTCAATTAGGGGTGGTTTGGGAAAGGGGGTAAGTACCCTATGATGTGAGCTATTTTCCCATAGACATTTATACTCACTAACGCAGTGAGTATAAATGTCTATGATTTTCCCTAGTATACCAAATTTGGTTGAGATCGGTCAAAGGGTATGATTATAAAGAACATACCTACTGTATACATACATACAGACAGACAGACAGACAGACAGACAGGCATTGTACTTTATAGATAAGTAACCTATCCATTGTCAAATCTTTCAATTAGTCTACTCCAATAAATGGATTTTTTTTTATTTAGATTATATTATAGTTTTTCTCGTGGTATCTAACTGTAGAAATAGAGATTTCAACGCCCAAATAGCACCACTTGGTTGGCAAGTGGCAACAATTGACTTTTTAAACTAAGCGTTTTTTATATTATGGACGAAATTGTTCTCAATTGACAGTTCTGCGTTTGCGTTAAAGTAGGAATTATTTATTACAAGACGTAAAAATAAATACACTTCTCAATTAAGTTAAAAGAGTCTGAATTTCGGGACCACCATCTGCTAAAACATTTATTTTTTCTCCGGCATTTGCTCTAAAATGTTAATTTTGTGTTTCGGAGAAGATCGAGTTTCATGCTTTGATACCAAGAACGGACTTCGTTCGCATGTTCTGCGATGGCCTCTTGCGAAACGTGAATTTGCATATCCCGACCTGAACTTAACCCGCAGTCGATGAGAATTTCATCATTCGAATTGCGATTGAAAGTGCACGGAGAGTTTTCTACCTCCCGAGGCGTTTGGGCATAAGAAGTGCATTTGATATGTTCGAAAGTAATGAAGGTCGTTGCCGAAAGGCTGCATTCAAGTAGGTGACTGTCTAGATATGATTGCGATACAAGGGTGGACAACTTAAAGACATCAGGTGTTCGATTTGAACTGATTAAAAAAATATAGAAAAAAAGAGAAAAAAATTAAGCAATAATAAATAAGAAAAAACATCGCTGGTATATTTGCATAATCCTTTTTTTTAATTTACACGAAATAGGATATGAAAATCACATAAAAAATTCAATAATAGAAAATGCTAAAAAATCATCGTGAAGTACAAAAATCGAAGAACAGTAATCGTGAAAACAAAATATAAAATTAATTAAAAAAAGTCAAAAGCGTCGAAAAAATCTACAAAATTTGAGTATTTTCAGGACATTAACAAAATGTTGAAGAGCGTGTGCTCCGAATTTGTTTGCCGCTACTAATAGTTGATTAGCGTGCTCTCCACGATTACTTCGACTGCCCGTAGGTCCACCTATGTCCATGATTACGCCCTCTTTCCTACTCTCGCATTAATTATACCATCAAACAAGGTTCAACTCGGAATTGTGCGTATCGTCACTTTAAAAGGATGAGTCGAATGGCACATTTCAAGATGATGGATGTCTGCTAATACTTTTTTAACAGTTATTCTTCGAAAATTTTTATACCGTGCTTAAAATAAACACACGTTCAATACATAACGGTTTGGAACTTTTTTGTTTGGTACATGTCTTCGGTGTTTTATTGATATAAAAATAAGTTTTTATAATAATGTTTGATATGTTTTTCGTGAGTTGTTTCGAGGTTTATTTGTTGTTTCCTTGTTGTGGGGCACGCAATTTACAAAAAAACATTGGAATGACCGTCAATATTATTGAAGTTTAAAAAGAATACATAGGTACGTCTTTCACGTTAAAATTTACAAATCTAAATTTTCGTGTTATGTATTATTCACTAAAAATTTGATATCCTTTTCAATGTTTGATTTGCGATCAATTTTTGGCATTGATATCGGAGGACACGTTTTCAGAATTCCAAATGTTGTGAACGTGTTACGGCATAACATATGCTAAAATAAAATGTGTACTTGAATACGAGTTATGAGTTGCTAGATTGACAGCAACCATGATCTACGATTAAAATCGTTATATAATCGCATATTTTGGACACTTTCATGTCTCTTTTTTTCACAAGTTCCTTGGGTCAGCTGCTACCTTGTAGAAGGCTGGAAGCCCCAGCTTTTCATCTGTCATCTTCAAGCATCTGAACCTAGTTCTTGAACACGACGAGGGATTATGGACCACAGCATCCCGCTGATTATTCATGAGTGATCTCTGTAAATGTCAAGTCTATCACCTTGCTGCTAATTAACACGCTCTTTGCCAGTCTCAATTAATATGCACACTTTTTCAACTCCCGTGATTATACGCCTTATATGGTTGCGAAGTGGCCGTGTTGATAAGGGTCATTATTGAGAAGCAACATGGGTGTTCAGATGGGAGGTGTGACCCGTAATGATGACGCGGGCATCACAAGTTTTATGCTGCTCGACTGATTGCCTGGTAATTGTGAGGATTAAGAATGGAACCTCCCCAGGATTGGCCTTATCTCAAATTTACTTTTTAAACAACGAATGCTTTTTGGCATGTTTTTTCTCGGGGGCTTGTCCTAATATTGCAGAGACTTAAGGCCGTTTTACATAAAGCGCGTTTTGCGTTTCGCGTTTTTTTATTGACCCATCAAAACCACCGAAAATTTCGCCGCACGCGTTTTATTTTTAAGCCGCCCCATCTCGATTGTAGGGAGGTTTTTTCAGTACCGCGCGTAACGAAAATGACGTAACTATACGTAAACTATAAAATAAGACTATAGTGTTAATAATTTCTTACCTGTGTATATTATTCCATCTAATCATATCTAATAACACCCAAATTGTTACTTACAAGAATAATACATTTATATCAACATTCTGTTTTCGACGGCAGCTCTTCTAGGCGTGATAAAAAAGAAAAAACTCGAAAACGCAAAACGCGTGTTATGTAAAAGCGGCAATAGAGTGTTTGGCAGTAAAGATCAAGGTTGTGTTAATTGAAATACAGTTTTCACCCTTAAGCAACTTTGTAGTTCTATGAAGCACAACTGGAATCGTGAGTAGACCAAATTCTTGGGACCAGGGCCCATGAAATATATTTAATTGGCTTTTAGTTGCAGCTAAATTTACCTTCTATGTTTGAATACACATTGGCTGGCCAACTGTCTAATTGCAGTCACTGCATTTAGAAATCTTAAAGTGCATAAATTAAACTGCTGCTAATCCTTGCTGGATAAAGAAGTGCATGACTTGATTATGCAACCAGACTGCTGACCGTCTTTTTTACTTTCTGATATCTCGACAGGTTTTTTTAATGAAGGTGCCAATTTATAGTGTCCTGTTCGCAATTATATCATGCCTAATTATATGTGTTTATTTTTTTATTGGACAGTCATGATATTGCTTGAAATCAATAACCGATAATGATCTAGCTGGCATGTGGGACTAAATTCTCCTTATTTGATGTCGACATTTGCAATCATCGACTCTTCCTACATCTTCGTCCTACTCATCCTCATTTATACGATACTAAATGTAATTTAATACAATTTTTATAACTTATCAGTGTAGGTTGTAGGAAGGCAACTGTACATTATGTTGAATCGTCTTTTTGATAAAGAGATGATATGATGATAGTCGTTACTGTCTTTAGCTGCATCTTTAGAACAGAGGAGAAAAGAATACCTACTCAGAATAAGCTCATTTTTCTTGGGAAATTGGGTTCTTAGACATTTTGACTTGTTTAAAGTTGACTAACTTATGGTGAACCAGATTGGGTGACGACAAGTTGGAAATTTGCATAAAATGTGAAAATGTTCACAAAATATTTCAGTGTTGGGAATTCGATTAAATTTGTAATTAAAAAGAATGGAAATTATACAGAAGTTATTCTATGTAGGTATTACCTACAGATTTGATTATTGTTGGCCCGTGACACCTCAAACGTAAAGTTTAGTCGAAAAGAGATAACAGTTTTACAGAAAAAATAGTTAGGTACCTATTTATTTTAAATAATTGAGAATATTTTTGAATTTTTACTACTAGCCTTGAAAATTTTCATGAGAGAAAATTCTTGGATGATCCCAACACTCCCAATTCTGAACTGGCTTTCCCACCAGTTTCAGACTCCCCCAGATCGGGCCCTTTAGGTCGACCCCTCCCCATGTCCTCCACTTATGATCAACAAAGTTAAAAGTAAACATTAATGTGCACAATATAACCTCGTCTTTGTCGCGTCATTAAACAATAATAATCTAATATGATCCCAACACAATATAGTCACGAAGGACGGCGCCGGGCTTGGAAGCCCAGCACTGCTAACTTTGCTCGACAAACGATCGACAACTCTTATGGGAGAATAACATTGCAACGTCATAGTCGATCGACTATGAAGTCGAGTCAATGATAATCTCTCATAAGAGTTGTCGATCGTTTGTCCAGCAAAGTTACACGATCGCAGTGCAGACCTTAAGTAGTGAGCGTGGCCTTGAAGAGTTTTTTTAATCGATTTTTATCAATATATCTTTTACCAATGTAATTGTTAACAAGATATGGCTTTGTACGAGTATTCAGAACAGTTCCATGAAAATTATTTCCTAGTTTGGAAAAAGTTATTAGTTTTATTTTGTCCAACAGATGTTTAGTGCCATAATTTTACTAATTTTCGGAAACGTCTGTAGGACAAAGTAAATATAATAAACCATTACAAGCTATGGAATTATTTTCATTAAACTGTTCTGAATACTCGTGCAAAGCCTTATTTTGTTAACAATTACTTTGGTAAAAGATATTGATAAAAAAAATCAATAAAAAAACTTCTTCAAGGTCAAACTCACTACTCAGCCGTCTTGAGATCGTTACCCCTAACGTCTCCAACAGATCTTCATTGACGGGCGCTCACCTACCATTGTGCAACCAACCATCAACATTAACTCTGCTTACTGTAAAAAAGCTATAATATTCAACAAACTCTATCAATTATTAAAACACCTTGAAGGTCGACGTACGAGCCGAATGCGATGTTGATTCTAAACAGTTCCGCGTGCTGATGGCCGCGCACTGATAATCTCGAGCCAGGCAGTCAGTTTTGTGTTCTGAGCGGTGGGAAGTGAGGAGCGCTCATTTGCCTATCATATGTAATTACCTGTGTCTGCAGTTGATATTCAGCGGCGAGGTTTGCTAATGTAATGTGGGACGTCGAGTGGTCTAGAAACCTGATTGTCGGGGGGTCGAACCTGCGGTCGACGGCGGAGGGTGGAGATGGCACTCCCACAATCAAGTTGAAATAAAATACGATTGTTTCATAAAACTTGAGTGATATAAAAGGGGCGTGATTTTGATGTGGTATGAGATGTGTTCAAGATAGTCAGTTATTTTAATCAATTGATTGAGAGATTGCTTATTGTGATTGTTTTCAATTATATTTTATTTAAATTGTTTAATTGACACGATTTAGCTGATTATGAAAATGAATACTAAAACTATTTGGTCGATTTAGTTGATACGACCGCACCACAATCCCGAGGCAGAATAACACATTGCCGTGACCAAAACGAGTACCTGTATTCCATTAAGAGTCTACGACTTGATGAAATCCATGTTTTATGAAGCACAAAAAGGCGGCCCTACTTTTTTCTAAACCGGCTTTACCGATTGTCTTCAAATTTTCACAGGTTATAGATAAAGATCTGTGTCTCTAGTGGCCCAAAAGTTTTATTTTTTGTTTAGTTATTTCAGGGCAGAGGTTCCAAAAATACTAATATATTGCCCATGTTCGCACTTCCTCAAAACGAGAAAAAACCTTTTTTATTATTTTTTCGATCACTAGAGACACAGATTTACTATTTATCTCTATGCTGTTAAATTTTGAAAACAATCGGTCAAGCCGTTAAGAAAAAAGTAGGAGCCGCCTTTTTATGTTTTTTTGTGGTTTTCAATATTTGAATTAAAATAACTTACTTCACAGCAGTATATTATGCAACATGCAACACACGATTAAATGTCACAAATGTCACGTACAACCCAGAGCTAATGCATTTTTATGCATATCTAGGATTTTTTTACATCGGAATCGAAATTTTCTGCGAGTCCTGTCGACTCTTAAGTTATGATGAAAGTGATGCGTATTGGAAAAAGGCTGTCTTACCCAAGTCCAATGTGCAAATTAGTACGGCAAGTGAAATCAATATCTCTTCATTGAAACCAATAATGAATCACATACCATGCTTGAGAAGAACCGAACAACATGTTGATCGAATGTTTTAGAGTTCATCTCTTGAACACAGTTTGCACTTGTGAATTGAGATTGCTGCTAAGGGCTCCACGCCATCTGCATGTTGCGAGGTAGATTCTCGAGAGCGTGCAGATTATACTGGTCCAGCTGTGGGGGATGCTGTAAGCGAGAGTTCAGAAGACTCTGCTCTGGTTCCCGTCAGATCAGAAACAAAATGGTTGTATTTACCGTATCGGCCAGTCTTTTTGTTTCACCTACTCGGGCCAAGTATTTGCAAATCACTTCTACATAATGCTGCGTTCCATGAAGTATGATTTTAGCCGGAATTAATTTTTCCATAACCGAACACTAATTCAAAACCAGGTATTGCAAATTAAGGATGTTACTTTTGTTATTGATAGTCGTTGAAGTATAAAATTAATCAAAACACTAGTCAGTGTTTTTTTCTCATTCGCAAATGTTGAGGATTCTTACTAATAGGCCACGGACCGCCTCCTACCCTCCTACCTACCTATTCTTCATCATCATCTCCCTATCATCATCATAATCATTCATCCGTCGCCATTAGCCTAGTTGCAGAACAGTGCGGCGTTGATCACCATTAAAATCTGACTTAAAAACACATTAGAATTGACTTAACACCTTGCAATCAATCAGCCCAAATATAAAAGAGTAATTACATATGATTTGTTTGGCGCCCGTCAGCCGAGTTATATATCAGCTCCAAATCAGACCATGCTTTTTACAATCTACTTATTGCAGTCCTTTGAGTCCAACTAATGTTAGGTACATCTTGGCCATAAGTATAAAGACGGCATTCGAATGAATCGAATCCCAGATGAAGATGAAGATTTGAAGGCATCATCCGATGATGTCTATGCTAACTCATCATAACTCTATGTGTATTTATTTCATTGATAATAACAAGGATTGATTCCCAAGGAACTTGACCAGCAGCCAAACCGTTTCGTTCAAACCGTTTTGTACGTAGAGCGAGTAAAAAATAAAAATTTGATCAAATTAACAATTGTGCATATAATATTTTCGTGCTGTTTTGGTTTTGTTTACCTCAACGTTTAGTCAAAAATCTCATTCTCTAAATTATGTAAAACTGGAATAAACGTCTGGCATCATGCAAGTCAATTTATCTCTCTAATCGTCCTGCATTCTTCTATTCCCGTGCGCTCATCCGCAGTGTCCCCGTGCCTGGTACGGAGCCGGCTCGTTCCTTGCACGCCAAGCCCGTGCAGAGGAGCACGCAACCCCGTCGCCCCTTAGACCCGCTGGTACTAACAGACTCACATTGATCGGAGCATTCGTCAAGGCAATGCAGCGGAGGAGAATGATAATGTGGGCTCATTTGGTACGACTCTCCAGCAATTTGCAAATTCATGGCCGATTTGTGCATTCGTAATTTGTTTTATGATCTACACCACTTTTTATATTATATTTTTGATGAGTTACAATAATATAGCAATATTCGTAATAGGGCTTGAAATTGGTGGCATGCTCATATTTGTTATGTATAACTGGTAAAATAAATGGTAAACAGTTTACCAAATGGTTTACCAATAAACTAGTAGGTAAAATAAAACAAACACGGTCAATTTGTGCATTCATAATTTGTTTTATAAGCTACATTGTACTTTTTATATTATCTTTTTGATCGTATAGGTCTTGAAATTGTTGGCATGCTCGTAACTAAGTAAACTGGTAAAATATTCAAAAGAAGTGTCCACTTTTCGGTGGCTAAAAGGCAATGAACTATAAGGAATACTAGGAATAAGGGCCGTTTTATTGGATTAGCTTTGTGACGGAACGGACGAAGACAAATTATTGATTATTCTGTCAAATCTGACATTTCCCCGTACTGGATTATTCCGACTGATTGATGTGCAATTTTACAAGACAACCCATCAACCTTCTTCGATAGAAAAAGTAGTCAGTCGTTTATATACCCAATTACTTATCCAACAATCATGTAGTTATTCGTAGAGTACGTCATAGCATAACAGGTAATTGAACTTGATTTGAGACTGCCATTATATTTATTTTCACATTAAAATCTGCGTTGTTTCAAAAGAAATTTACAAATTAACGACACAGTTGCGCAATCTCGAAATTCCGAGTGTGTCTAAATACTCATGCCTCCAAATGTATCATTGTGTGCAGTTTTTACAAAGAAAGTCTCATGTATCAACCACAAATCAAGCAAATTAGCTATATGTTACCTTGAATCCCTTCAAATGTCAAAATGATTAACTCTAAATTGTGCCCTCCAGATTAATTCAACGATAAGTGAGAAATAATACTTCACGCAATATTGTCGGAATTTGCTTCTGCGAGGTCAAACTTGGGAACGTCAACCCGGAATCTTGAAGAAATTGCCGCGTTGTCCTCCGAGAAAGCCAGCTCCTTTCACCCCGACTCTGAAAACCCCCGTCTAGAGAATTGCATTAATTGTCACCGACTTCCCTGTCGAAGTCGTGTCGCCTATCGCAGAGACAAAGCAATGGGACCACATCTCGACAATTACAGTCCACTTTCGCGACAACTCGGCTGGTGATCACGACTCTACTGTCGTGTCGTCGCTCCTCTGTGTCGGATGGTTGGGAGAACTTTTACCCGACCACATGGCGGCTGGAATGAGGAGATTGACACCGGCATGATGTTGATTTCACTGGCTGATGTTTGGCTCGGCAGTTGAAGATGACTTTTCTGTTGATCAGTGAATAAATACCGTTGCATCGCGGAGGCGAAATTTGCCGAATTATTCTCACCTCTGTAACTCGGAGGTAGAAGGGCGAAAGTACATTCAAATGATTCTTGAGGTGAGCTCATATAATCCAGTAATTCTGCCTTCATCCAATCAAATTTACTAATGGTGACATGAATCAAAATAACTCTTTTTGTGGATATCGCATTCAAATTCAAGTTGGGCAACTCCTTCAAATCTTCAAGATTCAAATGTCCAAATTCATATCTTGTTTTTGTCGGGCACTCTCAAGGTTTAAGGTTAGATTTGCTTTGTTTTTTCATCCCCATCGTCATAAACATCAATTAGCATTCAATTTTTATGTTGTTCTTTATAGAAAATGTGATTAAATATTACAAATCTGTGTTCTGTTTCGAAGATTTGCTACAATTCCAGTGTCTATTCATCTCAAATTGACCGATTTCGGTTGACAAAATAGAACAAATTCTAAACCAAGAATTGACAAGATTTTTTCTACTGTTACACCACAGAAATTGGGCAATTGAAATCTGCAGATTTGAGATTCCCAATTCGAATTGTATTGTGTAATACCTTAGACTAAATAACTTCACGACCAAAAAATCTAATATCAATATTAGTTGTTACCATGTTTTACCGACATGTTTATGAATTTAATTGTACAAATCGCCATTTATAATGATAAAATACTAAGTTTTAACAAGGGTATATGTCATGGTAATAAAGATATTGGGAGTTCTAGCTTCTGGTACAGATCTGTATCGTCATGCTTCTGAGATCTTTCCCCGGTAGTGTGTTGTTTTCACTGCCGCTTGCAGATAGACGACTGCTGCAATGTCACACTCACGACGGCGATAGCTAACTGTTCGCTCGGATCTGCCGACTCACAATGTGTCCGACGCGGGTTGATTTCACTGCCGCTTGCAGATAGACGACTGCTGCAATGTCACGACGGCGATCAAAGAGCTAACTGTTCGCTCGGATCTGCCGACTCACAATGTGTCCGACGCGGGTTGGATTTCACGACCACGAGAGTCAAGTCGTGCTCCAGTTTAGCGGAGTCGACAATACGCTGGTTTCACGATTAAATTAGTGGAGTGATTTTGTGTGTTCGTTTGAGTAAAACGCCGACTTTTGGAACGCTAAGATCACGAGAGAAGGCAGGATCCATATTTTTTCGTCTGGGGCTTAACGTCGCACTGTTCTGCAGCGAGGCTAATGGCGACGGATGAATGATTATGAGGATGATTGGGAGATGATGGTGAAGAGTAGGTAAGGATGGAAGGTGGGAAGGAGGCGGTCGTGGCCTATTAGTAGGGTACCTTCCCAGCATTTGCCTGTCGACTGAGGGGATACCACGAAAAAACCCTTAGCCAGGAAGGACGGCCGCTGGAATTGAACCCGCAGCTCCGGAATACAAGTTCTGAGCGTTACCACTCAGCCATACCTGTTCCGTGAAAGCAACACATCTTAGCCGCCATTCCGGTTTAGGCCTTCCATTGGACTGTTGTCAACTTACCTATCCCAAAGAGTAGTTATGATAGTATATTTTGGGCTGTTGCGATTTTTTAGTCCCATGAGGGTTGTTGTACTTGGGTAACTCAAAATGTTATCATTAATAATTTTCATTTTTAATACAAATATTTATGAAAATAGAGATAAATCCCTGTACATAATGAAGCACACCGAGTATCAATGCTAATTGCAAAACTATTTGGATACTTCATTTTACTTGCCACTGTAAAATCCACTGGAGTTGTGACAACGACCCAACTCGGTGTATCTTGGTGGCAACTTGGCTATCACGGGTGCAGTTTCTAATGCGTGGCGTGATCGTCGTGATCTGATGCTGATCGTCACTGCAGGCGACGATCCCATGGTCCAGGACCCATCCTGCGTGATCTGATCGCTGATGGATGCGGCACGCAGCGAGCACGCATTCGCAACAGAGTTCAACAGATCAGGGAACTTGATAACTTGTTCCATGATCATCGCATTACTCCCACTCGATACCGGTGTATGATCACCACCGACATGATAGCCAAGACAGGGATTGTAACTCAGAGGTAGAAGGGCTGAGGTCCAGAGTTGCACACAATAATTGTCATATGACTGATGTCAACACATTTTAAGCTCACTTCACGAATCATTGGACTTGACTTCCGCCCTTCTACCTCTGATGTAGCTGGTTATTGGAGTGAACTGCCATGAGAATACAGTGGGTAAAATAACAAGAATTACCACTGTAAAAAATAGTTATAAACCGGACAGAAAAACTATTACAATTTTAAAACAATATACATTTTATATAATTTCGTTTAAATATTTTTATTTTATTTGATTGTGTTGCACATCGCACTGTTCTGCAACTGCAACTCTAGCTGATGAATGATGACGGTGATGTGAGGATGTGAAGTGAGGAACAAGAGCGAGGTGGATCTGGTCGTGTGGCGAGGCGATGACACGGATGTTCTCGGCGGCTGCTGGCGGCCAGTCGACTGCGATGTCGCGCCTGCCCGCATGGAAACCGTGCCAGTGTGCCACACACGTGCGAATCCTCGCCGGACACCAGCGCGACCATGCTACTGGTGCACGCGACCGGGTGTCTCACGTAGTCGGACACCAGCGCGACCATGCTACTGGTGCACGCGACCGGGTGTCTCACGTAGTCGGACACCAGCGCGACCATGCTGCTGGTGCGCGCGACCGGGTGTCTCATGTAGTCGGACACCAGCGCGACCATGCTGCTGGTGCGCGCGACCGGGTGTCTCATGTAGTCGGACGCCAGCGCGACCATGCTGCTGGTGCGCGCGACCGGGTGTCTCACGTAGTCGGACACCAGCGCGACCATGCTGCTGGCGGCCAGTCGACTGCGATGTCGCGCCTGCCGCATGGAAACCGTGCCAGTGTGCCACACACGTGCGAATCCTCGCCGGACACCAGCGCGACCATGCTACTGGTGCACGCGACCGGGTGTCTCACGTAGTCGGACACCAGCGCGACCATGCTACTGGTGCACGCGACCGGGTGTCTCACGTAGTCGGACACCAGCGCGACCATGCTACTGGTGTACGCGACCGGGTGTCTCCTGTAGTCGGACACCAGCGCGACCATGCTACTGGTGCACGCGACCGGGTGTCTCCTGTAGTCGGACACCAGCGCGACCATGCTGCTGGTGCACGCGACCGGGTGTCTCATGTAGTCGGACACCAGCGCGACCATGCTGCTGGTGCACGCGACCGGGTGTCTCACCTAGTCGGACGCCAGCGCGACCATGCTGCTGGTGCGCGCGACCGGGTGTCTCCTGTAGTCGGACACCAGCGCGACCATGCTGCTGGCGGCCAGTCGACTGCGATGTCGCGCCTGCCGCATGGAAACCGTGCCAGTGTGCCACACACGTGCGAATCCTCGCCGGACACCAGCGCGACCATGCTGCTGGTGCACGCGACCGGGTGTCTCACGTAGTCGGACACCAGCGCGACCATGCTACTGGTGCACGCGACCGGGTGTCTCACGTAGTCGGACACCAGCGCGACCATGCTGCTGGTGCACGCGACCGGGTGTCTCACCTAGTCGGACGCCAGCGCGACCATGCTGCTGGTGCGCGCGACCGGGTGTCTCCTGTAGTCGGACACCAGCGCGACCATGCTGCTGGCGGCCAGTCGACTGCGATGTCGCGCCTGCCGCATGGAAACCGTGCCAGTGTGCCACACACGTGCGAATCCTCGCCGGACACCAGCGCGACCATGCTGCTGGTGCACGCGACCGGGTGTCTCACGTAGTCGGACACCAGCGCGACCATGCTACTGGTGCACGCGACCGGGTGTCTCCTGTAGTCGGACACCAGCGCGACCATGCTGCTGGTGCGCGCGACCGGGTGTCTCATGTAGTCGGACGCCAGCGCGACCATGCTGCTGGTGCGCGCGACCGGGTGTCTCATGTAGTCGGACGCCAGCGCGACCATGCTGCTGGTGCGCGCGACCGGGTGTCTCCTGTAGTCGGACACCAGCGCGACCATGCTGCTGGCGGCCAGTCGACTGCGATGTCGCGCCTGCCGCATGGAAACCGTGCCAGTGTGCCACACACGTGCGAATCCTCGCCGGACACCAGCGCGACCATGCTGCTGGTGCACGCGACCGGGTGTCTCCTGTAGTCGGACACCAGCGCGACCATGCTACTGGTGCGCGCGACCGGGTGTCTCATGTAGTCGGACGCCAGCGCGACCATGCTGCTGGTGCGCGCGACCGGGTGTCTCACGTAGTCGGACACCAGCGCGACCATGCTACTGGTGCACGCGACCGGGTGTCTCACGTAGTCGGACACCAGCGCGACCATGCTACTGGTGCACGCGACCGGGTGTCTCCTGTAGTCGGACACCAGCGCGACCATGCTGCTGGTGCGCGCGACCGGGTGTCTCATGTAGTCGGACGCCAGCGCGACCATGCTGCTGGTGCGCGCGACCGGGTGTCTCCTGTAGTCGGACACCAGCGCGACCATGCTGCTGGCGGCCAGTCGACTGCGATGTCGCGCCTGCCGCATGGAAACCGTGCCAGTGTGCCACACACGTGCGAATCCTCGCCGGACACCAGCGCGACCATGCTGCTGGTGCACGCGACCGGGTGTCTCCTGTAGTCGGACACCAGCGCGACCATGCTACTGGTGCGCGCGACCGGGTGTCTCATGTAGTCGGACGCCAGCGCGACCATGCTGCTGGTGCGCGCGACCGGGTGTCTCACGTAGTCGGACACCAGCGCGACCATGCTACTGGTGCACGCGACCGGGTGTCTCCTGTAGTCGGACACCAGCGCGACCATGCTACTGGTGCGCGCGACCGGGTGTCTCATGTAGTCGGACGCCAGCGCGACCATGCTACTGGTGCACGCGACCGGGTGTCTCACGTAGTCGGACACCAGCGCGACCATGCTACTGGTGCACGCGACCGGGTGTCTCCTGTAGTCGGACGCCAGCGCGACCATGCTGCTGGTGCGCGCGACCGGGTGTCTCACGTAGTCGGACACCAGCGCGACCATGCTACTGGTGCACGCGACCGGGTGTCTCATGTAGTCGGACGCCAGCGCGACCATGCTGCTGGTGCGCGCGACCGGGTGTCTCACGTAGTCGGACGCCAGCGCGACCATGCTGCTGGTGCGCGCGACCGGGTGTCTCCTGTAGTCGGACACCAGCGCGACCATGCTGCTGGCGGCCAGTCGACTGCGATGTCGCGCCTGCCGCATGGAAACCGTGCCAGTGTGCCACACACGTGCGAATCCTCGCCGGACACCAGCGCGACCATGCTGCTGGTGCACGCGACCGGGTGTCTCATGTAGCCGGACACCTGCGCGACCATGCTACTGGTGCACGCGACCGGGTGTCTCACGTAGTCGGACACCAGCGCGACCATGCTGCTGGTGCACGCGACCGGGTGTCTCACGTAGTCGGACACCAGCGCGACCATGCTACTGGTGCACGCGACCGGGTGTCTCACGTAGTCGGACACCAGCGCGACCATGCTACTGGTGCACGCGACCGGGTGTCTCACGTAGTCGGATACCAGCGCGACCATGCTACTGGTGCACGCGACCGGGTGTCTCACGTAGCCGGACACCAGCGCGACCATGCTACTGGTGCACGCGACCGGGTGTCTCACCTAGTCGGACACCAGCGCGACCATGCTACTGGTGCACGCGACCGGGTGTCTCACGTAGCCGGACACCAGCGCGACCATGCTACTGGTGCACGCGACCGGGTGTCTCCTGTAGTCGGACACCAGCGCGACCATGCTGCTGGTGCGCGCGACCGGGTGTCTCACGTAGCCGGACACCAGCGCGACCATGCTGCTGGTGCACGCGACCGGGTGTCTCACCTAGTCGGACACCAGCGCGACCATGCTACTGGTGCACGCGACCGGGTGTCTCACGTAGCCGGACACCAGCGCGACCATGCTACTGGTGCACGCGACCGGGTGTCTCACGTAGTCGGACACCAGCGCGACCATGCTACTGGTGCACGCGACCGGGTGTCTCACGTAGTCGGACACCAGCGCGACCATGCTACTGGTGCACGCGACCGGGTGTCTCACGTAGTCGGACACCAGCGCGACCATGCTGCTGGTGCGCGCGACCGGGTGTCTCACGTAGCCGGACACCAGCGCGACCATGCTGCTGGTGCACGCGACCGGGTGTCTCACCTAGTCGGACACCAGCGCGACCATGCTACTGGTGCACGCGACCGGGTGTCTCACGTAGCCGGACACCAGCGCGACCATGCTACTGGTGCACGCGACCGGGTGTCTCACGTAGTCGGACACCAGCGCGACCATGCTACTGGTGCACGCGACCGGGTGTCTCACGTAGTCGGACACCAGCGCGACCATGCTACTGGTGCACGCGACCGGGTGTCTCACGTAGTCGGACACCAGCGCGACCATGCTGCTGGTGCGCGCGACCGGGTGTCTCATGTAGCCGGACACCAGCGCGACCATGCTACTGGTGCACGCGACCGGGTGTCTCACGTAGTCGGACACCAGCGCGACCATGCTGCTGGTGCGCGCGACCGGGTGTCTCACGTAGCCGGACACCAGCGCGACCATGCTACTGGTGCACGCGACCGGGTGTCTCACGTAGTCGGACACCAGCGCGACCATGCTACTGGTGCACGCGACCGGGTGCCTCACGTAGCCGGACACCTGCGCGACCATGCTACTGGTGCGCGCGACCGGGTGTCTCCTCGTGGTCGCTAGGGAGGGACGATTGGGGCTCGACCAAGAGGTTCTTCATTAGAGGATATTGGACGATGACTGAAGACACAAACCACTTGAACGGTATGGCCTGTGCGCCAGGGTTCGACTTCCTTCATGACTTGTGTTTCGTGGTTCCTTAGTCGATAGGCCAATGATGGGAAGGTTCCGCTGTGGGATTCGTTACTGAGCAGCACTGAATGCTTTCGTCGATGTTGAAGGCCGCGATTATGAATCAAATTCTGGCTTTAGACATAATATATTATCACTTCTGTTTGCGATTATCTGCTACTAGATCAGAAGAATATTTGATAATGATGGAAAATTTAGTGAATCTCTCACTTAGGGATGGTGTTTTGGAGGTAACCTGCGAAATAAAAACGCGCACCCGGAAGCTTAATGGTTAAAGCATAGGGCCGGAAACCCGAAGGATCTGGGTTCGATTCCCAGTCGGGGTGCGCGTTTTTATTTCGCAGGTTACCTCCAAAACAGAAGAATATTGTTGTATGTCAGGTTTCTTAAGGCGATCTCATACTATAGGTCAATGCTGTGATGGTTCCGTACTAAACACTACGACCGCCTCCTTCCCACCCATCATATGTCAGGGTGGTTTCTTGTGGCTGTCACGCCATCACACGCTGTTGAATGCTCGGGAAGGTTCCAATCAATACTCTGATTGATTAGGAGTTCTGTTATTTATAACCTCTCCGTGGCGTGTGTAAGCAAGGGTGAACTCCCCACTAGCAGTCAAAACCGATGAGAACTTCGAGGAATATTACGCGGTATATTTCCATACGGAAGAGTTGGTTCATCGGTTTCCTTTCGTTTTGAGATTAATTTTTCTTAAGTATTATCTCTAAGAGGAAACTCAAGTTATAATAAAAACAGAAGATGATACTTGTGAATGGTGTCATGATGTTGTAAACATAATAAGCCACTGATAACATTCAAGTACTGAAGTTTTAGCTTTCCATCAGCTGATTCTGCATATTACGTTCACTAAGTTTCTTAAAATAATAAAGATACCCAAATGAAGTACTTTTGTAACATTGTGAAATGAATTGGTTGCTGAAATTATTCAAAAAATGAGGGTTTTAATGTATCTTACGAACGATATTCCTTAGATTGATACTCCTTCAGAGGTAGAAGGTCGGAAGTCCATTTCCTCCATTTTGCTTTGCACACTTTTGTAAATATGTAATGAAGCTCAAGAAATACAGTCAAGAAATCAATGTCAAGAAATACAGTTATATTGCAGTATCCTCTTAAACGATCCCATGTTGACCATTACAACCTATGATTGGATCAAGGCAGAACTGCACTAGTTTATGAGCTCACCTCAAGAATAATTGGAATTGACTTCCGGCCGTCTACCTCTGAAGTACAGAATGATTCATGTAAGTGTAGGGATGGCACCCGGTAAAATTTACCGGTAAATTAAGGTAAATTTACCGGTAAATTTACCAATTATTAATTTACTGGTAAAAAAAATTGTAAATTTTGTTTTTTTTATCCTCTCCAATGTATGAATGGAGATATCAAATTTTAAGTATAAACTATAAGTAAACATCAGTGTGACAACATTAGCTGTTAGGCATATTTTACGTTGATTTTTGGTTGTCCTCAATCATTCAGAATGATAACTCCATCCATATAGGATTACTTCCAATGTCGGAATCTCTCTTCAGGTTTGCTTGTTTAGCAGACACAGATTGTAACTTGATCAAATTGGTGGTCGACAATTCCTCTTATGGGAGAATAACACAGGCATGGCATAGCCTACACTAGATTGGTCGAATCAATGCTATTCGGCTATATCATCCCTTATCAATATGGAGTATTGTCATTATTAACATTGAAAATGGGTCAAAATGGGTCAAACATGGGTGTAAATGGGTCAAATAATAAAGTAGGGTCATTTTTGTATTTGGTATAGTCATGAATTGGTATCTGCCATCATTTTTCAAAATTTACCGCTGACCGGTAAATTTACCAGTAAAATTTACCGTTAAATTTACCGATTTTTTCAGACCTGGTAAAAGTGCCATCCCTATGTAAGTGTAACCCAAAGGAAACACTTGGCTGTACTTCTCGGTCAGGAATGGTCACATGACCCATTGACATCGAGCCCAGCTGTCATCTGCCAATACTTTCACGTGCCCATGCTGGCTGCAAGTATAGAGACAATGACGGGGCTAGGTAGGTAATTACACTTGCGATCATGCGGCTATGTGTGCTCTTCTGCAGCCGCCAGGAGGATTTCCCTTTCCATTGCTGACGACTTCGATCATTGTTCGACAGCTTTCTATTCGGAATCGCGCGGTTTGCTGGGATAGGACGGTGGTTCAGGTTGTGTGCGCGCGACGACGGAAATGCGAGGAATTATGTAAAATATGGCGATAAAAAATTATATTTGCTAATTTCGTGAGTGATTTCAACAAACACGTTTTCTGGAGGACTTTCTTTTGTCAGTCCATTTTTAATTTGTCACTTTATTTGCAAATGTATAAATTTATTATGAAAGTGGATTCATTATATATTTTTTTTTCACTTAATATTTGTAATTATTTTTCAAAAATAATGATCCCGAGAAAACTATTTGCAAGTTTAAAATTGTTTTGAATAAAATACATTTTGGAATTGCTGGAACTACAGTGTACGTATAATTACAGATTTTGTTGATTCCTCAATATTTAGCATAAATACGTGAATGAAATGAATCAACGCAATGTGTTGACCTAGTACTAAGTGTAGTACAAGGAAAGGCAAGCGGGTCAAAATGATGACCAATAACTTGAGCGAGAACAAGCCAAGTTATTATATTTTCAATCCAAGATTCCCCCGAGGTAGATCCAACTTGATGGCACACACTCGCGGACCAACCCATCATTTCATTCCATTCTTTCGAAACCAAGTCTCCGGTAAAATGAGTCAACTATCTCAACATTGCCCTGCGGTCGACTTTTACTTTTTACGAGTTTCTGGGTATCCATTCTAGTGGGCCAAAAAATCTAGAATGAATACCAATGGAGTGTCTTGAGGATTTATACAGAAGCATTCGCGATGAATTTCACGTTCTTTCCTCGCATTGACGTAATTATTTTTTAGTGTAATTTTCTATAGGTTTCTTATTATATGATATTGTAAGTTATTTTGTTTTTCGTTTCATTTGCCATGGATATTAGTGATCATCTATTGATGTTTAACGTCGCATTGTTCTGCTGATAGTGTTGGGACTTGAAAATTTACCAGATAAAAATTTTCAAGACCTGTTGAAAATTTTTATGAAAATTTTCATGAAAATACTCATTTGCAGGTCCTTTCAGCATATTTTCAATTTTTTATTTTGTAAAGTATTAATGGAGGTGTGTTACATTATTATGCGTGATAGAAATATGTTTAAAAATGTCGGTGCAGCTACCAGAAAAAAAATAAAGTTTACCTTCCTCAGGATTCAAAACATTGAAAATTTTCATGAAAAATTTCATGAAATATTAACAAAAAAAAAATTTCATTAAAAATCCCAACACTAGTTATCAGTTAGACAAGAAATGGCGAAAGACGGTCGAGTTCGACTGAGGGAATCCACGGAAAAAAATCGAACCCTGCGAGATTCCGGGTTCAAATCCATTAATCAAACAACCTGAAGGAGTAATTTTGCGCTGAAAAGAAAGATGACACAGAGTTGAAAGTGTTTACGACAAATGTCAGGGTTACGGGTCTTCAGCATCATCCTGTTTGATATATGAGATGACGCAGTGTTTGACGTATGCGACATTATTCGAAACTCGTTTCAAAAGTATTTGTGCAACGAAATGGCGCTTTCGACATTTAATCAGTAACTCGCGATTATCTGAAATCCAGTTTTCCGCCAAGAAAGTGTAGAACTGGAATAGATTTCTGACATGGACAGCACCGTGGCGTGATTTGACTCCCTTCAAACTTCTTTCAGCACGTCATTTCGCCCGTTATGCCGAACCGTTTTGTACCAACCTTCAAACTTCACTCCAATTATCATTCGGAGCTGTGTTAATTTTAGACAGGCGCGTGTTTAAGTTGCACTTTCCGTACATGGCGGGCGAGATTAGAATCGTTTTAGCTAATTGTGTAACAAGAGCGCTTTATCGAGCTAACTGGTGTTTACTCTGTCCATTGTAAATGTCTGTTCGCAGCCTTCGAGACATGACTTTACATTGACGTGTTTACAACAGTTCGAACTTTTTAGTTTTACTACGTTACCTGTGTATAGATAACATGGGTAGAAATTATGAAACTATTAGCATGCACAAACTTCTTTTGTTTATCAGCAATGCAAAAAAAATCACCAAAGCGGACATTATGTTGGCAAGTTACGAGTTAGATATATTTTTTATTCCCTCTTTATATATTTAAAATTTCTCCGGAACCTTAAAAATCTATCAAATGTCGTAAAAAAGCACAACTATTCTGGGGGCCATCACAATTGTGTCAACGGTGATGCCATATGAAAACTATGAATTGCTTGTCTAATTTCTCATATTTATAGAGCAAGTATAGATTTTTGCTATTAATTTTTCAATGTAGTATTATTGTGGACGTTTTTTTCCCGTTATGTATCCATTTCTTTTGTAGCATTGAATATTAAATCCTTACGAATTTAATATTCAAAGCTAGTAGCTTTGTTATATAATGTAAAGAATAGTGAAATGAATGTATATTTTTATTCGAAAGGCGTAACATTTGCTGTTTTTGTCTCCTCACATTGAGTTCCTGATTGACAATCCTGAGCGAAGAAAGTCGCAACTTCCCGCATGAAACTGAATCTTCAATGTCAGTTTCCTTCTTCTGTGACTCAATGCAAAACGGAAGCTTCTGGCGCGTGTTTCAGCCGCAACGCCAAGGCTGTTCCAATGTTCCTGTGTCAATTTGCCAACACTTAGCGCGGAGTTGTTGTGTTATCACGAGGAGCTGTTGACTTATCTGTTCGCATATACCACTTGGCTGAGTCATGAGGCCCGTGTTCGAGCCGGGGGCCAGGCTGTCGTGACCGTGGTTTACCGAGATTCGCACGATGCAAACGTTATTTACCGTCGAGTAATCGACATTTGCCTTGATGCTCGTTTTATACACCAGTGTAATTGTAAGGCAAATTTAGAATCCTATTCGAATTAAATTCTGTACCTGAGAGGTAGAAGGACAGAAGTCCATGTCACTGATTCATTGATAAACTAGTAATTCTGCCTCCATGCAATTTTATTTGTATTGGTGACATGAGCCATTTTTTAAGAGAATACTTCATAATTTGGGAGATTGGATTGATGATTACATCATTCCAAAAGTGTGCAACGCAAAATCGAGAAAATGGACTCCGCCCGTTTATCTCTAAGGCACTGAAATTGATTTCTTATGTTTTTAGTGTATTCTTTTCTTATGTGAAAGTTTTATATACAGGCATTTGTATTAATGTTGTTGATCCGTTAAAGACAGCTGGTCTGTGCCATTGTTCACCTGTCAGGATGATTAGGAGATGATGAGAAAGAATGTCGGTTGTCTACATCACAGAACCTTCTCATCATTTCTCTCTCGAATACAAAACTCAATCAAAGTATCGAATGAGGGGCCAGTGATTATGATAAAGGATTACCATATTTTAGATCTACTATATATTTTTTTGTATCTAGTGGAGCGGTCGCTCCACCCAGCCAAGTCGTACCGTACACTCACACTCACTCAACATACCGTAAATGCCTAATAAACTGAGGAGCAGACCAACCACTTTTACTGAGGTGGGATTCTATAACTCCATTGCGATCGCTTAGCAATTTCTTCCATAAGGATTAGCATTGAAATAATTGCTAAGCAGTCGCAATGGAGTTATAGAATCAGGGCCCTGTAAGCAACAACATGGCATTTTCGGCCTACTGGATCTTAAAATTGGAAAATCTCACATTGTTGCAAAATATCTTAATTTCGAGCTATGGCCCACCCCACCCCATATACCGAATTTGGGAACAATAGGGTATGTCATTTTCGTGCTAGAGGGCCGTGAAATATGTAAAATTACACCACTTTCTGATTCTGAAGATGATGATTCTGATGATATCAGGAAACACTGTTGACAGCGCCACAGCCTAAACGGCTGAGCCGATCGATCTGAAATTTTTACCATATATGCACTTTTGGCGTCTGATGATACCTTGTCCTTACGAATTTTTTGTGCCACCATTTTGAAACCGGAAGTGACGTCATATCTTAAAAACTGATGGACCAATTGGGACGAAACTAGCGCCAAACGATTCGGATGGTCTTCTCAATGAAATATCAATAGTCAAAATAGAAATGTACTTTTACCGAAACCGGAAATGACGTCATACAAATGCCAAATTTGAATGAAATCATCTCTTATAACAATAACTACATATTCAGAAGGCTTATAATGTTACATAGCATTTAAAGACACAAATTTTAGGTGGCAGTGAAGTCAGCCGCCATTTTGAAAACCGGAAGTGATGCCATAACTCGAGAACGGCTGGACCGATTGGAACGAAACTTGCGCTATACTTTATAGCATATCATTTATGGCATATACATAGTAACAAGCACAACTTTTCTTAGCAACCAAATCAAAAAGGCGTATTTTTTTAAAGGAATTATAGTCTTTGGTTCCACAATATATGCTACAAATTGTAAGAATAAACTGAAAAAAGGAATGATATCCCATAAAAAACACTCCGTGTAAAAATACCAGCCAAGTCTCTTCAACTAAAAAAAAAATAGAAGAAATCTAAAAATTCAGCACTGAAAAGTAGTGATATCAAAAAAAGGCCAAGTCAAAACTTTTAAAAATTACTTGGCGCATCGTTTTTCTATGGGATTATAGATATATTTTATGTATAGATGAGTATATTTGATTACCGACCTACTTCTATACTATTTATATGCACGATGCGCCAAGTAATTTTTAAAAGTTTTGACTTGGCCTTTTTTTGATATCACTACTTTTCAGTGCTGAATTTTTAGATTTCTTCTATTTTTTTTTTAGTTGAAGAGACTTGGCTGGTATTTTTACACGGAGTGTTTTTTATGGGTTAATTATACGTGACATGACCACTGGACCATTTTGAGCATGCTGTGTTATTATTAGATTTGTACATAACAAGCAGATGTCTGGTTGTAAGTAGAATAGAAACGCACATTTCGCTACCATGACAATTAAAACTACTAAGTGAGAATGAGTGTTTGATTTTATTTCGAATACATCAAACAAACATTATAAACATCAATAAAACTTCGCATTATAAAGAATATTTAACTGGACTTTCTCCTGATTTTCTAACATTAGGTTTCACTTTTGGTCGAATATCTTGCTTCTCATCTGCCTTCTGGCTGGCTGCTGAGTGCATTTGTGAAATATAATGAGCATCAAATTGTTCGATGTTCACGCGGTATGTTTTTTGTTGTAATTGTGATCCCAGCAAGGCTGTTGGTTGGAAGGTTACCGAAAATGTTGGTCATTTGAAACTTGATGAGGCAGATAATTATAGAACATTGTCTCTTGGCCTTCCTTTTGTTCGGTACTAGAACAAAAGCGAATCAAATGACTTGAATGAAAACGAATAAAAATATGAATATAAAATAAATTTACTAATTTACATAATTTTTGTGAAAGTAATTGTGTTGTTGGTTCATTAATGAATAGGTAAATACATTTAATTATTCCGCTGAATATATTTACAATAATACGAAAACATATTTTGAACTTTGTATATAATTATATCGAACGACTATAACCTCGTTCATACTATGAAAGATAATCTGTTAAATATTTTATGATCTCCTGTTAGTTAACTTTGATGACGTTTAGCGACATAACAGAGTTTCAGGAACTAGATTATCTTTAACGGTGATTAAGTTAATGAGATAAAATGTCATGTGAACGAGGTATAAGAAACAATTGGGTCTGTAGTACAGAATTCGAATTCCTGAAATAACATTCAGTGATACAAGTTGTGAAATTGAAAATTAGTTACCTACCTACACATTTAATTAAATCATGGACAAAATGCATGCAAAATTTAATAAGAATTTAACATTACAAAATATTAAACCTAATATGAAACAATTTTTTTAAAAGTTCAACAGTTTTAACATTATAATCATAATTTTTGGACCAACGTAAAATTTTGCCAACCGCAACCAAATAGAAATAATTATTACGATTTTTCTAAATTGAATGTTCAAAAATACAGTTTCTATTTTAAACCAGGTCAGAAATGTATCAATCTGTGAACAAATGTACAAAACCGTTGATATTTCAACAGTCTGCAAAGTATTCCCAATGTCGGCTAAGACAAAATCATCACTCAATAATTTACCATTTTGTTTTACCATCATGATGTGTGCACTTTTGCAAAGCATGTCAAGAGCGTTTAAATCGAAATTTATGTCACTTTTCTTTTCAATTACTACGCTTCAAATTCAGCACATTTTTTAAGACACCAATCATAACTTGGAGGCCTACTTTTTCATCTTTAAAACCATCCTAATATTATTCTTGGTGCTTCATTATTGAACAATAAAATCAATCGGGTTTTATTTGATGATGGATGGTTCCCTTTTATGAGTTTTTAAAAGTTCTTTTACGTCTCCTATGTCTGGATGGTTTAATTTACATCTTATTCTCTAAATACTCGGATATATGTTAGTATGCAGGTTTGCATTTTTTATTATTATTATTTTACTCCACCGATCGTAAAATCGCATTTTATGAAATTATGGCAAATCTCAAGTACCTACCTGAAGTTTTACACTGATAACATTTACACTGATGAGATTCTTAAGGTATAATGTTGTTTTATTTCTTCTTAAATAAACATTTTTAAATATCTGCCCCTTTGCTTTTTTAAAATTTGCTCCAATATATCTTGCTCAATTGCTTTATATCGAGTGACATCCAACAGGTGATCACTGATGACGCAATATCAGCATCCCGCAATGGCTCCACCCCAAGGCCACGCTCCACTCACGTCAACTACCTAATACATCAATACATAATCAATACATGTGGGCAGCGGGCATGTCTTAGCACCTAATGATGAGGTATAATGGTCCAATATGTATAGTGATTGCTGTGTGGGGTTCTTATAGCGGCAAGGTCGAGTGTTGATCGAGTCGTTTTAGGAAGACCAGGATCGATCGGTTTTGCTATCTGGTGCGCAAAATGTACACCAAACGGTTCACTTTTTTAATTTGATTAATTTTCATCCAAGGACAATGCACCGTAATTTGCATGCAATATAATTGGAATGGTAAATAATAGAAATTTACACTCATAAAATACAGATTTTAGTAAAGCTGGTCGAGCAAATTTTTTGCGGGTTTAAATTTTTCACACAGTACCGGATCATAGAACAACATTCAATTATTATGTGGCACCATGGGTCACAACATTTGACACCTCAAACGTAGGTAAAATTTAGCAAAAAAAATAAAAAAAAAAATTACAGAATAAAATATTTTTTTAAAATAATGTATTATTTTCCATAAAATTTTTCGACATACCCTGAAAATTATCACGATAAACAAATTTTCATGGAAATTGTCATGTCTCAAAACATAGTCGTAACGCTTGGACTTGCGATCTCCCGCGATCTGTCCTCGACTGAGTTTTTGTGGGGTTTTCCTCAGTCGAGAGGCAAACGGGGACGTTACCCTACTAATATGCCACGACCTCCTCCCTCGCACTTTTCATCACAACAGTTTGCCGTTTGCCTAGATGCAAAACCGGGACTGAACCAAATAAACCTCACCACACAAGCAAAAAGCCCCCCTCCGGCAATTTCAATGTTCCATTACGCAAGACCTGTACAACGTATTGTGAGCATGATGGTCGTGTTACTGTAATCAGCCTATCTGATCTAGTCCACTGGCAAGTGCTGGGTTACTCAGGTGCGAAGGTCGACCTTGTTGAATATATACGTGGAAGCAATCCGGCATATCACGCTACGAACAGCGATCGCGTTACGCTACAACGATAGAGACCCTTATTGACGAGTGAGGAGTGGTGGAGCAGGGTGATTGTGTGACTTTTAGTCGATAGGGGTCCATTGACGCGTTGTAGACCAATTGTAAAAATGTAAAAAAAAAGAAAGTAGAACATAACAAATAAAGTGTGTCCTGGGGACCGCTGTAATACAAACTGACGGCTGCATAAAATTTTCACAAAAAGAGCTCATGGCTCATTATTTACTCCATGTTTATGAAACTTTTGATACACATTTTCTGCATATTTTATTGAAAAATTTTAGGAAATGTTTAAACGAAAAAAATTATTATTTTTCATATATTTCTTTAATTTTCTTAATATTAATAGGATGCACAGAAAATATGTATGAAAACTGCCTCCCAAAGTTGCATAACAGTGGAGTAAATAGTAGGATATGTCTGCTTTTGTGAAAATTTTACGCAACCGTCAGTTTCTACAGCGGCCCACAGGACTAGTAATAAAAAAATAAAATTAAGATCAAAGAATCAAAAAATCTTGCTAGAGGAAACATCCGGTGTACTTTACCTTCCCATGATCGATCGACTGTACAATGTCAGTGAATGCTAATGCCCCTTGTCGATCGAATGTGGACTGTTACGTGATCGCTGTCCATGTCGAAGCACGCGAGGAAGCGGCGGCTCAAGTGCCAAGTAGTGATCAAATAATTAGATTGATTTTAGGAAGGATATTACGACTGCGCTCTGACTATGATAAGAATGTTTCCCGCCCATGGACAGCGTAAGGATGTGGAACTTCCGTTAGGGGTTTGGAAGAGCCCACCATCATTTTAAAACTTCACTTATTCTCTCTGGACCAAGTCAAAACGGTATTTGAAGAAAATGGATTGGCTTCTGGTCAGTTTCCTTGACAATCAATCCTTGTTATTATCAATGAAATCAGAGCTCAACCTATAGAGTTAGATGATGCGTTAGCACAGACTTCATAGGATGATGCCATCAACTATTTTTCAACCATCATTTTCTTTCGATAACCAGTATTATTTGTTCAAGTGTACGCACTCTTTGGAGTTCATTAAAAATGGTATATTTTCGAATTTTTGCATTGTCTTGCCAATTATTTTCCCCGAAAAATGTATAAAAACTCATGTTTCCGAAATTGTTAAATGTTCAGCAGTTTTTAGCAGCTGTCACGGATTGTTTAAAAGCAAGACTGAATATTAAGATATAATTGCCATTGGATATTAAAATACAGCAACGACAATAAGTGAAAACAATAATTTCATTGAAGAATATAAGAGTATACAGAATAATGAATTTCATTGAAGAATATAAGAGTATAGAGAATAATGAGGACTGTTCCTCTTATTATAAACTTGATTAAAACGTTGGACCGTGTAATTAGGTATGGATCGGCACGGGCTAATTGACATGATTGCATGGTGTGTATAATCATGTATTGGACGGGAAGTGTGTTTTGTTGCACACGGCTCTCGTGCGATGTCGACATCATGTGCGTGCAGCAAAGCGATCGTTTTCACGCAACTAGATGCTTGATTCATGCATTTTATTCAGTTTGCAGGGGTTTAATTTCTAGGGAACGATTTATGCGTGATGCGCTGCTTTATCGACATCGTTTCCCAACCGGCAACCATGTGCTAAATTCAGAATTATGTTTTCTGAGGTATGCCCGATCTCCATTCAAGAAAGATTCCAAAAAGTTTAACGCAAAAACAAAACCCTTCACCCTTTACCTCCCCCTTTTACCTACCTCTGAGGTGCAGTAGTTATGATGACGACGACGACGACGACGACGACGACGACGAGGGTTAGAGGTGGACGGTGGGAAGGAGGCTGTCGCGGACAATTAGTACAGGGAACCTTCCCAACATTTGCCCGCTTCCGAGGAATCCACGAACCTCAGACAGGAAGGGCGGTTCCTGGAATCGAACACGGAACTTTCTGGGGGTTATACTTGAGCCAACTTACTTCGTGAAGGGATTAAAATCCACTATGTCTATATTTATTGTGATATTTTTGTGTTTTTTCAACTAGTTAGGTATCCAAAGTCATAAACCTCATATTTTTAACCAAAAGCGTAATTAGCAATACATTGTGATTTTTGTGTGTACTCGATTCCCCTTCTCCCGATGAAATGAATTATTACACTCTGCATCATGACCGATCTGGTCTTGAATCGCCTGACAAAGTGGCCCTCACGATTCCGATACGTCCATTGTGTTCGCACATCCTCCAGACAGAGATCTGCAACTCACTGTCTCATTGCAACTGTCGTCGTCAATGCAATCCGGTCGGCCAATAGCAGACCTCGGCCGACTGCGTCCACCAATAGGAGGCCACGCGCGACAAGGTTTATCAATTCTCGGCCCTACATGGGCTCTCCAAACACGGCACAACAATGGGGAAGATGGCCTTCGTGCACCTTGTCATATCGCACAGAAATGTTTATTTTGAAGTTCGTATATATCTTTCTTAGCTTGTACTAACTTATGACTAGATTGGCTATAATATCTTTTCATAGGATGAGTCACAAAACATAATTAAGTAAACATACACAATAAATTATTAATAAATTGTAGACACAAGGAGGATGTACACACTTACCTATCAAATTAATGATGGGAAAAATTATGACGTTTATGTAAGCAATTAAATATTGTTCGTTCTTGAAGACTTTATTGCTTTTATAAAAATGTTAGTAAAAACGATTGCATGTAAAAGAAACAAACACATTTTTCTAAATATTTACTTCGTGATAGTTTTGCGTTCTATATGCAATAGAAATGATTACAGTTTCGTAGCTTTGGATTTCTGTGCATTTTGTTTCTTAAATTTCTCCGTTGTTGGTTCAATGTAGGTAACCAGTGGTTTCTTGTCATGATTGGCATTAGATTGTATGGAAGTGAAAAATATTACACTCTGATTTGATTTGGTTTGCAATGGTCATCAAAGACCAACATCCTGAAGATGTTTTAAAATCATAGAAACCAAGGATTTTTTTTATTTAATAATGAAGCCATTACACAAAGGTAAAATCGTTAACATTTCAGTGATTCTTATATTTTTTTTGCGAGTTCTCATATTATTTGTTAATATGTAATTTGTTTTGTAAATCGCGTGTATCTTGTGTACTTGTGTGCTATAAGTAAAAGTTGTACAAAGCACAAGAACAGTATCCTCATGTCTGATGCAAAAACCTCCCCACTCTCAGTACATGAAACGGTGTTACGTCGGCAAGGCAATTGCCCATTGTCTTTTTACCGACCTTGATCATTACGGGATCTCTAATTTGTCTCTTTTCTCATGGTGTAATTATCTTGAGCTCTCGGTATGATAATCCATTGCTGTGGGACGTTTATTAGCTCGTAGGTTGGTACGTGGATGAAATAGTATCATTTGGCGACTGGTTTTGCATACACTCAAGAGAGTTTAATCGGGTTTAAAGAGTAATCGGTCATTTCCTGACGCCAAGGTCTGAACCCGGATCCCCGGGACGTGCAGTGTCAACGTCTTTCTTGAGAAGATTGACGAATTGTTGGGTAATTGTTGGCCCATTGTTCGTTTTGTTGTGCATAGCTCGCTTATGTAATTAGGCGCGTTTCTTTGGCGAAATTAAATGGGCATACTTGTAGACTTTTTCAAGTTACAAACTTGTGCGCTTAGCAGTATGAGTTCGATAAAATATTCACCGATGTTTGTTTAAGAATACGGAGTAAAATGGACAGAGTTTTCACTGACACAAAAGTTTCCTAGGTATCGTCTAGAATCGTTTTGTAAATAAAATATAAGTCACTCTGCCCCGTTTCAATTTCTTCACTCGGGTCAGGTGATTTAGAACTCCAGAAAACAAAAGATCAATTCTCAGCCACAGCCAAACAAAAAGCAAGCAACATGAATGAAAAGTATGGTTTTTGTTTAAAAAAATGGTTTATTCAAAGTAGCATAAAGGATATGCATAAATGATGTCACGCTTCAGGGGTGGAGGGGGGGGGGGGGGGTGCACCAATATGCGACGTGACAGGGGGGAGGGGGTCTACAGCCAGTGGGACGTCACGTTTTGATAGACAATTTAAAGCATTTTCAATTTCAGATTATATGTCGGGGCCTCAAATTTCTCTAAAATAATAAATTTCACAGTCAGACAAATTCAATTTAGGGGAGGTAGAGATTGTTTTGTGAACTCACAAAATAGGGGGTTAGACTAACCACATATCTGTGTCCTTTTAGGGACGTGGGACAAGGGGGAGTGAGGGAGTCAAAATATCCCATTTTTAGCTTGACGTCCTTATTGCACAGCCCCTTATCATGAAAATATTTCAATAACCAAAAGTCCGTACCTAACCTAACTTTTTTCTATTCGTATCACAATCTCGCGTGTAAACGAATCGACGCTACATCCCGGATCTGGCCCCCAAATGCCCCCCCCCCCCCCCCCATGCACCTGCCGCCGTGTGCATGCGACCTCCATGTATGGACGTAAACCCTATTAATGTCTGGCACGGCAATCAAGTCACCTACTCGACCTGCCATATACAGACACCGACTTGCGCAGTCTATTCACCTCGCTGACGGTGCAGTGTGTAGCGAGGCAGCCGTTGCGACGTGGAGAAGTAGGGTTAGGTTCTTCATTGACGTGACGACGTGGAGAAGTAGGGTTAGGTTCTTCATTGACGTGACGACGTGTAGAAGTAGGGTTAGGTTCTTCATTGACGTGACGACGTGTAGAAGTAGGGTTAGGTTCTTCATTGACGTGACGACGTGGTGAAGTAGGGTTAGGTTCTTCATTGACGTGACGACGTAGTGAAGTAGGGTTAGGTTCTTCATTGACGTGATCAGTAGATACGACCAGTACGATATTGTAGTATTATGAAGACACTGTTATCATTTTTTATAATTGAATTATTAATCAGTGGGAAATTAGTATGGAAATCTGAGATATTACTGTATCTCAGTGGGTAGAAGGGCGGAAGTCCATTTAAATAGCTTGATGAGCTCAGAAGCAGTAATGCCTCCATCTTATATTTGTAATGGTGACATGAGTCATGTATAGAAGAGATACTTTGTGTTTTTGACTTCAGCCAATTGTGATTCCAAAAGTGTGCAACGCAAAATCGAATAAATGGACTTCCTTCTACCTCTGAGGTACACATACATTTTATATTCTAAAGATTCTCAGATGACACAACCTACAACTATAAAAAACATCAAATCAAATATTGACACTAACGGGTCGCATGAAAGTTTTCAGTTGGTCTAGTGTACACATTATTATTAAAGGTGCCCACTACATTTATTACTGTATTTTACATAATATTACTTGTGTTCCTATTTTCTATTTATATTTCTCAGAAATTTGCTCGGACATATATCAATTGTAATATTTCTCTTATCGACTAATTCCGCTTCCTTGTGGGGAAAGTTTAGTTGCGCTCCCAATGCAGTGAGTACGCTTGGCTCTGGGACGAGTAGTGGCTGTCGCGGGATGGACTCGCATTACCTCAACAGACAGGATGTATGTGCTCGTCAGTCCAGCAGTATACTCGACTGTGAGAGAGACGCAAGATCTTTGTCATCTCATTCATTGCGCATGAAACTAGAAGATGGTCCAGAAGCGGCCACAACTGTTTGCTGGGCTTCTGGTTTCCGTTCTGATCGGAAAATATTTTAAGAGGGCTGAGTAGTGAGCGTGGCCTTGAAGAGTTTTTTAATCGATTTTTAATTTTTATCAATACCTTTTACCAATGTAATTGTTAACAAAATAGGGCTTTGTACGAGCATTCAGAACAGTTCAATGAAAATAATTTCATAGTTTGGAATAGGTTATTAGTTTTATTTTGTCCAACAGATGTTTAGTGCCATAATTTTACTAATTTTCGGGCACTAAACATCTGTATGACAAAATAAATATAATAAACCATTACAAGCTATGGAATTATTTTCATTGAACTGTTCTGAATACTCGTACTAAGCCTTATTTTCCTAACAATTACATTGGTAAAAGATATTGATAAAAATGGATTAAAAAACTCTTTAAGGTCAAACTCACTACCGATCCTGATTTTAACCATTCATGAACACTTTAAAAACGTTTCTACTCATGAACCATTTTATATTCAATAATTTCTCGATTTATTATGTTTTCATGTTTTATTAATTTTGCAGAATTCCTCTTATTATTTCCTGACTTGTAACACAATTTGAATTATTCTACAAACCAAAGTAAGGAAGGCTATTTAGGTATCAATCTGCATTAATGTGATTCGTGAATATGAAAACGCGACAAATATTACGTACACTTTAGTAACCAAGATGAACTGGCAGGCGGTTATACAGTAGGTAGTAGTGCGGCCTGAGCGTGGCTTATAGGGTCATTTTTACGTGATATATTGTTCTTTGGTTGGTAATATACAAAATTAGGTCCCATATTTAGTAACTTGCAATATTGCAGGTAAACATTTAGTTTCAAGTAAAACAATCACGCCATTAAAGGGACCAGCCTCAACTAACCTAACATAATTTCATTATTTTGTTTCACGTTGCTAAACTATTACTTCCACAAACAATTGCCCAGTGTTTCTTATTGTAAAGATATCCCAATTGTACGTTCAAGCAAACAACTCGGATCCGGCATTGCATGCAAAACGACACTGCAACAACCTAAGGAGGGCGAGAGTCCTATAAACTACTAGAAGCAGGAGGCCCGAAGTCAATCTCGACGACTCAAATCTTCCATATTCAAATGGTCCCAATTGAAATCTTTTTGTTTCAATGTGTCACTTTCATGGTTTGAGGTTAGATTCGTTTTATGTTTTTTCATAACAATCGCCCTAAACAACAATTAGCATTCAATTGTTTTGATAATATTTGATCCAATTCCAGTGTCTGTTCATCACAAATTGGCCAATTGCAGTAGGGAAAATAGAACTGATTCTAAACCAAGAAATTGGCAAGATTTGGATTTATCTTGTCGATCACACCAGCCAAATTGTCCCGATTCAAGTCTGCAGATTTGAGTTGGCCAACTTGAATTGTATAGTGGAATACCCACTTTACTTATCCAAGCTCTACCAATTTTCAACTTTTCAAATGACTATGATGCCACTACAAATACGATTGTACAAACTGGTTTTTGAGTTCCCCTCAAGAACAATTGAAATTGACTTCGAGCCTTCTGATATACGAGAACTGTTGTTGATTTCTAACCCTGTAATGTTTTTTCGACGACATCTCGGAGAAAGGTGGCGAACTGATCGCCTCCAAGGTCTGCGTATTCATTGTTCTCGGGTTTATGTAACGAGCGATATCACGGCGAATCGAAGGATCACCGTGTTTTAATTAACTCTTCGCCGCGACTGAATTTGCATTGCGTTTCTCCTCACTGATTCTGTGGTGTGGTAACAGAATTGTGACAGTAACAGCTTTACGTAACCCAATCGGTGGGATTCTCTACGCTCGATCTTTTTCTAATTGTTTCTTTTGTTGTTGTTTTTTTTCGTTCTCATTGTTATGGATTTTTATTGATGTAAATGTGCACCTAATTTTTTTGGATGTCGACGGTGCAATGGTTGTCTCAATTGTGAATTCATTTCTAAACGTTTGGGAATCTATCTCAATGATATCTTTGTTATTCAATCATCGATAATTCTGGTATTTAACATGTTTTTAGGACAATTATCAGTGATCAATGGTGAGAAAAAAACGTAATTCTTGTACATTATCTGATACGGGTTGCGAGGAATGAGAAAGCATTTACAAATCCCAACCATGCCGTGTTTTGGAAGCTATCAGATTTGGCCAATTTTCAAGAAGCAATTTGATTTTGTAAGCTTAAAAATACACTAATGGTGTAATTATACCTACAACTTCAAATTTACGAAATCAGGATTTCATGAACTGCTGATTATAGGAATGATATCTAATGAAGTCTACATAACTATTTACGAATTACGTTATTTTTCATTAAGATGATACAAGCGCTCGGCCGTTTTAGAAAATTAAGAGAGGAAAATTGTTTCATAAGTGAGCGTAACTTTTACAGAATGTTCACATGATCAGTCTGATTGTATATTATTAGTATCACTTTTTCATTTTTGCTTATTGCATCGTTAATTAAACCCCGGTTATTCCACAAAACCGCGCAAAACTATGAAATTTGCGATACGATTGGAGACCAAACCCGTAAACCAATTGATCTCAAATTGTAATCATGATTAGATAAAAGACAAACTTAAGGTTATCCCTTGGCACATTTTTGAAATTTAATTTTATATGGCGCCCAGGAAGACGAGAAAATAGCAATTTTTTCACCAAAAATCCACTAATTATTACTAATTAACGAAGCAAAAAATTAAAAATGTACCAAGGGATTACCCTAAGTTTGTCTTTTATCTAATCACGATTAAAATTTCGTCTACCCATTACGTTTCCAATCGTATCGCAAAAAGTAGTCTACAAAAAGTGGGAAGGAGGCTGTCGTGGCCACCAATTAGTAGGGAACATTCTTTCAACGAAGCGTAACCCCAAAATATCCCAGTTTGATACAAAATAAATCTCCTGTCTCGTTGGTTTGACGTCTGCAACCACACTCTGAACTGCAGTAAACGACGCCAACCGAGTCATTCTACCGGAGTGACGTGGGTTCGATTCCGAGTGCATTGACGTTATCGCTGACGTCACACGGCTTATCGGCCTGACATTAGATGACTCACTGCCCACGTTAGAAACTATTCTTCGAGGTTATGTTGAGGTGAGAGCGAGGAGAGTTGATTTGAACTTGGATATCGATGCAAATACAAGGAATTAGTGTGACGTAATATCTGCACCCCGAGGTTGATTCGTGTCTTATTCATAGCTTCGTAATAGCTGTTGAGACATTCAAATGAGCAAATGTTCTGGAGTCAAAGTAGCCACGCCCACGCTGCTTTTTCGACGTTTTTTTATTGGAATTGAATACCAAAGTTTAAATATTATGACGTGTTTGACTTATAAGAATTTCATTTACAAGAATTGGCCACTATGGGTATATCCGACTTGTTTGAGACTTCGTCATTGTCGTTTTACATCTTTCGTAATTTTCCTCATCTGAGGACAATTCAAATCCACATAGCATATTGTTGTGACTGAACCTGCAGTGCTGCTTAATTTGAGTAGATTGATACAAATTTTTATCAATATAATCCAGTGAAAATTAATTAACAAACTGGAAGAATAGCACGTAGCAATCGAATTACGTGTTCACACCTTCACTTTGGCAAGAAACCGTTCCCCTTGAAACCCGAATCCTCATTCCTGTTGTCCAAAACATTCGCCAACGTCACCCATGAAGCGACGTCTCCGGCTGGTCTGGCCCACATCGTGAACCTGTCCAAGGCCAGACCCCCGCTCGTCGCCTCCCACACCTTGAGCGCGCGGGCGTCCTGCACGGATACCGGTTCAATCCCGAGCATCCTCTGCCTGCTAACTGTACCTCGTGATTGATGCGGCTAAGAATAGGATCTGCATGCGGAGTCGCAGGTCAACGACAACGATCAGATGCGATGCGCTTTTACCGCAACAACAGCTTTTTCTGCGAGACTAACAGACTGTCTAGGAATCCTGTCAGGTTTATTATATCTGTTCGGGTTTTAATTGAGTTTTTTGTTTGAGTTTCCGCGTAAAAGACGCGACCGCTTCCTTAGACATTATCTCCTCGCCTCGCTTCACTTCCCAATCGTGTTTACAGGAGTTTACATCCATTAATCAACGACTGGCTGAACAACGCGTTTAAAACTAACGTGACGATTCAAAGTGGAAGGATGTCCATTGTTGAGTTTTTAGTTTGTGACAATTCTTTTTTTTTTACTATCTGAATTAGAAGTTGAGTTGAAAATTTTAGTATCCACTCATAACTTAGATAGATGATGTTAGAGATGGTCAATGAACTATGGAGATCATTTATTGATCAACGGTGTCTCTTTTTATTCAATAAACGAAGTGACGCAAGAGCGATTGATTTCTCTGTTTTTGCAGACGTTTCTTTTGGGATAGATTCCATACCAATCGGTGTAAAAGAACGATTTCAAACTTGAATAACTTGGTACTTGGTGACTTGGTACACTTTGTTCTCATTATAGTTAGTATACATTTATTTTTGGTGTAAATATACTAATTTATTTTCTCTCTCGGCGCCTACTTTTTTAATATTCCAAAATATAAGCCATGAATACGCTATTACATCACTCTCATGATCTCCCGGCCGAGCCGTAGAATAATAATTGCGAGTTAGCGATGTACAGCCAAGGGCCTGACGAGGCATGTACTAGGGCCCGACGGGGCATGCACAAGGGCCTAGGCATGTCGCATGTAACGGCGTCCTCGCAGGGCCCGACGGGGCATGCACAAGGGCCTAGGCATGTCGCATGTAACGGCGTCCTCGCAGGGCCCGACGGGGCATGTACAAGGGCCTAGGCATGTCGCATGTAACGGCGTCCTCGCAGGGCCCGACGGGGCATGCACAAGGGCCTAGGCATGTCGCATGTAACGGCGTCCTCGCATGGCCCGACGGGGCATGCACAAGGGCCTAGGCATGTCGCATGTAACGGCGTCCTCGCAGGGCCCGACGGGGCATGCACAAGGGCCTAGGCATGTCGCATGTAACGGCGTCCTCGCAGGGCCCGACGGGGCATGCACAAGGGCCTAGGCATGTCGCATGTAACGGCGTCCTCGCAGGGCCCGACGGGGCATGCACAAGGGCCTAGGCATGTCGCATGTAACGGCGTCCTCGCAGGGCCCGACGAGGCATGTAGAAGGGCCTAGGCATGTCGCATGTAACGGCGTCCTCGCATGGCCCGACGAGGCATGCACAAGGGTCTAGGCATGTCGCATGTAACGGCGTCCTCGCAGGGCCCGACGAGGCATGTAGAAGGGCCTAGGCATGTCGCATGTAACGGCGTCCTCGCATGGCCCGACGAGGCATGCACAAGGGTCTAGGCATGTCGCATGTAACGGCGTCCTCGCAGGGCCCGACGAGGCATGTAGAAGGGCCTAGGCATGTCTCATGTAACGGCGTCCTCGCAGGGCCCGACGGGGCATGTACAAGGGCCTAGGCATGCCCGAGGGCATGTCGCATGTAACGGCGTCCTCGCTTGGCCCGACGGGGCATGTACAAGGGCCTAGGCATGTCGCATGTAACGGCGTCCTCGCAGGGCCCGACGAGGCATGTAGAAGGGCCTAGGCATGTCGCATGTAACGGCGTCCTCGCTTGGCCCGACGGGGCATGCACAAGGGCCTAGGCATGTCGCATGTAACGGCGTCCTCGCAGGGCCCGACGAGGCATGTAGAAGGGCCTAGGCATGTCGCATGTAACGGCGTCCTCGCATGGCCCGACGAGGCATGCACAAGGGTCTAGGCATGTCGCATGTAACGGCGTCCTCGCAGGGCCCGACGAGGCATGTAGAAGGGCCTATGCATGTCGCATGTAACGGCGTCCTCGCAGGGCCCGACGAGGCATGTACAAGGGCCTAGGCATGTCGCATGTAACGGCGTCCTCGCAGTGGCAGAGGATCGCCGCGGACACATTGATTGCTCCCCGCCATTAACACGTACACAGCCGCCGTTAGAACTGGTCGAGGTTGTCGAGGTCAACACAAGACATGTAATTAGTAATTACACCGAGCATGATTTCTCTGCATTTCACAGCATTTCAGATCTATTCTAGTTGTCTGCGACGATGATTGCAAAGCATTATTATGCTCGAGGTACACGTCTGAAATAAACATTTTATTTGTTAAACGCAAATTGTAATTAATTGAAACTCTACGAACGACCTACTCTATTACTGTTTTAATTACCAGCATTGTGGGGACTACAGTTTCTGTCAAGAGTGGTCGGAACATTTGTCGTCCTCATCACCTGCTTGATCGGGGGAAGGGGGGTCGGGGGGGTCGAGTAGGTGGTGGTCGTCGTTATAGTACAATGAAATAATTTCGAAGCCTGGTCCTAACATTTTTAGGCTTGTATTGTTTTGAAAGTGTAAGAAAAACACACCCAGATCGGCAATCAGTGCTGACTCGACACTGCTCGTCATCTTCCTCAGTGAATGTTAGGATTATACAGCCCTATGCTCAAAAGAATTTCCAGATTTATCGACGCAAGTGCTCGAAGTCTATATACTGGATTCCCCATAAGATTATTAGCTCACAGTCTTGTTGCGTAGATGACTGACATCTGGACGCTACAAGAGCATGAGGCTGCTACAGTCTGCATCTTCCAACTCCTAGATGATATCAAGGTACCCGGACAATAAGACAGTGTGCTGACGTCCCTGTGTCTCCTTGTTGCAGGTACCGGATAGTGCCGCGCCGCCGGGGATGGCGCTGCAGCAACAGCAGCAGCGCTCGCCGGGTCCCTTCCACTACCTCATCAACGAGCAGGCCAAGTCGCTGGTGGCGCTGCAAGAGCTGCAGAATGAGGTCGGCGCCCTGCTGGAGTTCCGCGACCTCGTCATGGACACGTTCCCGCACCTGCGCACCAAGCTGCCGACGACGCCGCCGCCGAGCGACCTGCCCGTCGCGCTCGCCGCCTCGCTGGGCGCGCGCCGCGAGTGGGAGCCGGGGATCCGCGTGCGCCGCAAGATCCCCGCGCACAAGGACGCCGACGCGCGCAGGAAGACGGTGACGAGCGGCGAGACGAGCTCGGCGGGCTCGAGCGCCGTGCAGGACTCCGGCTTCAGCACGGAGACGTCGTCGAGCAAGGAGCAGTGCAACAGCGGAGTCCTACAGAGTCCCAAGGAGGCCACGGGAGTCTCGTCCAACATTGATGAGGCCGAGGACGAGCTGTGGAACCTTCTGGACGTCATCCACAGGAAGGGGACGAAGCTACGGGAAGAGGTGGAAAGTCTCCAGGAGAAACTGAGCCACGAGGACAAGGAGAAGATGGGGGGCTTCGAGGAGATGTGTAAAACTAGTCTGGGCGGCGGCGAGGGCCTCGCGTTCATGGGCGACATCCTGGACATCAAGGACGGCATGCTGCAGGACTTCAAGCCGGGCGGCTCAATGCGCTGCGTCATGGACGCCGACGCCCCCGTCAAGTCACAGCTGCTGATGAACCTGGACGGCGACGAGGCGCGCGAGCTGCGCTTCGAGCGCGACTACCTCCTCGACAAGGTGTCCGAGATGGAGGCGGAGACGCTGGCGACGCGCGAGCAGGCGGCGCGGCTGCGCGACGACCTGCGCTGCGCAGTGGACGAGCGCCGCGACATGGAGGACCAGCTGCGCACCGCGGTGTCGCAGAAGACGGAGCTCAACTCGCGCATCCACGACCTCCACGTCAAGTTCGTGCCAGAGAGGCCGAGGCCGATCGCGAGCCAGCGCTCGTCCTTCGCCGCCGTGCCGACCAAGATCCGTCCGCTCGGGTTCAAGGCCATCAAGAGCGAGGAGGTGTCGCTGGACTCGATGGAGGGCTTCTCGAAGCCGAGCAAGGTGCTGGTGTCGACGGCGGTGCAATGCGACCCCACGGAGACCCGGATGAAGGTGCGACTCGGCACGCTGGACGGAGTGCTCAGTCATCCCACACGGCTGCCCAAGGGCGTCGTGCCGGACAGGAGGAAGGTCGCGGCCATCCTCAACGAGTTCAGTCCGGTGGAGCTGCAGAGACATCTGCTGGCCACGACGGTAGTCAACCAGGTCAGTTCGAACCCCGCTCAATCCTTCCTGACTCTTCTTTCTAAAATTTTTGATCCAATTCTATTTTGATCTCAAGCAGAAATGCTCTGGATTTTCAATCGCTCGTCCAGGGTTCAATTCCAATACCGTCCTTTCTGACTGAGGTATTTTCGTGTACGAGGGGTCAATAACTAAACCATATCAGTGTGTACTTGAAAAAAAAAATGGGAAAAGGAGAGAAATAAAAAATAGTGTAAAAATTAAAATAAAAAATCTTATCAAAGAAAATAGAAAGGTAAAAAAGTAAAAATAATCAAAAAGTTAGGCTTATACACTAAAATGGTGAGTTCGGTTCGTGATTTACCTTCCCAGTCCAAATGATAGAATATCCTACTAATAGGCCACTACCGCCTCCTTCCACCTACCTTACCTCTGCTTCATCATCATAATCATTCATTCGTCGCCATTAGCCACGATGCAGATTCACTTTTTATTGCTGAATCGACTTTTCTCATCAAGCATCTTGAATTGAATAGTCTCTATGAATTCCACCATAATGATACAGTTTATACTGAGCATTTCGGTTGGAATCGCTCTTTGGGATGAAGGTCGATCGTGGACCTTGTTCAATAATTTCAGTCAATCTCGGGAAATGATTGACTCGAATTCGATCTTGAATCTCGCTTCACATTCTTCTACATGATTCTGAAATGCGTCTCAATCTTGGTCTCAATTCGGACTCGTGATGATTCATGATGATTCAACCTTGAAGTGTAATTGGGAAGTTTGTATTCATATGATGTCTGTTATGTCACTTGGTAAACAAAGAAGAGTGTGCAATGGAAATTGAGCTTTAATGTCAACAATTGCCATCTAGTGGAGCGGTCGCTCCACCCAGCCAGGTCGTACTGTACACTTACACTCACTCAACATACCGTAAATGCCTAATAAACTGAGGAGCAGACCAAACACTTTTACTGTAAGCAACAACATGGCATTTTCGGCCTACTGGATCTCAAAATTGGGAAATCTCACGTTGTTGCGAAATATCTTAATTTCGAGCTATGGCCCACCTGCCAACATATACCAAATTTGGGAACAACAAGTTATGCCATTTGCGAGCTAGAGGGCCGTGAAAACAGTGAAATTACACACCTTTTTAAAAGGTTTCTTCTTCTTCTTCTTCTTCTTCTTCTTCTTCTTCTTCTTCTTCAGATGATATAAGGAAACACCGCTGTCACCGCCACAGCCTAAACGGCCGAGCCGATCGATCTGAAATTTTTACCACATGTGCACTTTTGGCGTCTGAGGTGCCTTTTTATAAAACCAACCGGAAGCCGCCATTTTAAAACCGGAAGTGGCGTCATATCTTGAAAACGGCTAGACCAATCGGAATGAAACCAGCGCCAAATGATTCAGATGGTCATCTATATGAAATGCCAATAGTCAAAAAAGAAATGTACTATTACCGACATCGGAAATGACGTCATAAAAATGAAGAATTTGACTTTAATAACCTCTTACTACAATAACTACATATTCAGAAGGCTTATAATAATACATAACATTTATAGAAATAATTTCTAGGGGGCAGTTATTTCTTCCGCCATTTTGAAAACCGGAAGTGATGCCATATCTCGAAAACGGCTGGGCCAATTGGAACGATGGTTTCGCAATTCTTCATGGAATGTCATCTTAAGCATATATTTAGCACCGGAAACACAATTTTTCGTAGTAACCAATTCGGAAATGGCATATTTTTTTAAAGGAATTAGTCATTGTTGCTCCAATATGTGTTACAAGTTGTGTAAATAAACTAAAGAAAGGAGTGATATCCCCATAAAAAACACTCCGTGTAAAAATACCAGCCAAGTCTCTTCAACTATAAAAAAATAAAAGAAATCTAAAAATTCAGCACTGAAAAGTGGTATCAAAAATTGGGCCAAGTCAAAACTTAATTTGAAAAACCAAAATATACTTGGCGCATTGTTTTTAATTGGCATTATAGGTATATTATATAATTTAGGCACATTTAATTTCTGGCATATACGTCTATACTATTTATATACACGATGCGCCAAGTATATTTTGGTTTTTCAAATTAAGTTTTGACTTGGCCCAATTTTTGATATCACTACTTTTCTGTGCTGAATTTTTAGATTTCTTCTATTTTTTTATAGTTGAAGAGACTTGGATGGTATTTTTACACGGAGTGTTTTTTATGGGGATTTTAGTTTACATCACCTTTTTTTAAATACATTTTGTGAGTTTTTAATGATTTAAAAAAATGTGTGACTGTAATTCTTTATTGGTTTCTTGATTTCGACATGATTTTTTGGGGTTTTATGATTTTTTGTTGGATATTTTGTCTTTTTGATTTACCCCATCTTCCTTATTTTTTTCTTCGATTTTTTTTAGTTGGGATTAATTGTATATTATTTTCAGATTTTTTCATTTTTTTTTTTTAATTTTGATTAATTTTATTTGATCTTAAATCTTGGTTCACATATTCTCTGTAGAGTCTTGATTTGGACGATGATTCGTACGACCTTGAAGTGTACCTGGTGAGTTTGGTGTGCATCTGCAGTCATGTCTGTTAGTCACTGGGTAAACAAAGACGAGTAGACAATACCTAATGCAAATCGCGTTTTAATATCAGCTTGTCGTGAGAACCGAGGTGATGACGTCATAGGAACACGTATTCGTTCCTAAGCCTCTTGCTGGGGATTACATAGAGGGCTCGGTTGAGGGCTTGCTGTAAGTAGGGGATGGCAGACTTGAGGGGTAACAAACAACTCGTTATTTTAGCGGTCTCTGGGATCGTTTTTGAACGGGATCCTGTGATTGATTCAAATTTTTAAAAAAATGCATCTTTCGATTTCGATCAATTTGAAATTTTGCAAAGTCATTGCAACCAACATTGTCCCCAATCTTTTACAAAGTTTTAGCCAAATCCTCCCATTGGTTAAAATTTAAAACCATATTTCCTGTGATTTTTGAAATTTAAACTAGAACCGATTGACCGACCAACTTAAACTTCGCATGGTCATTCATTGGCACCAACATTTTAGTTATTTTTGTGAATTTGAAGACTATAATCTGTCGTTATTTTCAAAATTATTGTAATTTGTTCGACAATCTTGATCTTGATCGATAAACATCTGTCGTCAATCTTTCATTGGTTTCCCTCGGTCGAAGGCAAACGATGGCACGGTTCCCTCTAGTCCACGACATGACTTCTTCCTACCTTCCATCCTTACACAATCTTCTTCAAAATCATTCGTCCATGACATTGGCAAAGTTGCACAACAGTTACACTGGAGAAAAATTATAAAAAAATCTGTATATAGGCACCGAGTGTGCATACCCCCAGCGCCACTAGCGAGAGAAATCGGCAAAACTGTACGTAGAAGAATCTTTAGTTTCATCAACTCTCATTGGTCGTGGCCATAGCAACCGATAAAAATCAACAGAAAACTCAAAATAGATCAGAATTGGTAAAAGAGAGGAGCAAACTAATAATTTTATCAGATTCAGTGGAATTGTTTACACTTCATACATTTTTCACAGCGAAATAACCTGTTGCGTATTATTGTAAGAATGCATGCAATCAGTAATGTTTACTAACTGCTGCAACTAAGGGTATGAGGATCCCGTAAAGAGTTGCTAATTTTTGCCACCCATCGCGCTGGTTCTCATTTCCAGAAACAAAAGAGAGTCAACACTCGGTGCCTATTGCAGCCTGTGAGACAAACTAAATTCGAAGATAAGTTTTCCAGTGGATTTTAATCAAAATTAACTCATTTCCAGATTAAATCTTCCTCACAGATTTCTCAGAATGATTGAAAATTCTTGTTTTTTACCTATTAAAGTTAGATAAATAGTTGGTAAACTCGATCTGATAAAGTTCGGTATTCACCGGAACCTAAACTCTCATCGCCTCCCAACACGAAGCCCCATTAGGCTGGGTTTTGTTCCCACATCAAGAGTAAATAGTCGAGTGCATTACTACACAGCTTTTCACTTCCCGTCACTGAAACCGAGAGCGATGCAAGGAGCAGGCCATTGCGCAACCTCCAAGCATCTACTGCGTGGGAGTTGTCAGTCTTTGTTGCACCGACGTGCATTGTAACCGAGTCCCAACCGTTCTGCTCGAGATTAGTTCTGCAAGTAGGCTAGTACAAGGAGGCGGTCGTGGCCCGATAGGCAACATTCCAGCAAATCTCAGTCAGGAAGGCAGAAGGATGGTCGTTGAAATCGAACCCGGGACCTCCGCACTGCCGGAGCAGCTTGCTCCGATTGTTGACATTTTTCTGGAAGATGATTTTGCCATATCTTTAGATATTCCGCGAGGAATGGACCATTGCAAAATTTGGCATTGCACTTTCTTTCCTCGAGCTTATTTCGACAAATAGGAAGTGTGGAAAGTTAGTCGGTCAACAGTTTTTCAATTCATTTTAAATCTAAAATTGTCCTATTATAGGTACACTCGACAATTCATAAAACGGTAAGAAATTTGAAAGAAATGGATTGTCTGAAAAAAATTTGATGGCATCATCTGATGAAGTCTATACTTACTCGTCATCTATCTCATAGTAGGTGAGCTCTGATTTCATTGATAATAACAAGGATTGATTGTCAATGATCCTGACCAGCAGCCAATACGTTTCGTTCAAATACCGTTTTATGAATTGTCGAGTGTACATGGAATTTCCCTGGAAGGACCAAGAACTAATTCCTGAAAAAGTGAGAGTGAGAATGAGAAAATAGTGAAAAAATCGGTATCAGCCAATGATACTCCCAGTTAAGCCTGCTGATTCCTATAAGTTGATATTTTGTCACTATTTTTTATCATATGATCACTCTTTTCTTTTAAGGAATGGGCCCAATACCTTCTTCCCTTTTGTAAAATTGTCGTCTTTGGGTTGTCTTAATTTTTTTACTGAATACCCCCTCTCCTCCGTTCCCCACGAAGATTAAGGGATAAAAGTCACTAATTGACAAAAATTGCAGTAAGTTGCACCGCCACGCGTTGCAACGCCCAGTGCAACGTGTCTATACGCAACAGGTTCTCACGCCCACGCTAACAGCCACGCTAACAGCCACGTAACGCAGCCTTCAGTGCGCAGATCACCCGACTCGCCTGGTAGAACCTAACGGAAGCAGAGACGCCTTTTTGTCCGCTCTTTCTGCTGCATCATTTTCATCATGTTATGCCATTCAGATTGCAGATACGCTCTTTATCGACGGAGTTTTTGTTGTTGTTTTATGAATCTGTTTCCGGTGATTTTGTTACGAAAGTGAAAATACTGTGGTCAATGTCAGGAAAATCACACATAAATTGGGACTGGTTAGGTATTCATACTTCGTCCGTTTATCGCAAATGGTTCTCGTTGCATAATTTGAAGGTTATTTCGACTTTTATTGCTGTAAAAATGCAAATATTTGTATTCTTTTGACGATGATCTTATATTCTTGTTTTTCTTTTGCGAAGATTGTCAGTTTTTTATTTCAGAATAATATAATATAGTAGAACTCAACTTATAGGGTCAATAATATTGTTTTCACTAAATTTTCTTCACCCATTTCTTTATTATCTGGGCTATAAATGTGGCATTAGCAAAATTTCAGTAATTTTTCTACCGTAGATACATTCTTTAAAATTAGTTTACAGGACGGAGTCTATAAGTTGATAAAAATACTATTTCCATAATAAATTATACATTTCCTATTCGAAATTCGTAATATATTACCTATGTTGATTTAAATATATTCGTGAATGGACTCGCATAATCCGTGCAAATATAGGCGAATATAAATAATTATTAATGCAATTACATAACATCTGACATGAGCTGTTAAAATCCACAGAATTCCTCTCGTCCTCACAAGATTTCCACACATTGCAAGTATATAGAAAGTTTCGTTAATAACATCTTTAAACCGAAATCTCTGGATCTAATACCTCAAGCGCATCGACAATTTGTTAACATTCTTAATTATTATTATAATAATGATACTAAAATATGAAACCGAACCTTATTTAGAAAAACTTTCACTCGTAACAATTCAACAATAATAATAAAGCTATGCGTTGCTTCCGCTGTGTTAGCGTGTATGTTTGCATTGTTTGTTTGATTGGTTCTTGTTACAAATATGGAGAACAAAGAAGATGTCGCTATCACGCCCGTGCTTACATGACTTTCATAACAGTGTGGAGAATGGGATGATTCCCGTGCTCGTGGTTCGTTGAATGACTCAATTATGTGCGTGATACAAACTGTATTGTTTCATGCGTTGTGGAGGCTGGTCAGGACAGTCACGAGTCACCACTTTGTTTAATTGTTGCTTCATTTAGGTATATTAAGAGGGCTGGGTAGTGAGCGTGGCCTTTAAGAGTTTTTTAATCGATTTTTATCAATATCTTTTACCAATGTAATTGTTAACAAAATAGGGCTTTGTACGAGTATTCAGAACAGTTCAATGAAAATAATTTCATAGTTTGGAATAAGTTATTAGTTTTATTTTGTCCAACAGATGTTTAGTGCCATAATTTTACTAATTTTCGGGCACTAAACACCTGTAGGACAAAGTAAATCTAATAAACCATTACAAGCTATGGAATTATTTTCATTGAACTGTTCTGAATACTCGTACAAAGCCTAATTTTGTTAACAATTACATTGGTAAAAGATATTGATAAAAATCGATTAAAAACTCTTCAAGGTCAAACTCACTACCCAGCCGTCTTAAACGAAGCTCGTTCTCATGAAAATAATATATTTTTGAGCGAGCGTAGCGAGCGTCTCCAATCTGCACTTTTGGACACTTTCTCTGATTTTTTTGTGTTTGGCCCAACGGCACAGGCCACAATTTTTTCCGATCGAGCTGAAATTTTGCACAATACCTACTATCATTCTAACACAATCGTGTATAGTTTTTGAGAGCTGCCCTCCTATTGGTTCAAAAATGAAAATATCTCCCGATTGGTCGAAAATCAAAATGTTCCGATTCTATTCGGATTTGGGAGTTTGGGTAAGGCACAGATGTGTGGATCAGTCGCTGTTCCTATAATTGTAAATATACCTACTTGAAAAGTTAATCACTAGTTTGAAAACAACGCCCTTATTTTAAAAAGCAAACCCTGCCGAATTCCCCGAAAAGTGTACGAGTTAATATACACAATGCAAAATGCCTACGCCCTTTCCCAGTAGAGCAGCATTCATTGGTATAATCTGTTTTTGCACATTTTAGCATAAGTTTGTATTCACCTCTGAACTGCATAATGAGATAATAATGTAGTACCTACAATACCGTAGACACATAATGAAGGCGTACTTGAAGGATAATGAACGACTGCAAAACTAGTGCTCTGTACTATGTGTACTTACTTTGTTGACCATTCGGTACTGATATTCAGTGCGTAACAGGTGATCAAAATCATGATGAGCAAAATCACAAAGTGTGGTAGAAGTAATATGAAGAAGTTATTACTCCAGTCACTTCCAGACTTATGGGACCATTTGACCCAAACTAATTATTTCTAAAAATGTTTTTTTGAGGTTACGTAGGTAACTTATAAACGAAAGTTTACCAAATTTTGGGTCGCCATTTTTTTATCAGGTGTTTTGTCAAAATCGATATTAATTTTTTAACATAGGTAAAAAATTTAATTAATATTTTACTTTCAATATTATTTTTTTTCAATGTTTTATGCCATACAAAAAGTAATCAGCTTGATCATACAATGTATATAATTTTTTTAAAAATAACACCAATTTTATTAAAACTGCTCTAAACGAGTCTTATTTGAGTTAACGACTACATTTTTGCACTTAAATCTGCAGAAAAGCGAAATAGTTTTGGTAAAGTTGAAACTAATTATGTTTTAAAATAAATGTTCCAAATGGATGATCCGAATAATATATTTTTTTCATATTTGAACATTGTTGGCCTCTTCCCCCATACCAGTGTATTATTATAATGCCTCTACTTATTTTACTCCTTGCCATGGTATTGATCAGATTGAACCAAATAAACTGACTCTCCGTCTGTCCCACAGGACCTGCAACAGCGGCTCGACGTCGCGGTCACGTCCAACGCCAACCTCGTCGCGCAGCTGGACAAGTCGCGCGACGAGAACGACGACCTCCGCTTCCGGCTGGAGGAGCGGAGCATCGAGCTGGAGGGCACTCGCGCGCAGGTCCGCGTGCTCGAGCGTCTCCACAAGCCCTCGGACACCAAGCCCCCGGACGAGGGCCTCCACAGCGTCGAGTCAACCGGCGAGCTCATCCTCTCGCCTCGGAAGAGGCCGAGCAAGATCCCGCTCGGGACTAAGACATACGTCGCTCCCAAACCTCCCGCTAAACCTTCAAAAGACTCGTCGACGATAAAGGACAGTTTAACGTCCAACAAGGGCAGCGTCGGTCGTAACTCCTCGTTCTCCCAAAAGAACTCCTTAAACGGGAAGACGAAAGATCCTCCGAAAAGAGACTCCTTAAAAAAGTGTGATTCGTTGACGAAAAACAGTTTCCCCTCGAACGTGTCTCTGTCGAGGACTTCGTTGACGACGAAGAAGGACACTTCGATATCGTCGACGGGGCGGAAAAGTTTGCACCGACAGTTGTCGACGCGTCGCGGCAGTCAGCAGAACTTGACGACGCGCCACGGCGCGGGCGTCGTCAACGATGACGGCTCCAAGGTACGACCGAACAAGTTGGCGTTCTGGAGTAGCTGGTTGAAGATACTCGACAACGGCCCGACGTAGCACACATAAACACATTATGATTGCGATGAGAGGGACCCCGAACACTGAATAACCTAAAAAAGACTTTTTCATGTATTAATATCATTTTCACCTCCTTGTTTGTAAGTGTCGCATTCTCGACACCACTGTTTTTAACCGAACGGGACTTTGGATTTCTTCCCCCGCTGGTTTTCGACATGGCCGGTCCGCCACTGGTTCTCGTGAGTTTTACAAATTATGTTTTCTTTTTGAGTTGTTATGATTTTGTTGCACTTTTGAGTTGGCATTTCGGATATTTTTCTCACATCACTTAATCGAGAACGTAATGGATGTGCCTGGGACGTAACTTGCACAAGAGCATGCAAAATGGCCGTTACAACTAGCTGGGTGTCGCTTTTGGTGTTGTTTTACAAATGGACCTCAATTTATGTACACACAAAATTCTAATACAAGGATTCGCTAAACTTTTTGATTTTTTCAAATCGGCACCAGATTTTTTTGCTTTGATTTCAATATTCCGTTTTTGGTTTTCATCGTTTTGAGGTTCATTTCTAAAATAAATAATAATAAGTCGTGGGTTCTTCTCTCACTCTGTCACTATTCTTCATTTCTTTTGTTTTATACACTCTTCAAACTCTTTCATTTAACAGTTTTGTGAGTGTAATTTGTGTGCCTATAGTTGCCACCAACAGGTAAGATGGCTTCGCTGTGTACAAATATAGGATATGTGCTACGAATAGTTTATAGCTAGTATAGTACTTTGTAGGTACTGCAATACAGGACAAAATGTACTCTTGGCAAAACTAAAGTCAGTATTTGAACGAAACTGATTGGCTTCTGGTCAGGTTCCGTAACAATCAAGGCTTGTTATTTTATGTTATTATCAATGAAATCAGAGCTCCTACTAGCGTTCAGTCAATCCGTTTCTTTCAAAAACCGTGTTTTTAGTTTGGCCAAGTGTACTAAAACTAATAATCTTTATGTGGACACTGCAATTCGTTTCTTTATTTATAGTGCAATCTTTTATTTTCCAAGAGAATAATTAATTCGATATGTTTAAGATTAAAAAACGCGTATGTTTTAACGTAATTTAATTTTTAAAATACCATGCCTTGACAAAACACGGTCTTATCGTCTCCAATTTCGAATTCGAGAAAAATCAGAATCATTCATGTCTACCAGTCTACCACCGAAGTGATCTTTATTCTTTTGTCAACGTAACTACTGTCAATCGTAAGGAATGGCTCTATTTCTGTGGATTCCATCCCCCTCCTCATGCGCTCATGTCAGCTGACCAAGTCGTTAAGCGCTGACTCATTAGTTCGCCTCATCAACATGAGACTAATGTCAGTAATCAACTCATTAGGCGGTAATCACACACCTGGCCTTCTGGCTGTTGTACCTACACGCTGTCCTGTTTCACATAGTTCACATGATGCATTGTTGAAATCAACTGCAGCACACAATGCACTTTCTAGACATAATTATTATGATTTTATTATGCTCTGAGATAATAGGTTGTTCAGTTACTTAATCACAGATCTTCCTTGTTCAGCGTTGTGTGGGTGGCATTATGGAAACTATAAGATGTGTTTATTATAATTAATCACCTGCTATATATTGCTTGATGGTTGATAAAAAAAGTAGGGAAACTTTAAATGATACCGTTTGTTTTTTGTGATATTTCCTATAGAATTAACTTGGGTTTTCATACTTTTTGTAGTGCTTTTTCAGGATATTATCGCGTAAGGATGTAATATTCAAGGAAGTTATAGATATGTGAGTCACAATTCACAAACATTGAAGTCTCATCGGCGGGCAAGTTGGCTCAGGCAGTAGCGCACTTGCACTCGAGAGGTTCGGGTTCGTTCCCCAATTCCGTCCTTCCTCAGTGTTCTATGGTTTCCCTCAGTCGAGAGGCAAATGCTGCGATGGTTCCCTGCTAATATGCCACGACCATCTCCTTCCCACCGTCCATCCTTTCAATTCATCCTCATCACCCAATCATAATCATCGCCGTTAGCATAATAAATGAATTGCCACTAAAATGAAGTAAAACACCACCACCCACTAAACTCGACAATGAATGTTATATTCTCTAATGCCGTCTCCCGCTGAAGTTGATCTGGATCGCCACATTTCACGTCCACGTGGGCAGAGGGTATAAATCAACACTCGAACGTGTTTCGAACCCCGTCATTGACAGAACTCGTGAGACTCAACCTACAGTTCCCGTTGTTCGCCAGCTGAGATTACAGATTAGAGCCACACGATCTTGCATTCGGTGTTAAATTTAGTAAGAGAAAGTAAATGACTTCTTTGTCACCTCACTTATTCGAATTCGTTCATGATTTCAGTCTTACTGTTACAAAACCTCCATTACTGAATACTCTCTGTTATAACATATCAGATAGTTTGATCTTGTTCTCGTATCTACTAGAAGGTTCTGTTGCATAAATTGTGTCATCGTATAACACAATTATATGTTCATTCATAGACTTCCGCTCTGTATGGGATTCGTGACTGCTATAGCTGCAGCACTGAGTGCTTTCGCCGATGTCGGAGGCCGCACTGCTTTATCAAATTCTGGCAATATAAAGACATATTATTAATTTTGTTTAATGCTACGCTGTGTCTACATATTTATACTAGACGAGCATCCAAAGCATATTGTTGTGCTGCGTCAGCTTTCCTTGCAATCTTGTCCTATGTAAGACGATCTCAGCCGGACGAGTGAAGAATTTGACCTTGGTCTATACGTAAGAACGGGGCGGTTTCGTTTGTCACTAGACATCGACGACAGATGACTGGCCAGTCGCATGTCCCCACCCCCAGTGTACGTCAATGGTTCAACTCTATTAATCATAACTACCAAGTTTCGCTGGAATGACAATCCATCGAAACTTGGTAGTTATGCTCAGGATTCATGTAAACGTGAAAATGTGGCGCATTCCACCGGGCCGTGCCGTACGACAAGGTACCAACTTGAATCGCACACTTGGATCAATGTGTATCATTTGAGTTTCTCCACGCGCGCTCGGAATGCGCCGCGTCTCTCTGGCACTCTTGTGTGTGAACACAATGATCAACACTTCCTCACTCCCGCAGAGGCGCTGGAGCAATCTCAGCCAATTACTCTGCGTGGCGTCGCATTCTATACACGTGCATCATACTTTCACAATATCACAGAGATGTGTTTTTATCATTGCAATTCTGTATCGCAGGTCAATGTTTCTTGAACGGAACAGGTTGGCTGAGTGGTAACGCTCTGAACTTGTATTCCGGAGGCCCGGGTTCGATTCCCGCGGCCGCCCTTCCTGACTGGGGATTTTTCGTGGTTTTCCCTCAGTCGACAGGCAAATGCTGGGAAGGTACCCTACTAATAGGCCACGACCGCCTTCTTCCCACCTTCTATCCTTACCTACTCTTCACCATCATCTCCCAATCATCATCTTCATAACAATTCATCCGTCGCCATTAGCCTCGCTGCAGAACAGTGCGACGTTAAGCCCCAGAAAAAAAATGTTTCTTGAATTCAGCTCAAAAACAATAATCTCCGTTCGTCCAATCTTATTTGAAATGTTGACACGAGTCATTTCAATATAACTGTGATTTCAAATGGTAATTGATAGAGCTTGATTACTTCATTCCATAAGTGTGCAACGCAAAATCGGGAAAATGGACTTACGGCCTTCTACCTCTGAGATACAGACTTTTAGTTTTATGACACCTCAAGAATTCGTTCTCCTCGCTGGCCTATGTGAATGTAAGGTGGACGGGGGGAAGGAGGCGGGCGTGGACTATTATCAGGGTACCTTCACAGCATTTTCCTCTCGCCTGAAGAAAACTGTATAGCTTCAGCTGGGAGGGAAATCGAACCCGGGACCTCCAATGAAAGTGAAGTCAGTATTTCGCTTTTGCTTTCGGACATTTAAATTAATATCAGTTTTGAAAGTCATTGCGTAAAACACGAAACCATTTTAGCACAGTTCTAAATTGATCGTGTAAAATTGTGCTCAAATGTCAAATCTAAATCTGCGACTGAATTGGTCACTTAGGTTCTAATACTCCGCGTTATTGCACTAATCCTTGGCATGCAGCGGTCAGATGCGATTGTGAAAGAGGAAATTGAAGTTGCTGCAGAGTGCTACAGTTTCAATACGATGCGAGTCGTGGCTCTGATCCAGTGGCGGCTATTACAGTGTGCAAGGTGTGACAATTGCACACCTGATCATCCAAGAAAATTATTTAAAAGTGCTCCCTAATCCAGGAAGTAGGAAGTAAAATATTTTGTCTAATTATTTTGCTCTCCAAAAGACGTAAAAATGCATCAATTTCAAACTAAAGATACAAAAAAATCCGGGGTTATGCGCCCCGGCCCGCATCTGCTGGGGGCTCTCCTCTTAGAGTACTTTCTTCTACGTCCTTCTGTGTAATTGAACACCTGTTGTAAAGCCAAATAGCCGCCACTGCTCTGATCTCGAGCTCTTCAGAAATGATACCGTTCTGCAATTATTGTTCGAACTACGCCTATTCGAAGTGATGTCGCTGATGAAGAAGCTGCAAGACGATTTGTAACACTGTTCAGAGATTTCTCAATGTTTTGCATCGAATCGAAGATTATTCTCGAAGCTCTAGTCTTTGTTATAAAATCGGCTTAGATTTTGTGGACCAGTCAAAGTGATACAAATACTTCGTCAAATAAACTCGGTACCTCAGAGGTAGAAGGCCCGATGTCCATTTCAATGATTTTTTAGGTGAGCTCATAAACCAGTTATTCTGTCTTCATCCAATCATGCAAATGCTAACATGATGCATTGTGTAAAAGAATACTTGAATATAACTGTATTTGTTCACATCGATTACATCATTCCTAAAGAGTCAACGTTAAATCGAGATAATGGACTTCTGACCTTCTACCTCTGAGATTCAGAACTAGTCCTTGCAAACCTAGATTTATTCAACAACCCTCTCGGAGCAATGCTTCTCTTCGCCGAGAAAGGAAGAATCCACATAAAATGGCTCCGTTTGTTGGGGTAATTACGTGTTACGTCGCCATGCAGCTAACGATAGCGATGTAATGGAGTGGAGCCACTTTGTGTGTACTCTGGCGTGGTACTGGCCGTGTGATTGGTCCGGAAGCTGAGCTGGATGTGATGTGGAGGTCACCCCGTGTTGTCGCTGCTTTCAGCTTGACCAGTGACTCGTGCTTCCTTCCATCTGTGTTGTGTACCTAATCTAATACTAGGACAACTCTCCTGCAGCAACAATGCTCATTACAAACACTCTCTATAGGTATACATTGCGTTTTATTGCATTTTTTTTATTGTTGCAAATTTTAAACACGAATTCCGTTTTTTTTTCAATTCCGGTAGAGCCTCCCCCCTCTTATGGAATCTGGAATTATAGATTTAAAACATACATTGGATAGTCGTGCATTTAAAATTAAATTGTAGCTGTTCTGGCTCAAATAGAACCTTTGAGTTGAGCTTATGATAGGTTCTTATTCGTCGGGCACTAATGTTACAGTAGATAAGATAATGTTTGCCTTCCTCATAAAAATTATATTTCATCATATTCTACAATTTTCTTCCCAATGCCCTTCAATAATCCTGTAGCACCAATTTATTTGGTCAAAACCGTATTATAAAACCGACAAAAAGCGTATATCACTGTATTTGATTACAACACATGATAGTTTTCGGTTTGGTATAGTTGAATGAACACATTCGGCCCTCTAGCTCGCCCTTGTTCGAACAAAAGCCACACAATTGACACAATCACGAGTGGCTATCGGTTCAACCTCGCCATTTGCTATCTCACACTTTAACACGGGCACAAGTTAAATGGCGGCTTGATAAGATGTTATTCACTTGTTGCTATGGACTTGTTTGTTGATATTGTTGACAGTTCTGAGAAGGAGTGACGAATAAGTGGCGATTTTTATGGGATATGCTAAAATTGTTCGTTGACGTGATAACAAATGGGGAATCACAAAGGAGAATACACACAAAAAGGTCCCATTAAGGTGCTGCAAGCGCGAGCGATTTTGCCGCGTTTTGTAGACACTTTTTGCGATACGATTGGAGAAGAAATGGGTAGACCAAATTAATTGAAATTTTAATCGTGATTAGATAAAAGACAAACTTAGGGTTATCCCTTGGTACATTTTTAATTTTTTGCTTCGTTAATTAGTAATAATTAGTGGATTTTGGGTGAAAAATTAGATATTTTCTCGTCTCCCTGGGCGCCGTAAAAAATAAGATTTCAAAAATGTGCCAAGAGATAACCCTAAGTTTGTCTTTCATCTAATCATGATTAAAATTTGAGATCAATTGGTTTACGGGTTTGGTCTCCAATCGTATCGCAAATTTCATCGTTTTGCGCGGTTTTGTTGAATAACCGGCGCCTAATTAACGATACAATAAGCAAAAATTAAAAAGGGCTACTAATATACAATCAGACTGATCATGTGAACATCCTGTAAAAGTTACACTCACTTATGAAACAATTTGTCTCTCTCAATTTTCTAAAACGGCCGAGCGCTAGTATCACCTTAATGCAGTGGCGGTTTGTGGGTTTGAAATGTGGGGAGGCAGAAAAATATTTTATAATTACGTTTAATCGTAAACGCGTGGGCCATAAGGTAATGTAAAGATCAAAACAGAAATATTATTCTACCATGCGCGCGGGCAGAGCGGTGCGGGCAGAAAGCTTCGTCGTTTGCTCGGAGCCTCTCGACATGTCCGCCGCCTCACTGACGTCATCATAGCTCTGCATGCGTTGCGCTTACCCCGCACTCCCGCGCTTGCCCCTCGCCTGTAGAAATCAGAGGCTACACGAGGCTGTAAGCAGCTCAGCCTCCCTTGCAGTCCGCGTATACAGCTAACGTGTATTCAGCAGCGCGCGCACTCATTGTCGGGGATTGGCGTGGCGAATTAAACCAATCAATCAAAGTAAAATAATAATATTTATATAATTTAAAATTTAAATGATATACACAATTATATATGACGTTAAGAGTTGTGAAATACTATGCAATCCCTTTCTTCTCCTCTATTATTTAGGGAGGCACAGCCTCCCTTGCCTCATGCACAAACCGCCACTGCCTTAATGGGATATTTTGTGAGGACTGCTAATATTTAAATTTAAATAAAAACATTCTGAAATAAATGTTATCTTTTTGGTCTTCTTTGTTTATTTGTTTTAACACTCTGTTCATGAAAATAAGGCACCATTTTAGTATGTTTGAATTTACTTGGAGGTTACAATGAAGGATGGCGGTGGCAGACTTTTACGGTTTGATTTTTTTATCTGACAATTCTACTCTGTACCAAAGGCGCGAATTAATAATATCTCCAATCACGTGCAGTGTCCACATTGACGTGCGTATGCATGCTCTATCCTTGTCTGGCTTGTATAACATTGCTAATATAACAAGAAGTGTCGCCATCAGGCTGATTCGAATGACTCTTTGTTTAGAGTTCGACGATCTAACACAAAACTAGCTTGACAATAAATATTACATTGCTGACACAATAGTTGACCTGCCAGTAGGAAGTGTTCTTTGTTAGTCTGACTTGAATCAATATTGCAGAGTTTAATAGTTTCCACTCAGCGTGATGGTTTTGATAGGTAACAGTAATTCAGGTATGAGTTTTGACTGGAACTAATTCGTAGGTAATTATGTACCTATGTAGTGTGGGAAAGTTACCTATGTTATTTTGGTTATTTATAGTTTAGCTATTTGTAAATAGTGAAGCACTGTATCTACAACAAGAGAAGGGTATATTTATAATGTACATAAATGTGTTGACATTCCTGAAATATTATGATGTATTTCGGCATTTCATTCGTCAAATGTTCGACCATCAAAAATGCTCGGCCGTTCAGATTCACATTCAGATTCACATGAAGTGGACTTTTGAACATTTGAAAGCTGTTTATACGTAATATTACCCCAATAAATGGAGCCCGTTTATGTAGTTTATATTCTATTTACCTTCTCTTGTGGTACACATATGAGGTAAATCTGTAAATAAATCCATACGTGAATCTAAAAACATAATTCATTTAAATGCTGGCAATTATAATTGATATAAATGCACTTATAGATAAGTGCAGATAAGTTTAGATAACTTTTAGATAAGTTGTTATCATAAATTCTTTGTATATAAGCGATAATCGTGTTTTATAATATGTTTAATTTCCTCTTTTTTGGGAGGTAGGTATATAGCTGTTCAAATTATAAATGAAGGACCCTCTTAACCGCCAAGTTTCAGTGACTGATTGAAGCAAAGGTGCTGAAATTATTTACTCTTTGGATAGCATTGATGAATTGATTAAAAATGTCGATCTAACAGTTTGAGAGCGAATTTCACTTTCAGAATTGCTAATATTTAAATTCAAGGAAAATGCAATTTTTTTGCAAAACATATGCTCATAACTTCTTGGAAATCAAATTTATAGAAATGTGGTGAAGGATGTCCAAAGAGCAATTAATTCTTTACAACTTTATCTCTTATCACATTATTCATTTTCTGCATGATGTTCACTGTCTCAAATCAGAATGGTGGTCCTTCACCTAAGCTTAGATCTGAGCATGTAACTGTCTTGTTCCGTGACCGAGTGGTAACGTATCTCTCGGACTTGCAGACGCTCCAGCGGAGTCGCAGCCCGGACTCGCTCAACACCGTGACGGCTTCTACGTCGCCGTGGCACAACTCCTCCTCGTCGGACTACTTCGACAGTATCAACAACTCCTCGGCCACAGCTTCCCAGCCGCTCCTCTCGTGCAGCGAGCTCCACTCCCTCAACGAGGAGCTCGAGTGCGGCAGCTCGACGCGGCACGAGGGCATGGCGGAGTTGGACTCGCTCGAGATGGACCTCGGGCCGGCAAAGGCGCTGCTCCTCGCGAGGAACGTCTGGGTCACAGCGGAATGTATCGACGAACTTTACTGAACTGTGTTTTACTTAGCGATGGATGACTTTCGTATCAAGGGAGAGATGCTATAAGCTGATGTATATTTGAGATATTACACATTTTTGGTTTCTTAAGAGTAAGATCATGCTCTAAACCGCTTTTGGGATTGTGACCTTGTACATAATCTTGATAGATTACATGTTGAAGTGACAAGTAAGAATGAATTGCTTATTGAAATGTGGACACATTTTTTTTTTAAATTTTTATCATCGATTTGGGAGAGGTTTGACATTTTGATTCACAGATCAAAAGATGGTAATTTAATACAAAATATGACTGCAACTCTTTGGAGATAAAAATTTAAAATTGTTGACAACTTCAATGAGTACCTACATACCTAATAATTATCTACTACTTTCAATATGTACTTTATCTATAACAAAAAGGCCACAATCCCAAAATGTTCTAAACATTTATCAGTGGATATTTTAATTTTGCGCAGATTGATTCTTTCTTTTATTATGAACTCAAAAGTGTGTATAAGTGATAATTTCTCCAAGCTAGGACTCTTCACTAGAAAGATAGAAACTCTTATTTCTGTGTCTATCGCAAAACACAGAGATTTATCTTCAAAACATGTGACTGAGACCAACAGGACAATCCACTATTTATAGTAATTTATCTAGTTTCATGCAGCCATCTTATACGTAACAACTTTGATGGGACTGCTCAGTGTCACTTCATAACCAGCATCGTTACTTCAAACACTTTTCTACTTTTCTAACAACGTGATTTTGTCGTTTCAGTGGATTTTAAGGCAGAAGGAACCGCGGGGTTGTAATATGAAATTCAATGATTTTAAACAATTGCTAACTTGAAACTAAGGAAGATCGGAATGCTCGTTTCATCGTTGTGATTCTCATTTCCGTTCTTGTTTTGAAGTCGAGATTGATGAATCAAGTATGATGCTAGCACACAACCTTGATCATCTCTTCCGCAAGTCATCGTTACAAGAACAAACGTAATTATCGGACATAAAATGATCATTTGGTTTTTCGCAAAAAGTCGACTGTTCCCAATGTAAAATCAAACGGTAATTATCTTTTCCATAATAGGGTTTTAGCTTTTGAACTATTGAATTATGAGTCAACTTTGTGATTACTTAAGTCAACATATAATTTTCAAACATTGTGTTCTTGAAATACAATTTGTGTCCAATTTAAACTTTAATAGCACTAGATTAGTGAACTGAAATCCGTTAAGGCCCGGTCTTTCAATACTCTGCTAAAGTCTCAATTAGCTCTTAACAGTTAGTTAGTGGTCATTCTAGGAATTTAATTGGTTGTTGCCATGGCAATATGGTCCTAATTGACTGTTGAAAAGTTGGCAAGGCATTGAAAGACCGGCCCTAAATTTTCCTAATATTTGACTTTTGCATCGAGGTTGTTGGCACAGTAGTTGGTTTACCTTTAAACTGTTATATTTCTTATGTTGAATCAAGAAATACTACATACATACTGATTTTCACATGTAAATAATTTATTTGGTTCAAAGTTAAGCGATATTTAGGAAATAAATGGTACCTAAATATTTTACCACTGGGTTCAGTCAACTCTCAGTCAACCAACTTTCCTTTTGTCTCAAAACTTTGGTATTTGAAAGACAGGTTATATAAAACATTTCCCAAGAAGTAAACACATCCTCCCAATAATTACGTTGAGGTATTTATGGCAATACAACACATCTTTATACTCCTGCAATTATCATTTATTGTTGATCTTTCTTGTGTTATCTATTTTTTTTATTATGTTTTGTTATCTTATAGTTCATCATTGGAAGTGTTCCTATCTTCTACTAACACTTTTAAATGAATCTGTCTAGAATCTTTCGGCAACTGCTCATGTAAACGAATACATACCTGCAGTGTATAAGTATTTTGCATCAAGGGTGAATTTGAACAGTTCAAATTTCCACTTCACTTGATTTTAAAAAGACAGCAGCTAACGAATTGTAAACACTACATACCAAAACATCATTTACTTTCAATGTAATTTTCCACTCCAGCTTTGGAATCTCGTTTTAATTGTTTACTTTTACCTACTAATTAACTAATTTGCTACTTATTTAGGTATACCTATTTTATGAATGCGTACACATCAATTACGTTTCTGAATACTTACTCCATTCATCGTTTGGACCAAAAACCATATACATTCTTTCTATCTTTTCATTTTGTAATTCTTAAAAATGTATAACCCCATTCCAATACAAGACAGCTTGGGACATTATTTTGCAATAGTTTTCTAGTGTATTGCTGTATTTTGATTACTTTTTAATATTATTTATAAACTCATTTTCATATCACAATCTCAAATGAAAAATATCCTGCAATAATTATGTATCTATGTTTTCGTACCGCAGCTAGCGTATCGCCTAGAAATATCTGCTACCTATTAGTAATCTTTGATAGTAATTATTTGTTATTTCTGAATTGGATTGTGTTCGAAGGCTTTGCCTCATGATACAGTCACCACCATTAGAACACTGTGATATTTATAAGATTTCTGATTCTAGTTTGTAACGATGAGATCGCGCTGTCTAGTGTAATCGGCACTGTCCTATAAAAGTGCACCGGCCAATGAATACGGCTGCTGTAAGCTAAGCTAGCACGATTATAATATAAGTACCTAGCATAGTAAGGAGAAATATTTCGGTTGGAGAGATTTTGGCAAGTCTTTTCAGAGTATCAACAATGATCTTGCTGATATTACATTAATTAATTGATGTTGAATCCAAGTCGAACAGTTGTTTGCTTCATATTGGGGCTTTCCCAAATGAGGAAAGTGATCATTATATCAGAGAGGTATTTTCTTATTTGATGTCGAGTAAGTTTTGTTATTATTATTCAAGCAAGAATTTAACAGTTTCGTGAAAAGTATTATTTATTCACTCAAGTACAATTTCTAGGTGACATTTTATTTAATGGTTATGAAAATTTAGTTATTGCTTGATAGGATTGAAACTTGAAATGTTCCAGAAGAAAATTTCATTGATCGAGTTTCATCTTTATAGATATTTAGATTCCCGATCCTAGCTTGCTTGCCTAATGATATCATTGTTGATTAGGTACCTACTCTTATAACACCACACTGAACTGGTACTCCAGAATATGTACCAATAATGTGTCTTGATTTAGCTTTAAAAACTATCATCGTCAATTTCACCTTAGCAGCAAAGTCAACTATGTAGTATAGGTGAAACATAATACTAATTTGCTCTGGATTTTATTGAATCGTCATCTGTAATTCTTCTGAATTGGATAAACTTCCCATGGCAACTTTTGTAGATTTATCAAATAATATACAACTTATGTCTGTTGTTTACTAATTGCTATGCAAAGATTTGCCAAAATTCCTCCGGCCACCTGATTATACGTACTAGTATACGCTGTATGTATTTTCTTGTAGACATGATTATATATTCTGAATATGTAATATCATTTTGTATGTAACCTACGGTATCTAGTTATATTGTACACCTGTGATGATTTACTAAGCAATGTACATAGAAAGTGGTGTATGATATTCTACACAATATTTATTGTAGACAAAATAAAATACACTTGATTTGAAATTATTAATTTTAATCCTTAATTTAATGAACACAAGAAACCAGAACCAACCTTACAAGACACATACATATTGATTTAGTTTGACAATGAAGAAGAAAATTGTTGTCAATCAATTAATCAGCAGAGTGCATGGACTTCAATATGAGACTAAAGGTACAATAATTTATAAACGTCCTAATTATTAACCTTAAGGAGGGACTAGCGAATTTCCTCATTCATGAGAATTTTTTTAAACTCTACATATATATAGATAATTTAATTCTACACCATAATATGCCAAGAAAAAGTGGGCAAGCTGAACTAACTTCCGAGATATATCACTTCAAAGTATTGCTTTTAGCCTCTATTTTAACATTGCAGCCATACTAGGAATGATTTTCGTACAGCTTCAAAATGGTTTGAGACTGACTTCCCGACATAAGAATTTTGTAAAAAACTGATATGTGTTGTAACAGATGCTCTAGTATTTTTTAAAATTTTTAAATATACATGTTCCTGAACGTTTTAATGAGCTAGGAGGGCTTTAGTGAAAATAACTTGGCATCACTGGTTGAAAGAGATGGCTCAGAGAACAGCTGTCTCATGACAGGTGCGCTCTGATTGGTTGTTTGGGATTTGAGGGAGGTGAGAATTGCAAATGCAGTGTTGCCACTTACAGTATCCACAGCCTTCTAACAGAACATTCGTGGTGTTTTTGAAGAAGGCTGTGATTATATCGCTAGTCCCTCCTTAAGCGTAATTTTTTATGAGGTGTATATGATACCTCAACCTCGGTTCTCGTAAGATAACCGAGGTATCTGCTATCATTCTCTCGACAGCGCGGATTGTGGAAGCTCGTGCTGTGAATGTTACACCGTCCTTCGGATGGGACGTTAAGCCGTTAGGCCCCTTGGTGTATTTCGTCAGGAGTAGGTTGCTGGTACCGGGTTTCCTCTCCTCCCTTCTCTATTACATTCTCACTAGTGGAGCTTTGGCTTTGTTAAGAATATATTCGACTGAAGTCAACAAGTATGCACGCACTTCAGTGAAAAAATCAACGGAAGAATGATTGGCACGAATTTTTTCGGCATGTTGTCAAGCATTTTTTCTGCAACAGTACCTTAACAGTCGCAAATATTTCATTGAAGACACAACTTTAAATTTCTCATGGAAAAAATGTCAATAATCACAAACCCTTTTACTATCGATGAATGCGGACTGGCTCAAGCAAATAATTGATTTTCTTAATATTTTAACCGCACGAGATATAAGCCACAAAGACTTTTTCATGTTATATTGGCAGAGTGATTTTATATCTAACCTTATAATAAGGCACAAATAATATAATTGTCTAGTAATTGGGCCAAGTTCGGAACATGGTGACAAACCCAATGACTAATGAGAAACCATCGCTGTTAAAAGATGCATCTTGCGATCTTGGGAGTAGGTTGTCAGTAATTACCAAGTATGTTAGAGATTTTTCTCCATGTCAGCTTTACAAAGTTTTAATAGTTAAGAACTTAAATATAATTATATTTAGAAACTTATTTATAATAGCAGAGCCACACCGACTTATACTCCCAATTTTCCAAATTATAGAGATGTTAAAAATCAACCAGTTTTTCATTGGAAATTCAATGGTGTATAAAGTAGCAAAAACACTCAAAATATCGTTTTAGATCGATAGATAATATTTCCAAACAGTACATTATTACATGTATGTGGACTCCTAAAGATTAAAACTTTAAATTGGAGTATATGGAAAGCAATAATGTTAATTATAAATTAAGCAATAATCTATTTACAATCTAAAATCTTTAAAAAATAATAAACACTAAATGAAATTAAAATCAGTACCCTTTTTACTAATAACATTTCTTTTTTAATTCTGAGTGTTTGTTAATTTTTTTAAATTTATCCGGCAATTTGTTATAAAGTTTTGTAAATATAAGATTACAAGATTACAAAAATAAGAAATGACTTCGGGCAGTCTATACCTCTGTTCAGAATTATAATTTCAGAAAAATCTACATTAATCTTTTTATCATTAGATGCAACATTTTGGAGATTAATTTTTGGTGTATATTCGTTGAATATTAAATATCAAATATCAAATTAAATATCAAATATTCGTATATTTGTACATTGATGGAAAGCTTAACTGGAATCGCCACTGTGAAATTCTAAAAAAGAAACTGAGCTCTGCATGCTTTGCCCTAAAAATTGTAAGGCAAACAACTAATATAAAAACAGCAAAAATTGCCTACTATGCAAATTTTGAATCCCACGTCCGATACGCAATCGAACAATGGGGAAACTCAAGCCAAATACGAAAAATATTTACACTCCAAAAGCGAGCAGTAAGAACAATTTTAGGCCTTAAAAGCAAAAAAGATTCCTTCATCAAGCCACACTGCAAACCCCAATTTATAAAACACAAAATCCTAACAGTACACAGCATATACATATACGAATGCATACTCATTACGAAAAAGAACATTCAACAACACGCACTCAACGAAGACATACACTCACACGACACAAGAACAAAAACACACGTTCACACTTCAAATCATAGAACAAAACAAACACAAAAAAACTCGAGTTATATAAAATGCAAACTTTACAACAAACTACCTGAGAACATAAAAAATGTAACTGACATTAATAGATTTAAGTATTTACTCAAAACATTTCTAGTTAATAAAGCATATTACTCTTTAGATGAATACATGAATGATTGAATAGAATAGAATATAATAGATTTTTCCTTATTATTATTATTTGTATTAGAATGAATGAAACCATGTACTGAGAATGAATGAATTACTTTTAATTTATTCATAGCGACTATACTTTATTATGGTAAAATTAGATTATAATAAATTCCATACACCCAAGACAAAGCATAATTATTTATGCTTAAGGGTCACTGACAATGCTTGTATACATTACTTGTAATGTTGAAATGGAAATAAACTTACTTACTTACTAACTTACTTACTTTGGAAATACTTTTATATAAATGATATAATATTGCAATTAATGAAATGTACCTAGGTATTCCAATTTCTTTAAAATAAATTACTTTCATTTCTAATGAAACTGAACAAAAACGGATTTGTCAATAACTCAATATAAGCATGAAAGCAATATAAGCATTGGAGGACAAATGTTATGTATGCTGCATGTCACAGATGACGGAAATAACAAATCACGGCGGACCGAAGTATGGTTGCTTAGTACAATAGAAGTAAATTGGCAGGACCCATCAAGGATGAACAGTTAGGGTTGTTACTTGGCACATTTTTTAATTATTTTTTTACGACAGGCGCACCAAGCGAGAAAAGAAACTAATTTCTAATTTTTACTCATTTTCACTGTTTTCAGCACCATATAAATTAAAATGCTACCAACCCTAAGGCCCAGCTGTACAATGTCCTGATAAAGTTACCGGCAGAATTTATCAGCTAAGTCCTTGGCAATATTCCAATGAAACGCATCCATCCATCTAGACTGCTCAAGTCCACTAAGTATAGTTTAAATTTCAGTTTCTGTTTATTTTACATGTTTACATTTGGTTTAGCTCGCGTCTCGCTATGAAAAACATTAAAATAATTTATTTCACACGTTTCGTCTCCAATCGTATTCACAAATGTGTCTACAACAAACAGCAAGCTCGCACATTTGCAGCAGCTTAATCCATCACATGTGCATTGGCTCATATTTTAGCTACATGACATTGCATCTATAGTTACGTAATATTTAGTGAAAAAAGTGTGTCAACAAGATTCGATAACCGTTATCTTCTCTTCCATATGAGACTAGTTATTAGTTCAGTGTGAAATCACATTTCGTCTAGTCGAGTCGCATATTATCTCGTGTGTATTATGGAGCGTTGGTCCGGTCGCGTCGCCTTGGTTACTGGCGCCAGTGCTGGGATAGGCGCCGCCATTGCCAAGGAGCTGGTGGTCAAGGGGATGAAGGTGGTGGCGGTGGCCAGGAGGGTGGATAGAGTCGAGGTGAGTGTATTACTTGGTTACTGGCGCCAGTGCTGGGATAGGCGCCGCCATTGCCAAGGAGCTGGTGGTCAAGGGGATGAAGGTGGTGGCGGTGGCCAGGAGGGTGGATAGAGTCGAGGTGAGTGTATTACTTGGTTACTGGCGCCAGTGCTGGGATAGGCGCCGCCATTGCCAAGGAGCTGGTGGTCAAGGGGATGAAGGTGGTGGCGGTGGCCAGGAGGGTGGATAGAGTCGAGGTGAGTGTATTACTTGGTTACTGGCGCCAGTGCTGGGATAGGCGCCGCCATTGCCAAGGAGCTGGTGGTCAAGGGGATGAAGGTGGTGGCGGTGGCCAGGAGGGTGGATAGAGTCGAGGTGAGTGTATTACTTGGTTACTGGCGCCAGTGCTGAGATAGGCGCCGCCATTGCCAAGGAGCTGGTGGTCAAGGGGATGAAGGTGGTGGCGGTGGCCAGGAGGGTGGATAGAGTCGAGGTGAGTGTATTACTTGGTTACTGGCGCCAGTGCTGGGATAGGCGCCGCCATTGCCAAGGAGCTGGTGGTCAAGGGGATGAAGGTGGTGGCGGTGGCCAGGAGGGTGGATAGAGTCGAGGTGAGTGTATTACTTGGTTACTGGCGCCAGTGCTGGGATAGGCGCCGCCATTGCCAAGGAGCTGGTGGTCAAGGGGATGAAGGTGGTGGCGGTAGCCAGGAGGGTGGATAGAGTCGAGGTGAGTGTATTACTTGGTTACTGGCGCCAGTGCTGGGATAGGCGCCGCCATTGCCAAGGAGCTGGTGGTCAAGGGGATGAAGGTGGTGGCGGTAGCCAGGAGGGTGGATAGAGTCGAGGTGAGTGTATTACTTGGTTACTGGCGCCAGTGCTGAGATAGGCGCCGCCATTGCCAAGGAGCTGGTGGTCAAGGGGATGAAGGTGGTGGCGGTGGCCAGGAGGGTGGATAGAGTCGAGGTGAGTGTATTACTTGGTTACTGGCGCCAGTGCTGAGATAGGCGCCGCCTTTGCTAAGGAGCTGGTGGTCAAGGGGATGAAGGTGGTGGCGGTGGCCAGGAGGGTGGATAGAGTCGAGGTGAGTGTATTACTTGGTTACTGGCGCCAGTGCTGAGATAGGCGCCGCCATTGCCAAGGAGCTGGTGGTCAAGGGGATGAAGGTGGTGGCGGTGGCCAGGAGGGTGGATAGAGTCGAGGTGAGTGTATTACTTGGTTACTGGCGCCAGTGCTGGGATAGGCGCCGCCATTGCCAAGGAGCTGGTGGTCCAGGTGATGAAGGTGGTGGCGGTGGCCAGGAGGGTGGATAGAGTCGAGGTGAGTGTATTACTTGGTTACTGGCGCCAGTGCTGGGATAGGCGCCGCCATTGCCAAGGAGCTGGTGGTCAAGGGGATGAAGGTGGTAGCGGTGGCCAGGAGGGTGGATAGAGTCGAGGTGAGTGTATTACTTGGTTACTGGCGCCAGTGCTGGGATAGGCGCCGCCATTGCCAAGGAGCTGGTGGTCAAGGGGATGAAGGTGGTAGCGGTGGCCAGGAGGGTGGATAGAGTCGAGGTGAGTGTATTACTTGGTTACTGGCGCCAGTGCTGGGATAGGCGCCGCCATTGCCAAGGAGCTGGTGGTCAAGGAGATAAAGGTGGTAGCGGTGGCCAGGAGGGTGGATAGAGTCGAGGTGAGTGTATTACTTGGTTACTGGCGCCAGTGCTGGGATAGGCGCCGCCATTGCCAAGGAGCTGGTGGTCAAGGGGATGAAGGTGGTAGCGGTGGCCAGGAGGGTGGATAGAGTCGAGGTGAGTGTATTACTTGGTTACTGGCGCCAGTGCTGGGATAGGCGCCGCCATTGCCAAGGAGCTGGTGGTCAAGGGGATGAAGGTGGTGGCGGTGGCCAGGAGGGTGGATAGAGTCGAGTTCTGACTGCTCCGACAATTTGTTGTAGCCACGTGATGTGAACTGACCTATAGGTGAGTAACAGGAACCAGAAACGGTGCTTTCTTTCACTCGATTAGTTTAAATATAATCAAAGTAATAGAAATCTTTCATATTTTACTCATATTTTACATTATGGGGCATGACATATTCTTAGAAATAAAGCAAACTTTTGTTTTATAAAACCTAAATTTAAACATTAAAGCGTTTTTTCAGTAAGTTTTAACTAAATTCCCGCAACCCGTAAAATATATCATTTCCAAAAAAATTAAAAATTTAGTTCAGACTAATAATAACGTTGTCATAGGAAGAGCAATTTCCGAGTTACGCCTAGAATATTACACGCATTGCTGTGCTCCCCTACAGAGAAGTTCAGCTCAACCCCGAAGAACTCCGACCTTGACAATGTATCAAGCGTCCGCCATGTTCCAGGCTTACCACGCGGAGCTGAAAGGCGCTGCTGGTGCGCTCTACCCTCTGAAGTGTGACGTCACTGACGAGGCGGACATCTTGGAAGTGTTCGCGTGGATCCGGAAGAACCTCGGCGGCGTCGACGTGCTCGTCAATAACGCGGGGGTCTCCGTACACAACTCCAACCTGGCGCGTGCGTAACACAAGCCAAATCATTCCACTTCATTCGAGATTACAAAGATACATTGTAGATAACACTGTGTCTGTACAGGGTGCGAATTGAAGGGGGGAAGGGGTGGGTTTCCCCCCGCTGGTTTTCTCATCCCCGGCTCTGTTTCCCAATAAAGCATTCCAGGGGAGGATAGATTCCCCCACCCCTCTGTAAAATGTTCTACGAAACAACAGATTATCTATACCTACTTTTTTCTGAAATAAATCCAAAAAATATAAAAATAAATTGTCACACAAAACAATAAGCAAATAAGCTGTATTTGATAAGATTTATTTATTCCAAGATTTATTTTACTTGCCGACCACTTCTGATTTCCCTGTAAATTAAAAGCAAATCCTCTTTATAATGCCATTTGTCGTGATGAAAAATGGCTTCAAACAGTTACAAATCGCTTACAATATGCACCAAATCCATTCTTGAAATTAATTTTTTCTTGGGTGCTATGCCCCCCGGACCTGCATGGTGCTGGGGGTCCTTCCCCCAGACCCCCCTCCCCCCCATAGTGTTCGTAAGCGAACGTATTTTTCACCTTTGCTTTATTTCTCAACATTCTCGGAATTTTTATTTTTCCTATGCCCCCGCCCCCCCTCCCGCCCCCCCCACAGAAAATTGAACAATTCGCACCATGTAACTGTATGTGGTAGTGTCACATGACTTTATGTAGTGTTGCCACACCTTTACTGTAGAGGTGAACAACAACATGTTTATCTTACAATCTTGATGAGCTTTGATTTGTCGAATTTACCGACTTTATGGATAGACTCTTCTAGAGAAGAGGTGAAGAGAATGATCGTTGTGGGAGCTTTCTCTATAAATACTTGTAAATAAATACTATAAATACTATAGTCACACTATAGTCACACTATACTAATATTATAAATACTGTAGATGGGCGACAGTAAAATATAACAAATTGAGTTATACTTATAGATCTCAAAAAACTTGCAGATCGATTGAACTGTTTAGTTTTACCATAGGTTTTACTAAATACGTTGTGTGGAAGAGGAAGGATACTGAGTGTAAGATGTTTTATATATCATAAAAGAAAATATACATCAAGATAAGATAGAATTGAGAAAAATGTTGGCTACCAAAGAATTAGTGAAGTATGATAAACTCAGTTACAATGAGCGATGACAGTAAATGATAGAATACTTATTAGTTATTACATAATGTAATTCATCGCAGAGGCGCGTATAAACTAGCTGCAGTACCAAATTATTTTCATATTTCTGCGTTACAGAAATACATGTAGCCTTAACAGCTTTTCCTCCTTTCAATGAAACGGGTGAAGTTTGTTGAGGATTCGTAACCTCAATGTCCCGTGTGGAGATGGAATCTTCTCAGCCAATGAAGAACGCGAGAGTATCATTTCTCTCATGAACACAAAGAACCTGTCTAATCATCTTGACGTTTTGTTAGTTGCCAAGACTGAGAACTGGAAGAAGATTCTGGACGTGAACGTGCTGGGGTTGAGCATCTGCACGCGAGAGGCGCTCAAGTGCATGCAGTCACGTGGTGTCGACGACGGACACATCATCCACATCAGCAGGTAGGCAACTTGAAGCAGAATAACGGTTTAGTTCTTCTCTTCCTTCATATACTTTAAGAATCTGTCGTTATAATCTATACATTGTTGCATACTTCTACATTCCTTACCATCAGCTGTGCCCAGCATCTCGTCACCTAGTAAAACGAGAGTTGTGACACCTCGGTTCTTGTTAGATCACCGAGGTTAGCAACATTATCAGCTCATTGGGTCAGCTGTTGGATGGGATGACCATCCAACTAATGGCCTGCCGCTGGGCCAGAGAGACTGGGGTGTTTGGGGGTTAGTGTGACGACCTCCCTCCACCTGTTATCAGTCTCTCGACGGCGCGGGTTGTGGAGGCCCGTACTGTAAATGTCACACCGTCCTTCGGATGGGACGTTAAGCCGTTGGGCCCCTTGGTATCTTTCGTCAGGAGTAGGCTACATGTTAGTACCGGGTTTCCTCTCCTCCCTTCTCTATTACATTCTCGCCTGTTGCAGTGTCTGCGGTCACCAGGTCATCGACCACCCCGGCATTGGCATGTACTCAGCCAGCAAGTACGCAGTCACGGCGCTGACTGAAGGGCTCAGGAAGGAGTTGGTGGCGCTTAAGAGTCGCATCAGAATCACGGTGAGTCTTAGAGAGCCCCCTGTCAATCACGTAACATCCTTGATCGAATACATCAAAGCTGCATACCGTATTTGTATCCAAACGCCCAGTTTTCCTATCCTTTTAACATTGTCACGTGATCAACTTGGGCAATCTGGGTGTGACCTTGAGTCGAATCATAGTCGAATAAATTAAAATACATGCAACCATGTTGGATCAGAAAGCCCAGGATTTTGAGTTAGGGCATATTGGGCACAGTTTTGAGGTTGTTTGTTGAGGTTGTTTGTCCAACTCGCCCCATTGTGGAACTTACTTCAAGTAAAATTGTTTCGTTTCTTGTTTTCCGATGACATCTCTTTCTTATCTCACTGATTCGATGACAAAGGGAATTCAAGGTGTGGGGGGGGGGGAGTTCCCGACGCACACCCAAGGACATTCTTAATTCCTGATACCTATCATTAGAGCATCACATACTCATAGTGCGTAACTTACATATTACATATTAAATATTATATTAATATGTAATACATATGTATACACTTACATTTCTTTGTCAATTGTCAACAAACATTGGTTGAATTATACTCGGGGGTAATGTAGATGTATGTTTGAGGATGTTTTATCCTGGAATGGGCTTCCACGCTGCCATTTGCTCTCACTACGGTGCGCTAGCTACAATTGTCCTTTTTTCCTACCACGCATGTCTGTACAGAATTACAGATAGATGACAGCTCAGTATATACTTCTAGTATTTGAAATATAATGCCAAACTGTTGTGTTCGGAGCGAAGGTAATTGTTTTAAAATGTAACATACTACTAAAATGTATAGAAATAGTTTCAATTACTTACTTTTTATACTACGATCACTTTATGTTAAACATCTTCTTTTGTTTTCAATTCAGAAAAATCTAGCAAATGTCAACAACATTTGATCTGTTGCCATAGCAACGGGGAACAATCGCACCCAGCTCCCTCTATTCTAAGCTATTCTAAGCTTGAAGTGTGGAGCCCCATTGGGTGGCTACTGCTGTAGATTTCTCCCCGGCGTTACAAACCTTTGCACAAGACTGCATCATATTGTATTAGCTGTGCTGTAGCATTCAAGATGGTATAATATCGTTCCCATCTGCATTCCAGAGCATCAGTCCAGGCGCCGTGAAGACTGAGATCGCCATCGCGTCTGGAGCCGCTGAGAACCTGGACAGATATGACTCCATTGCTCACCTCCAGGCACAGGACATCGCCGACTCCGTGATCTACGTGCTGGGAACCCCGGAGCACGTGCAGGTACGTGTCAAGCCGCGTGTCTTCTCTGCACATCGATTTGTATAGTGCAAGACAAAGTTGCGAATTAGTTGTGATGTATTCTCCACCTTCCCCGCCCTCCTCTCTCTTTGTCATTCCCTTCATGACTTTTTAATTTCAGGGCACAGATATTTAGCGAACTCATTTTTGAAAGTCAAAAAATATCCGGAACGATCCATACGATCAAGATGATCCACAGAAAATATCGAAACTGAAAACTTGGTATGATACCAATCAAGTACTCAAGTCCTTTTTCGGTATCTGTATGGCAAATTTTCTAAAATAAAGTCGGTATAGGTACCGGATTTTTCGACGAGAAAACCCACATTTATAGGTTGCCGTGGCCAGTTTATATATCAAGTTATTGCCAAAAAGAATCGGCTATTCATAACGAAGACAACGGGCCACTTTCAAGTCTGTAGAGTGAAAATTGAAGTTTCTACGTTTTTTTTTATGAAACCGCAATATTTCGTCAACAAATTTTCGGGACCAAAATATTGGAGGTGAAAATAGGTCAAGTGGTTTGTAGAATCACTTATAGAATGAGTAAAATAATTATCTTCCTCTTATGTGCAATAATTTGGCTAATTTCGTGTTTTATATATTTAGTCATGTGGTATTACTCGAATGCACTTAAATGCAACTTTCTATCTCTCTTTCTTTTTTTTCTTTTCTTATTCAATTCGACTAAATTCAAGAATATCATTGATTTTCTCCTTACCTGTACTGAATTATTACGTATAGGTACTACATTTGTCTAATCTTATCGTCAATGGATTACATTTAATTGCCTATACTGCTCGATAGCTTCAATGTCGCATTAAAATGCAAGATAAGATAATGAAAATATTTACAGCATGTGCTTTGTGTTTCAGATCCATGAGCTCACCATCAAGCCCGTGGGAGAGCTCTTCTGAGCTGACAAAGAGTTTGTCACAAAATACATCATATTTGTAATTTATTGATATTAAGAAAATATACAGATCAGATTATATGTGAATTTTATGTGATGAAAAGTCAATTCTAATTACTGCTGGGAAATAAAGGTAGTTCGAGCATCGTTTGTATTTTGAATCTACTCTGTAGATATTAGGATCGGCACATTTACCCAACAATCCATATGAAGGGTACAAGGGAAGAACGTTATAATTCCATTTTTGGAGAAAATGAGGCATTATGTCATCTGGTAGTGACTGTTTTTTTTATTTTAAATAAATCTTCCTCATTTACACCTTTAATTAGACCAAAAAAATTAACAGATCTTTGGCTAAGGGCTTGTTTGTCTTATATCTTAAAAAAAATAGTTTAATTTGGATATTACTTATTGATACTTTATTAAAACATACAAATACGATACATTTCCCAATATGGTATCTTTTGACATAGATTTAATTCCTCCTATTATTTAGTACACTTGCCACATTTAAAATTGATCGTTCAATAAATCTGATTGGCTGAATTTTTTTAGATCGCACCATCAGAAGTCAGTCCAAGCGATCTCCTTGTCTCACTCTAGTAGGTGACCTCACATTTCAATGATAATAACAAGCTTTGATTGATATGGAACATGACCAGCAATCATTCAAATTTGCTCACCGATCAATTTTAAATGTGCCAAGTGTACATAATAAAACATTATATTTTGCTTCACTACGTTTCGCGTTTTTATATTGTACTTTGAATATTTTGTTCTCGTGACCTCCCTTGCCATCACAGACTTGTAACTACATAAGATATATCCAACCAGTCGAGTAATTTAATCATTTTCTAGGGTACGAGTACAGGGTCGACAAATACAACACGACAGACAATAATAATTATTATTTGATAGTAATACCAAATAATGGGAGTAGCAAACGGCATGGCGCTCGATATTACGTCATTTTTTAAAATAAAATATGTCAAGATAAAAAACACTGCCCGAAAAAGACCAGCAAATTTTCTCAACTGTATATTTAAGGTGAAACTAGCGCTCGGCCGTTTTAGAAAATTGAGAGAAAAAAATTGTTTCATAAGCAGTGTTGTGACTTATCTAGATAAAACTATCTAGATAATTATCTAGATAATTATTTTTTATCTATTATCTTATCTACATAATTAAATAATTTGTTATCTTTATCTTTATCTAGATAAAAATATTGTTATCTATTGCCAATTATCTAGATGAAAAATATAAAAAAATCACAATGCAATTGTGTGTATGATCATGCACAAACCTCAAATGTCTGATAATATGAAAAAGGAAAATCATCTCCGTTTAGTCGCATTAGTTGGCAATTGTTTTGACACCCCATTTAAAAAAAAAAATCCGAATTTAGGATTCGAAAATAATTACGGTACAGTAGTATTTGGTGAAAAAAATAATCTATTATCTATTACAATTATCTAGATAATTATTGTTTATCTTTATCTATTATCTAGACGATTTCTTGGAAATTTATCTATTATCTTATCTAGATACATTTTTGGCAGGTTCTTTTTATCTTTATCTAGATAAAAATAAAATTATCTAATCACAACACTGTTCATAAGTGAGTAAAACTTTTACAGAATGTTCACATGATCGGTCTGATTGTATATTAGTAGCACTTTTTCATTTTTGCTTATTGCATCGTTAATTAGGCGCCGGTTATTCAACAAAAACGCGCAAAACAATGAAATTTGCGATACGATTGGGGACCAAACCCGTAAACCAATTGATCTCAAATTTTAATCATGATTAGATGAAAAACAAACTTAGGGTTATCCCTTGGCACATTTTTGAAATTTTATTTTATACGGCGCCCAGGGAGACAAGAAAATAGCTCACTTTTCACCAAAAATCAACTAATTATTACTAATTAACGAAACAAAAAATAAAAAATGTACCAAGGGATAACCCTAAGTTTGTATTTTATCTAATCACGATTTAAATTTCAAATAATTTGGTCTACCCATTTCGTCTCCAATCGTATCGCAAAAAGTGTCTACAAAAAGCAGCAAAATCGCTCGCGCTTGCAGCACCTTAAGAGTATTATGTCGGCGACGGCGTTTTCAAATTGGTGACTAACTTTGCAACTACTTGAACAACAATAAGTCGGTAAAGAAGCTGGGTTGATTTCATTGCCCAAGCCGAGAATCTTACAGGCAAATATCACATGGAGATTTCATTACCTTCGTTATTGATATTTCCAACACATTACTGGTATCCAGACTGATAGTTCTATTCTCCTGAGTTGCAAGATGATTTATATACAATGCACTTATCAAATGAGTGTCCACATATTAAATAATTAGCAATATACTTCATCATTCAGACCTAACAATTAAATATTTTACAATCAGTCAGAGCCTACCTAAACGATCAAGAAGAGTCTATGTATTTATTAAATATTATATCTAAGGGCTTTGACTCTGTATTGACGTCATGGGTTGTCAAGGCGAAGGTTACCATGGCGCTAGAAGTAGAGGAGGTGGGGGAGAAATCACATTTTACTTTCAAACTAGATTTTCAGTTTTGATGAAGTGACCATTAAAAACAGTCAAATTTGGAACAAATCGTACGGGGTTTGTTTTTAACGTTCCTTATTCAGAAAAATTCGCTGATTACGCTCTGATAAAATCTAAACACGTAATCTAATGGGAAATTGCTTAAAACTACATTTCAATTTCAATTTATGAAAACTGTAATATTTATTTTTAAGTAACACCAATGAGTTTTTATTCTTTTATTCAACAAATACGGTGTATTAAATTATTATTCGACATATGAAAAATTATGAAATTAATATCACTAATATTTTTGGACTTAATTAACAATTAATAAAAATGATATGATTTAATCAATTAGTTATATTGACGCATCTAATAATGGTAGAATCATTATCTTTGCGGGAAAATGATGATGAAGAATGTTAATATTTTTGGTGTAAATATGAAGATAAGATTAAGACGAGTTTACTGAGTGTCATCAGTCACACTTTGAATAAAATTTAGATAAAATTAGTAATTGTTTCGTTTAAAGAAAAAAATGTTACTAACATATTTGTATTTACATTTTTTGACAATAATTTCTTCCTAAACAATAGCCCATAATAACAGTGTCCTTTTTATTTTCGCACGGTTTATTACTATTACAAGTTACAAAAATTGGTAATATAAACACAAATCTAAGGACATAATTTTCATAATTACAAATCAATGTAAAACATAAAAATATTGCTGTTATGGCAGACGCTTCTATAGCCGCACATTCAGGTCTTCAAGCCACCTGAGGGCCTCCGGAGTGAGATCGCAGATGTCTCGAAGAGATCCTGTGAACCTGAGTAGTGGACACTCAGTGGCGATGTGGAACGCAGATTGCACAGGGTGTCCACAATCACACTCAGGAGACTCTCTCAGACCCCACTTGTGCATCATCTGCCCGCATCGTCCGTGCCCAGTCCTCAGCCCATTCAATAGAGACCCCGAGGAAGGCTCGAAGGGCTTTCCTCCGAGGAAGCTTGAATCCAGGCTGCTCGATGATGGGATCTTGAACCAATGCGTGGACGTCAGGATTATCTGAAGATCACTCTTCTGTCCACGCAATGTCAACGTCAAATCCCCTCTCTGACAGAGCATTGGCCAATTTTTAGGGAGATGCCTGGATTTGAGTTTTTGCCTCTCTGTTGCGGTGGTAAATTTGTAAATAGATTTCTGGATTTGTCAGGCACTTCTCCCATGCTTGACCGTGGCACCTTGTCGTCGCAGATGAGGTGGCGGAATATTGCCGAGAACTGGGAGCCATTGAAGGGGAGTCGATCTCGATGTTCTCGATGTCTGGTGATGTTCAGTTTTGAGTCCAGAGTTTTAGTATGATGACTGTTGACCCAAACATGTGAGGCGCACAGTACTCTGCCGCAGAATACACCAGCGCAAGTGACGATATCCTCAATGTAAGCGTATTGGCTCCCCAAATCGTGCCAGCAAGTTTTCGAATGATGTTGTTTCCCAGGACCTGAACCAGATTATTTAGATGTACCTTCATATCATCAGGCATCAGAGTACTACGATTACGATGTATTATTGCATCAGTAACTGCGACATATAAAAAATTATTATGGAATGAAAATTTTCATTCAATTTGGCTTTATCAACTAAATTATCGGGGAATCTTCATCCATGACTAGCATCTCAATTTTTCTCATCCCTCTCTTCCTATTTCTTCTCATCATCATCATATAATGTTTCTACCCAATGTCTGATGGGACAATGCCCTCCTCAGAAACAGTTACCACCACCTTAGCTTAGCTCTCCATCCATGTCGTGACTGGATGATGACAAATCAGCTTGAAGAAAAAGATTTACAGAATACAAAATGAAACAAGATAGAATCTCTGTTCAAGTATTGTAAGTGTACTCAAGTGTTCAGAATGCTGGTTAGATTTCTCTGCTTTCTGGCCGTTTGTTCCTCTCTGGCTTCAAGCTTGATTTCCTGATCGGCAAAGTTATCCTCTGCCGAGGATCCACGAGCTCAGGATGCATACAGTTCAGGTAGAACTTTGTGCGATGCGGCTCGTTCTCTGTCTGCCAAAAGTGGTAATTTCGAAGGATGTTCTCAACTTTCAGCCCAAGCGGCGTCCATACATTATACCATCTATACAATGTCTATGATTATACATACAATACATTCTGTTCGTGATATGAAGTTGCCCTTGTACTTGAACATAGTGACTGTTCTTGATTTTAATGCCGCCGATATTCAGTGTCTTTCTGTCCACTTTCCAAGCGGTTAGGTATCTAGTGGTGCGGTCGCTCCACCCAGCCAAGTCGTACCGTACACTCACAGTCACTCAACATACCTTAAATGCCTAATAAACTGAGGAGCAGACCAACTACTTTTACTGTAAGCAACAACATGGCATTTTCGGCCTACTGCCTCTCAACAATGGAAAATCTCACATTGTTGTGTCATGTCTTAATATTGAGCTCTATGGCCCACCTGACAACATATACATCACGCGACAACAATCAGTCATGCCGTTTACGACCTAAAAGGCCGTAAAAATCGTGAAATTGCACCGCTTTCATCTGCTGCTTCTTCCTCTTCTTCTTCTTCTTCTTCTTCTTCTTCTTCTTCTTTCTTCTTCTTCTTCTTCTTCTTCTTCTTCTTCTTCTTCTTCTTCTTCTTTCTTCTTCTTCTTCTTCTTCTTTCTTCTTCTTCTTCTTCTTCTTCTTCTTCTTCTTCTTCTTCTTCTTCTTCTTCTCTTCTTCTTCTTCTTCTTCTTTCTTCTTCTTCTTCTTCTTCTTCTTCTTCTTCTTCTTCTTCTTCTTCTTTCTTCTTCTTCTTCTTCTTCTTCTTCTTCTTCTTCAGATTCCCTAAAAAGTTGCTATCACCGCCACAGCCTAAACGGTTGAACCGATCAAGCTGACATTTTTACCACATATGCACTTTTGGCGTCTGATGATACCTTGCTGCTTGTGATTTTTTGTGCCGCCATTTTTAAACCGGAAGTGACGTCATATCTCAAAAAACGGCTTGACCGATTAGAACGAAAATAGCACCATTCGATTTAGATGCTCAGCTATATGAAAAATCAATAAAAAAATAATTATTTTCTTATTTTCTAAACCGGAGTGACGTCATAAATACTCAATATTTAACTTATTTCAACAAATTATACTTAAAATACATACATAATTAACTTACATTGTAACATAGACAATACAAATTATAAATTCAAGGTTGCAGTGTTCTCGGCCGCCATTCCTGAAACCGGAAGTGACGTCATATATCTAAAACAACTGTACCGATTGCAACTGAACTAGCTCCTGCGTATTCATTCTGCAATTTATTTGAAAAAATCAATTGTGAAAAATGAATAAACAATTAACGGTACCTGAAATGGCGGCAGGAACCACTAAATGAAACCGGAAGTGACGTCATATATTACAAACAGCATGACTGATTTTACGGAAATATAGGGATTATGAATTCAGATGGTCGTCATGAAGTATCAACTAGAAAAAACTAGATTGTTTTCTTATTACCTATACCGGAAATGACGTCATAAATATGCTTAATGACACTAAATTCACCACTTTATACTTTTAAATAGATATTATTAAACGTACCCAGGTAGCACAAACCAAAATGTAATATCGGCTAGATGTCGGTCCGACGTCGCAAATATCGGGTAAGTTGGCCGATATTGCCGACCTACAGCCGACATCTTT